>JADRCH010000256.1:137820-165224 GCA_019843965.1 Rhynchomys soricoides
GGGCTTGGGTCTTGCCCACACTATGAAGGCTGGGCTTGGGTCTTGCCTACACACTTCCTTGTGTTCCCTTAAGTTCAACATTTTCTCTGCTGCGAAGACACACACAAACCAGATGCGTCTTTTTTTTCTTTCTTCTTTAAAATGTTCCCATTGTGTAAAGTAGTCACCTCATAGACTCCCCTGCTAAATTGTGAGTTCAGTCTCCCAAGATACTTTTCATACAAGGACTGAAAGATCATGGCAGCATTTCAGAGTGTCACAGATAGCTGAGCTCCCCAGGAGCTAATCTATTCCAGCATCTTCCACATTGGGTCTTAAAGATGTAATTATTAACAACATGTATTAATGTAAGATATTAGATCAACTTTGGGTGGTTCCATTTACAATATGATTGACCATTTTAAATGTAGAAATATATAATTAGATTAAGAGAATTAGTTGTCCAACTCTTGGTACTTGCCTCCAGCTTGAGATGGTATTACTTGTTACCTAGGAATGCAAAGGAGCGGAATAGAGATTCAGATCGGCAGCAAACTCTTCCTGCTGGGATGGTCAGTGTAAAGTATATAGAGAAATAGAACCATGAGTTTTAAAGTAAAGAAAGAAAGATGTTAGTGGACAGAGAGGATCTCAGTTACAGTCAAAGACTAGAGAGATAGAAAGGAAGAGTGTAAACGAGGCTACGGCTGATATTTAAATATTTGAAGGAAATAAAACACAGTGAGCATAGATTATTATTAATCATAACAACTGTAGAAAGCTAGGTTACGCTAAGTTTGAGGAAAACTAGGAACCTGGAATCTAGATTTTAGTATGTTGTAGTTCATGCCATTGGACAACATGCAGTGACACACTGAGAGAAATGCAGTGACATCTTCAAGCATACCTTGGCAGAACCATTTAATTGATAGGGTCAGAATTGAGTAGTTGAAATGAAATAGGACAAGGCAGGTTAAGCTTCCCAAAGTCTGACTTGACAGGAGCAGAAGCTGTCTGTACTGTACGTAGATGAGTCATAGGGGAAAAGTTAAAAAGACAAGAGCAGCTGGGCAGTGGTGGTGCATGCCATTAATCTCAGCACTTGGGAGGCAGGGGCAGCCAGATTTCTGGGTTCAAGGCCAGCCTGGTCTACAGAGTGAGTTCCAGGATAGCCAGGGCTACACAGAGAAACCATGTCTTGAAAAACCAAAAAAAAAAAAAAAAAAAAAAGATGAGAGCTTTGAACTTGGGTAGCTGGAAGAGTGTCAGACTTGCTAAAGTCAATCTGGAAAACATATGCACACACTCCGGGTGGAAATACAAGGTTGGATTCGTTGCACTTGAGGTGACAGCAAGACCTGTCAGCCAAATGGGATTGGTGATATTGATTAAAAGATGACAATCTGAAGCCATTCCTTAGGGTATGGGAGGACTCAGTGGGGCCAGAGAAGAATGGGGTATAGACTAGGTCTCTAACAGTGAGGTTGTCAATATCCTGTTGGGGTAAAGTGTGTGTGTGTGTGTGTGTGTGTGTGTGTGTGTGTGTGTAAATTTCTTTGCCTTGCTTCCAAGACTTATTCTCAACCTTGGGCAGGAGGACAATTCAGTCCCTCATCATTAACGATAACATTAACTATATCATTAGTGTCTCTTCTATGGTTGAAAGTTGAAAGTACTACCCTACTAATGCATGGTTATTGAGAAGTTTGGCTGTGAATAATCTCTTCTAGTGGCTTGAAGGCTTTTGTTGAAATATGACCCTTCTTGGTTAGATCTTTTATAGAACATTTAGATGACTGTCTGTTTTTGACTCAAGTCTCTATATACATGATATATTATTTTTATATTACAGCCATGATTTTCTAATTATTTATGTCTTTACTTTTATGAAAATGTATACCTAGTTCTAGGAGAGATATAAAGTTGCTAATTTTTATAATGTCTTTCACATTGATATCAGGATAATATTAGAGATTTAAAAGTATGATTTAAAAACTATTTTCTTATTTTCTAGGAAAGTTTAGGAGGGATTGATATACATGTTAGGTGCCACTTGTAGGCTTATATTTTTTAAATGTACTTTAGTAAAGGTTCTTAAATACTTTTACCTCCTTTCTTGGCTATCATCCACCAGAGGTAGTGGAAAGTTAAGGTTAATAGGGCAAAGGATGATGTGGACCTGTTTAGAAATAGTTCTTTGAAGCAAATCCAATCCTCATTGTCAGGATATCAATAGTGTTCAGTTAATACAAATCAGCAGAGGTTGCTTAATCCACTCACAAACAACATTCACAAATCAGCAAGGGCAGTTTGATCCAGAAGAAACAGCAAGTCTCTGTCAATTGACCCAAGTCCACAGAAGTGGCAAGAAGCCACCAGAGTATCATGAGAAGTTCTTTGGTGCAGTTATCTCTACAAAGTCAGTGAAGGCAAGGTGAACCAATGCCATAGAATCCTCAATGAAGACTGGAGTCAGTAAAGTCCAATGAAGACCAGTAAAGAGTAGCAAGGTGAACCAATGCCACATAGCATTGTCCACTGTCTGTTGGGTCATACTTACACCCTTTCCAAACATCACGTGTTCTCTCAAGCGTCTGCTCTAGCATAACACACATGCCCCCTTTCCAGACAGCTCCCAGAAAAACATCACATATCTATTCTTAGCAAAATATTCTCTCATAAGACAGTGTTCAGAAAAATATCACATGGCACAACTAAGTTTCTGAAAAAACCAGAAATTTGTATTGGTATTAATTTTCCTTAAGATATTTCATAAAGTTTCAAGTGAAACCATGATGGCCTAGACTTGCTTTGGTAGGAAGGCATTTCACTTATGAGACCACTTTGATTGTCTGTTCTCCTGAATGACTTTTATTGGGTTATGCTCTTTTATTTTTGTCTAATTTTTTCATTAAGAAGTACGTGACATAAATGAATGTCTGCACATTCTGATGTGATTTTTTTCCCTGTATTTCATTTATATTCATTTTTGATACTTTATTTACATTTCAAATGTTTCCCCCTTTCCAGATATATTCATTTTTTAATCTCACCTGTTCTATATGTTTCTTTTAGATGTAGTACATTTTACGATTTATGTAATTGATATTTTCTAGGATAGAAAGAAGGTAAGGAAAGAGCTTTCAAGTATGATGGCTGAAATTTTCACTATGAGAGAGAAGACACACAGGGTGAAGGTGGGGAAATGTTGATGTCTTTTAAGGATGCCTGTGGTTGGGAGACCTGAAGCCATGTAGATCTTCAGTCATTGAAAATTTGAACTAAATATATACACAGTAACATCATTTGAATACCTGATAAATAAGCCTCTAAGCGGGGGAAAAAAACACTATGTGATTTAATTATTTTACATATCAATTTAATTTTAATAATATTCATCCATATTTTGGTTCACTAATGTTGAGGTTATCAGCCTCTTTTAGACAGTGTTTCTTAGGTCCCAAACTTCCCAAGAATCCTCCGGTCTCATTCTTCTGAGTGCTGGCTCCACACATGAATGCCACCACTCAAAAGTTCACTCCAGACTTTTTTAAACATTAAAGACTGTGTAGACCTGCAATTCCAGCTTCTTGGGAAGCTGAGACAGGCAGATTACAACCTCAAATTCAGTACCATCCTTGGCTACAGAATAAATTCAAAGCCACCCTTGACAACTTAGTAAAACTCAGTTGTAAAAAACGGCAAACAAGTACCGGGGACATGCCTTCATAGGAGAGCACTTGCCTAGCACGTGGTACCACAAAATCCATCATACATACAATACATAGTTCTTATTGATTTATCTGTGATGGAATGAAGGGATCTACAGTGGTAGCTAACAGAGGCTTCTCCCACTATTTCATAGCTAATTTCCCTGAGAAGCCAGAGAAACGTAGATAATAGGAGTTAGTGTTTGGTGAGCAGGAATGAGATGGATGGAAACTTGGCAAGCAATATGGGTATTTTCTACAACTATAGGTTTGGAAAGCATTTGTGAGATCAGGATAATTATTCTACTCTTTGAACTGATTATGGTTTGTGTTGATTTTGTTCACAAAACGAATTATATGAAGAATGTAAGAAAATATGAGCCAAGTGTAAAGGCAAAACTGATCCCAATCCCTTCTCTCCACAGGCATTGGGGTGTCACTGTAGGGCTCAAATCTATGCAGTTGAAACCAACAGGCACACAGTCACCATCCCAGGATATGTTGTTTAAATTGCTTTCATGTTCACAACATTAGTTCACAGAATACAGTCAGCCCTCATGTTTAGCACATAGAGGGAATATTTTATGTCAAAACAAATGCAATGAGTTTCTAAGGGCTGGGAAAATAAATACAAAATAAATAGATACATCACATTCTGGCAGTGGGCACCACGGTGAAGAAGTGAGCTCTGGCTGACAGCCGCTGAATGTTGCTGGTTACATTTCCAGCTGGAATGATTCTGTGAACCTTTTTTCAGTGTTGTTTGCAAATGGGAAAGTGGTTCCATCTCATCGATTTGTTGTACATCTAGCATGCTGCAGCAGCCCCTTGAGTACAGTGTACATACAGGTTGCAGTTGTTACCCACTGCTGGAAGGTGACAAAAATCTGGTTAGACTCTGTTGTCAGTTATCTGAGGCATTCTTACATTAAAAGACCTTGCATATCTAGACCTTGGATGGCAACTTCTACATATTTGGTAATTATGTTAAAGTGTATTCAGGGTAAACTTGCCCACTGTCACTCACATGCCACTCTCAGATGTAGTTAAAGGCTTTTCTTGTGTTGTGTTTTTTGAGTCTAGCACAGCAATCAATTCTTTAGTTATAATTTAATGTCAGTTATAGTCACCAAAGTTATATTATGGTATGTATATTCTAACACAACATGATTTTTTCAAAAACACATTAGAATTTGAAACACATAATTAAACTATATAGAAAACTGTATTTTTGTTAAGCAATAAAAATGAACACCTTTATTTTGATCCTTTTTAGTATATATACTATTTCAAAATCTACATCAGAAATACATGCTATCCCTACTTTGCTATTCTCCAAAGATCTTAGAAGTTTGACTTGTAATACTCTCCAAAGCCATTCACAGGACAGCTGGGGGTCAAATTTTGGATCATTTGGCTTCAAGCCCTCCCTCCCTCCACTGTTCCTGCCTGCATCCCAGAAATGATCCACAAACTAGATTTTTTTTCAGCCGTCAATACCTCATAATTTAGTAATTTCTTTTCTTTGTATATGTTGCATTTCATTGTAATAAGCATGTGCCCTTACAGTTTGTTTTGAAATTACCCTGTGACTCTCCTCACTGCCCAAGGTATGAATGATGGGATGCTGTAGGAGGTCTAAGAGCAGGGAGGCTGACCTTGGGGTTGGCTCTGGCTTTGCTGCTGCCTCTCTCTTGTGGGGATAAGCCATTACACGGTGCCTGTCTCTCCCTTTTCATTTGTACACCAGAAGAAATCCACACAGTGACCTCAAATAGGCATTCATTTCTGATGCTTTATGGGTAACATGGATCTCTACTGCTTGTTCACAAAAGGCTAGTTGTTTAAATGTAGACTGGTTTCCTAGGTAATCAACTCTCAATATGTAATAATCCAGTCCATTAGTTAGTCCCAGGATTCATAAAGTGGGATTATGTAAAGGGATTACATATTATCATAAACAAACCAAGGATGGACTTTGAAATGTCCTTAAACTCCCCTAAATTATTTTCACATTTAAGAATTTGTATTTTAAATATCCTGATCTTTGGGTTTTTTTGTTTTTTGTTTTCCTGTTTTCCGCAGGACTATTTCACAAATGCAGACAAAGAATTGGAAAAAGACGCCCAGCAAGATTACCACTTAGATTTTGCCATGGAGAACAGCACACACACGGTGATTGAGTTTAGCAGAGAACTGCACACGTGTGATGTCAATGACAAGAGTCTCACGGTAAGACTCTCACAGGCTATGTGTGTTTGCACATGGGAAGTGTTTGATGCAATGCGAGGAGGAGCTATTGGAAAACACTATCACCAAAGTCACAAAATCCTCAGGAATTTCATGAACTCTCTACAAATTTGACGAACACCCACAATTTTAAAACTGTAAATTTCATTCAGCGACTTTATATGCAAATTTAACAGTTTGAAAATTTCTTTTGAGGCTGTTGATTTAAAAGAAATAAAAGTATGCTTTAGCTTTGTCCCTATAAAATTTGAAAATAGATAATAAAGGTTGAAAAACTGTATTGCACAAAAGATAATCATGATGCTGGTGGGAAGGAACAATTCATCTGATCTGTAGCTGATTTGTCTTTGTAAATGTCTAACATCCAGATGAATAGTCAGTTGATTATAATCACCTATTGGTGTGCTATATGAGGTTTCTTATTTTCAGATTTGATACAAAATTATCTTCATGAATATGCAAATTAAATATCTAGAGGAGACATACTCCTGTGACACTTTCCATGGTGGCTTGTGCCATTTCATTTTGATAGAATGATAATTTTTTTTATTTAATTCACTAAAGCTTCAAAAAAGATAATATAAGAAAATCTGAAGTAATTCTGATTTCCCTTCAACCTAATGAGCCAAGGAGGACATACGTGAACAGGCTGGCATCGCTTTCCATGTAGCACACAGCATAATTATAATTCAGTTGAAAACGTATAAGTCATCACACAGTAGACAAAGAGAACAACTAAAACAAGTAGCTTTGTTTTTATGGTGTATCCTCAGAGTTTACATTTTAAGAAGCTGACAAACGCCTTTATCTGTGGAAGGAAGGATGCAGCCATTTTCCCACTCTCCTACAAATTCTTCCCTTCCTATCCCACAGTCCCTGGGGAAGTTTCTTTCCTCCGTTCAGTCAAAGCCAGGTTCACTTGCTTCCCCTTGGAAGTTCCTGGAATTTCCAAGACTGAGTACAGATTGGAGATGTAAACAAGCCTGGGCAGAGAACTGCTTTCTTCTGTGTTTGTACTTTCTGTAAATCCATGATGGAAAGATCTATTGTGGAAAACAGTCTTAGGGTGATTTAATGTTTTTTAAAAGTATCTTTTATGTTAAAATTATCTTTGAGTTAGCATACAAAGTAGTATATTTAGTTGTAGCATTTTGATACAAATGTTATTATATTTTTCTGTTTGCTCTCCTCCCCCACTGCTCTGCCCCACTGCCCTCCCACCCTGCCCTCCCACACTGCCCTCCCCCACTGCCCTCCCACACTGCCCTCCTTTCTGCCTCCAGCTCTTTCTGGCTCATTCCTTTCTTTCTCTTGATAGTTTTTTCTTCTTTGTTATCTGTCTTTCCTTTGTCTTGAAGATCTCCTCCAGCTCTCTCATGATACCCAGTCTAGTTTCAAGTCTGCAAAGACACACATACATATAATTTAAACTGTAGTTCTACTTACTACAGAGAACATAGAGATGGTTTCTGAGTCTGGCTCATTTCACTCAACATGGCAGTTTTCAGTAGCATCAGTTGTACTTTCCTGAAAATATCAGTTTCCCTTTATGAACAGCTATGTAATGCTCTATTGTATGTAGTACAACATTTTCATTATCCATCTATCAATTGATGGACATCTGCTGATTTCATCTCCCAGCTATTTTGAATAGACTAGAAATGAGCACCTATAGGTAAGTGTCTCTCTGACAGGATATAGAGTCCTTTGGGGGATGCCCAGGAGAGGAATAGCTGGGTTATGTGGTTCTGTTTTTCCACTTTTTGAGCAAATTCCATGGCAACTTTCAAGGTGGCTGCACATGTTTGCACTCCTATCAGCAGTGAATTCAGGGTTGAATTTTCTCACACCCTCACCGGTATCTGTTGTCATTGGTTGTCTTGGTGATGGCTGTTCTGACTGAGAAATGGAATCTCAAGCCTGGAGGGAAAGAAGAGAGGGGTAAGGGAAGGAATATGGGGTGGGGGGGTAAACATAAGAGCCACTGGGGGCCATATGGAAACCTACTACTGTAGATACCTTGTGCCACTAAGTAAAACCTCCACTGTCAGGACTGGATCACATGTAGTTGATTCTTTTATCAAAGTGGCACCAAGGAAACCCCCAAAGATCTCAAAGTTTAATTTTAAATTCTCTAATGGCAAAGGATTTGAAACTCCTGTTTCAAGTATTTGTTGGTCATTTGTATTTGTTCTGAGAATAGACTATTCTGTCCAATAGCTCATTTGTTGTTTGGCTGATTCAGAGATTTGGTAATTAACTTTTGTAGTTCTTTATGTAGCTAAGACACTATTCCCCTTTCTGATGAGTCGCTGGGTAAGACTTTTTCCATTGTATAGTCAGCCTCGTTACCCTGACAATTATTTCCTTCAATGTGCAGGTACTGTCTGATTTCCCGTCATCCCATTTTTTAATTTTGGAATTATTTCCAGTTTTATTTAAAACGGTCCTCACCTAAGCCTTGATTGTGAAATGTTTTACTTGTGTTTTCCTGTAGCAGTTTCAAAGTTTCAGATCTTACATCAGCCAATATTTGATCCATTCTGGATCAATTTTCGGTTCAGGATGAAGTATTAATTGTTTTCTTCATGAGAAAATCCAGCTTCCCTTAACTGTTTGCTAAGGATGTTATCTCTTCTGCAGTGTGTGCTTTGAGGACACTGTTGAAAAGCAGGTATCAGTAGCTTTGTGGATTTATTCCTAAGTGCTCTACTGTATTGATCTACATGTCTGCTTAATATTAATTTTGCCAACCCATGGATATGGAAGGTCTTTGCATTTTCCAATGACTTTCCCAATTTCTTTCTTCAGTGTCTTAAAGTTTTGACTGTAGAGGTCTTTCACCTCCTTGCTTTATTTATTTTTATTCCTACGTATTTTTTTTATGTTTGAAGCAATTACTAATGATGTTTTCCCCAATTTCAAACTCGACAAATTTATTCTTGATATATAGAAAAGCTAGTGATATTTTCTTTATTTCCATTTCAAATGTTTTCCCCTTTCCAGGTCTCCTCTTCGGAAACCCTCTATCGCATTCCCCACCCCCTGCCTCTATGAGAGTGCTCCTCCACCCAACCACCCCCTCCCGTCTTCTTGCCCTATAAAAAGGAAGAAAAAAGTATCTTGCAAATACCCTGTGAATTAACTCAGAGCCAGGAATTTGCTATCTGGTCCTTATTTCATTTGCTTATTCATTTTAGATCAGTTTGTAATGGCATTTATAGAAGGACTGGGTTCAAGCTCTGTATTTTTAAATTTTTTTATATCAATAGAAGAAATTTATACCAATGAAAACCCTCATTCTGCATCAAAATAAATTCTGTACCAATGTAAGAAATTATAACTTCAACTTAGTAACTATTATAATGATTTCTACCAAATTGAAAGAAAAAAACAACAAAGGAAAAAGAAAAGCTAGTGATAATTGTGTATGGATTTTGTATTCTGCTATTTGCTCTTTATGTTTAACTGGTATAACAATTTCCTGTTGGAATCTTTAGTGTCTTTAAAATATACAAACATGTCATAAGCAAATACCAATAAGTTTACTTTTTTATCTCTTACTTGTATAATGTTATTTCCTTCTCAGTGCTATCTCTAAGGCTTCAATACTACAGTGAATAAAGGTCAAGTAGACACACTTATCTCATTCTAGACTTTAGAGAATGTTCTCAGTTTTCCTTTATGTTTTGTGTTGGTTACAGTTTTGTCATATACAGCCTTTATTTGGTTGAGATATGTTCCTTCCATTCCTGATATCTTCAGGACTTCTGTCATGAAGGGAACTTGAACTTTATGGAAGGCCTATTCTGACCTGATTGGTATGATTAGATGATTTCTGTTCTTATGTCTATGGGCTCTATGATGTTTACTGGTTTGTGTGTATTGCACCAACCTCACAACCTGTATATTAGTCAGTGTTCTCTAGAGTCACAGAAATGACGGACTATTGTAATGACTTACAGTCTGCAGTCCAACTAACCCAACAATGAGCAGCTGTGAATGGGAAGTCCAAGAATCTAGTAGTTTCTCAGTCCTACAAGGCTAGTTATTTCGGTTGATCTTGTACAAGCTGGAATCCTGAAGAAGCAGATTCTAACAGATGTACTGGCAAGCAACTACAAGCAGACAAAGAGTGAAACTTCCTTCTTCTATTGTCCGTATTGTAGGCCTCCAGCAAAAGGTATGACCCAGATTAAAGGTATCCATGCCTGGATCTGGGACTTGCTTTGTCACAGGCTGACCTTGAACTCAGAGATCTGCTTGCCTCAGTCTCTTGGGATTAAAGGCAAGTACTGCCTTGCCTCGGCCTAAGCTTTTCATGGCTACTATCCCTCAAGATCCAGGTCAGAAACCTCTATCTTCCAGTGTCAAGATTTGGATCACAGGTGTGCCCTCTATTTCTGGATTGTAGTTCATTCCAGATGTAATGAAGTTGACAACCAGGAATAGCCATCACAACCTGGGAATGAGTAAACTTAATCATGGTGTATGGTCTTTGTAATGTGTTTTTAAATTTGGTTTGATAGAATTTTCATGAGAATTTTTGCCTATATACTCAATATGGAAAATGGTTTGGTAGAATTTGACAATGACTCCATTTAGTCACGTGCTTTTCTTTGTTATATTCCTATTTAAATCTTGTTAATCGTTATACCTATGTTTAAATCATTTATATTATCCTAGTTTAATATGGGTTGGCCATGCTGTGCAACATTATTCATGAGTAGACACGAACAAGGAACTAACAATGGATTAAAGATAGTACCAAAGTCAAACTTGGTAAACCAATGTGTTTTCTTGGGATTATTAACAGAAATATGGATCAGGAACTGAGTTACTCAGACAGCTACATTAGTAAAAGCTCACCTCAGAATGTGTCACAGCTTACTTGGAGTACACTGGACAACTTGCAGGCATCTCAGCAGGTTGTACTCTTTCTTTTAATCATCTCAGCTGGTCTCTGTTTCTTTCAGATAATATGGGCTCAGATGGGGTCTGAGCCTCTTCTAGACAGCTCAGCTTGTCTAAGTCTTTGAAGTGGCTCAAAGGTTCTCAGAGGTTCTTCTTGTCTGAGTGTGCCTCTTAGAAGTCCTTAGAGCTTATATTCATTTAAGAATGAGGAGCCTAGAGTATATGGTCAGATTCAGGAACTTCCTGAGGTTGTTGAGTTGTTTACTTCTGGAGTTTAAGGAAATTACTTCCAGGATAGAATGTTTCACCACACTTAAAATACCTTGTACTTTATATAGTGTCACTCAGAGATGAAAGCTTTTATTCTAGAGAAAATTGCTAAACAACATATGTATTTCTAGAAATTTATCATTTCTTCTAAATTTTCCATATTTTGAATATCAGTCTTCAAGGGATTCTCTAATGAGTTTCTGGATTGTATTTTGATAACATTCTCTCTTTTAATCTCCAATTTTATTAATTCAAGTATTCTTATTCTTTAATTTGGTTAGTTTCACTAGTACTTTGTCAGTTTGGGTTTTGCTTTTTTTGGGGGGAACGAATCAACCCCCTGGATACTCTAAATACCTTTATTCTTGTTTCTTCATTCTTATGTGCTGTTTTAAGGAGAGTTCTTTAAATATAAGTTAGTGGTAAGCAAAGTGCTGTTATAAAACATTACATACCCATGTCTGATTACCAGGATAGCACAGTGAGAGTTATCTGGGCCTACCACCATGAAGATCCTGGAGAATCTGGTCCCAAGTACCATGACTCAAATAGGGGCACAAAGAGTCTACGGTTACTGAATCCCGAGAAAGCCAATGTGTTGTCTACAGTCTCACCATACTTTGATCTGGTAAATCAAGACGTAAGTTCTCTCTTTCTTTGTTTGTTTGTTTCTTTCTTTTTCCTTTTCTGTTTTTAAACAAGAGGATAGGTTAACCGAAATTGTATGAGACTGCTTGCTTGTGTTACTGAATTTATTGTCATCTCAACTGAATGTGACTTTTTATTTTCTTCCCCTTTCTCTTAAGACAGGTCCCCATTCCAAACAAAGACACAACATATTGGTGCCAAATGTTTAAGATCCCTACATTCCAAGAAAAGCATCATGTGATAAAGGTATGTGACTGTCATGTGGGTCAAACTTCATTGATATGAATGAAGAAAAAATCTGTTTTTAAAAATGAAAATAGGAAATATATAGAAATGATTTCTAAGTATATGAAAGTTATTGAGAGAAGAAACTGTTTTATCTGATTCACACACGGTTTTAGAGACTGAAAGCTTAATAGTATTTCATTTATCTTCTAACTTTACACATCTAAGGTAAACAGACAATATTTCTGTAATAGGAATTGTTATCTTAAATAGTATATTATATATTAATAAATCCTATTCAGGAAAGTAACATTTCTCACGTTGTTTGAGAATATCTGGTTGATTGAAAATACTAGATATTGTCATAAAAAATACTGTTGTGTTTTCTTGAAGATAGGAAAAAAGATAATTAATGAATTTCAACCAAATTGTTGAAAATGAAAAATTGTACAAGCTTCAAATGGATGAGCTCAAATTGCCCATGACAAGCAGTTCTCTTTTCCTGTTCCCTGGGATTGGGTCTCCCCAAACTCTTACACCTAATTAATGAATGAACTCTCCTCTGGCCCTGATCATTACTGGCAGTTCCAAAGAGACTGAACATTATGCGGATGCTCTCCAAAACTCACTGGGTACTATAGAATAAGACAGAGTTAAATATTGCCAGCTGAATAACATGCGCCCTTACGAAGTCTGATGTTGTTACATTCGTCTTGGTACCCAGAGTGAGTAATGAAACAGTGTGGATTAAGAGAGGAACAAATGGTTAGACTCTGGCATCTACATGACTGGTGCATCGGAATCAGTGGTTCTTCCTTTCATTGGCATTGGTCTTTCAGGTAAAGGACTCTAAATACAGTTGTAGCCACAGTTTGCTCTACAGAAAACATCTCAGTCATAACATTCTCTCTTCTAAGTTCAAAGCATTTAATCTGAGGTGGAAACACTCATATCTTAGAGTGACCAAAATATGTTGATTTCAAATGTATTCATCCAGGTGCCCAGATCTGTCTTTGTTTCTGGGATGCTCCACAGCTGTGTAGGGTACAGAGAATGTATGAGTTACTAGATGGTCCCAAACTTTTACAGCATATATTTTGCCAACAGACATCTTAGCAACCATAAGTCTGTGAATGCATTGCTTGCCTCTATAAAAAAGCCATCTTTTACTTCATGTAAGTGGAAAGTGAATGCAAATCTATATACTTAATGCAGGGTCAAAGTTCTTTGATTATGTCAGTACAGTCTTTCCCAGATAATAGAATAATCGTAAACACCGTGTGTCATTTACAGTAATTTTGCAAGCTTCTGGCTTAAGAAACAGGTATAAAACCAGACTCTGAAATGAAAACACACATTTCACAAAATAGGCCCTTTATTCATTTTAAACATTGATAGGTGGTAAAATATGTAATTGCTTCCACGCACATGCTTTATTCTTATTATTACTAATGCAAAAGATGGAGTTGAACGAAATAAAGATTATTTTTTAATAAATAATCTGTCACCAGGCAGTGGTGGCGCACACCTTTAATCCCAGCACTTGGGAGGCAGAGGCAGATGGATTTCTGAGTTTGAAGCCAGCCTGGTCTACAGAGTGAGTTCCAGGACAGTCAGGGCTACACAGAGAAACCCTGTCGTGAAAAAACAAAAACAAAACAAAACCAAAAACAAACAATAAATAATCTGTCTGTGGGATGTCAGTATGGCTTTCCTTTGCTTGACACCCCACCAAGACTTCTTAGCTAACTTATTTGTCACAAGCATATCACAACAGCTCACAGACAAGAGACCTTTGGATGGTTACTTTGGAACCCATTTATGACTTTACTACATGTTTGTAGCAAGAAGAATTAGTGGCATGAAAGGCGTTTTAAAGTATTTGCAAAATACCCAAGTGATCTTTACTTTGAGGAAGACAGGATTTGAGGAGGGTCACCAAGTAGATGAAGGTTCTTGTCATATTTTGTGAGTGAGGACAGTTTTGGTGGCTAACCCTTTAAATGGAATTAGTCAGTTTACAATATTCCTTACAAGACACATTTCTGCTCTTATCTCTCAACCCCCAAAGTAAAGTTTACTTAATATTATGAAACACAATCCTCCAAGTAAGACAGCATATAAAGAGTCAAACCCTACCAGGAACAGAGTCAAAAAAATATTTGCATTGTACAAGATGTTTAGAGTCCATCTTTCAAAAGATGTTTTACTTTTTAATAAATGGTACAGGAAAATTCTAGTAAGTTTATGAAGTAGAAGTCATAGACCTAGAACTCTCCTGGAGGTATCTTGTTTCCAGTCTCTTTGTCCTAGAAGAGATGCTCTATACTACTTTATGGGCAATATGTGACTTTCCCATATAAAAATACTCATGGTTCGAAAAGCCACTGGTCAGGTGTTTCTCATTGCCTCCAGCTGCTCGCCCAACGATGCATTAACGCTATTAAGGCTCTACCATTCTGGGGAGGTGTCCTTTCAGGACATTGGCATTGACATTTCAGCATTGAATGGGAAGCTGACAACCTGAAACACAGGGTGAAAGAGATACCCAGCTCCCACAAGCTGTCCTTCTACTTCTCTAGGTGAAGTCGAATACCTCATACTTCTGTGTGACAACCTGAAACACAGGGTGAAAGAGATACCCAGCTCCCACAAGCTGTCCTTCTACTTCTCTAGGTGAAGTCGAATACCTCATACTTCTGTAGACCTCTGCAGTGCCTACATATACTTCCTAATAGACATGCAATAAATAAACAAATAAATATTAGAAAAGTAGGCCTCAGCACTTCTCTGATACAAAGTCCTGTTATGGAAAATTGTTTTTGAATTGTCAAGTATGTGATTTTCAGTGAGTTTCAAAAATATTGATTATAGATTAATTTTTGTAAGATTTAAATTTTACTGTAATTCAAAGAGAGTCCCTATTTATGGCATAAATGTTAAGGCTATATATTTTATGACTATAAACAATAACAAAACTAAACAGATAAAACATATCAATCATTCAATCATGACTATCAAATTAGAATAACTAAAGTTAATAATATTAGTTAAATCTTAAATTTTACTCATCTAAAAATGATTCAAAATAAGGGTTATGAAGTGATGAGGTAAATATTGAAAATTACTAAAATCACAAAATAAATAATGTATCTGGAGGAAGATAGGATTATGATAAAAGTTATTAGTTGTTCAAATTCTCTTGTGACTCTAATGTATTGAGTTCTATTTAATTGTTGAAGCGCTTGGCTGAGTTGTAAATGGGAACCAGGAATAGTAGCATCCCTGTATTCCAAATACTCTGGAAGCTAAGGATGGAGGATTGTCACTTCAAGGCCAGCCTGGGCTACTTGTGAGACACTGTCTCAAAAGAAACTATTGTGAGTTTGAAAATGTGTGTGTTAGATAACAGCATTTCATTCTTGCAAGTGAATGTGTAAATTGTAGACAGCTCATGGTAATTTTTATTACACCCACTTTCCTCACCTTGGATCATCTGTTTGGAACATCTGCTCTGCCTACTGGTAGCCCACACTCAACCCGCGTTACCTCAGGCCAACATGGCTTTGCTTTATTTAGCTTTCTCCTGCTGTGTCTTTACCATCATCTTGTATTTTATTTTAATAGACAATTCCTTCAGCTGGTGTGCTCAACAGTGATGGAATTGTCAGGACTAAGAATACTTCGACATACTGCCTTAGAAGTTGGGGTTATTACTTGGCTTGATATAGTTTCTTTTAAGGGTTTTTATCATCATTTAGTATATTCTCTTCATGGAAAACCCACACCATGAGTTTATCTGTTCAAACAAGATTCATCTTTGGACTAACAAATATTTGTTAATAGCTGGCTATATTAGAGAAGAAAATATTCACCATGTAGCCGAGCATAATCATGGGCCCTGCACCTTCTAGGACTTTCCTGCTCTCCTATAGGGAGTAGAAAGCCTCTCTGAGTTTGAATCCTTTTAAGCGATTTGCTCATCACGTTTAAGGGAGAGTTAGTAGCCATTCCATAGCCCTCTGTATTAGGTGGAAACAATACCTTCCTTGGGGGGTTTTTAGGCTAAGGGCTAAATGAGAGTTTGAGTGGTTTGTTTTGTTTTGTTTGTTTGTTTTTTGTTTTTGATTATCGTTTTTCTCAACACAGCAGACTCAGACTCATCAACTCTTCGACAACCTGACAGCTGCTGTTGGACAGTTTATTTTTATTGATTTTCATGGAATGACCTTTCTCTGAAAACTACATTTCCCGAAAGCCTGGGAAAGAACAGAGCACCATGCTAAAAGTTCAGTCAGAGCTGAGTCTCAGCTACGGTTGCTTTGACTAATTATAAACTGTTTGCCTTTATCTGCTAATTCTCTCTCCTAGAAATTGGAGGGGTAGATCTTACTTAACTTACCTGACTAACTTTTAACAGAGGTGTTACTATGATTTATGAGCAACTCAAAGGGGGTTAGTATTTAATACCATGTAATAAGCTGATAGATCATTTGCAACATATATAATTGCAATTTTATACATTGTTCATCTTGTTGGGTATCTGGGTTGCTGAAGAGTTTCCCATAAGGCTTTCAGGGATTTAAATAAAAGCTACATTGTGAGATTGGGGAGATAACTCAGTCAGTAATATACTTGATGAGTAGGCATGAGTAAATGAGTTTGTTCTCCAGCATCCATGTAAAATGCCTATAGCTTCAATTCTGGGGAGACCAAGACAGGAGGATCCAGTCTTGCTGACTAGATAGTCTAGCTGAATTTGAATTTCAGGTTCAGTGTTAGATCTTGTCTAAAAACAGTAAAGTGGAGAGTCATTGAGGAAGACTGCCAGTGTTGACCTCCACATGAGCTCTATCTAGGTGAACACAAATACCACACAAGAGAGATCCACTACATTATCAGTCACATCACTTACAGAGATCACCTTGAAAAAGACATGTTTTAGTTTTGTTACAAAAGAAACAAAACACTGTCGTCTTCAAAACACCCTGGAAAGGAAATCCTATGCTTTATGTGTGTCCCTGAATGAATGTATTTACTTCCATGAGATCAGACTATTGTGGCTAAATCTCAATGATGGATTGTGGAGGATGCTTCCTAGGAAAACTCAGGCATAATTGCTGTTAAATAGGGATGAAGGGATCTTGAAACCCGAATACTGTATAATCATAAAACAGTTACTAGAAAGTGGATTCCTTGTTGTAGGCATAGGTCTCTGCCATCATATCATATATTAAATAGATTTGGCTGACCAGGTGACCTCCTGTGTTCCATCATTTCTTAGAATGAAAGGACATTGTAGAATGGAGAACTTCATCATTAAAGCATGTCACAAAACGTCCAATGTGCCAATAGGTTACTATTTTAAGAGAGTAAATTGTTGGAATTGATTTTAATAATCATGGGAATTTGAGCATGACTGATATAAAACTACTTGATCCTCTGATGATCAGAATTAGCTTTTCTCTCTGTGTACCTCACTCCTGTTTTCCCCCTGAAGTGGTGTCTTCATTGATGTTACCTTTCTTCCTTGTGGAAATGCTTTTTGTTCTTGTCCTCAGGATGTGTGCCCATGCTGTCATCAGCCTTTGTCATGTGCTCACCTTCTGTTTCTTGTTATCATGTGGGAACAAGATGTTTGCTGTTGACTCTGACTCAGTGGTTGGGTATGCTTTTCCCAGATCTGCTGTAACCACAGGGGATGGCTTTCACTCACTGCTGTCTCTCTTTCATCCCTGGCTCTCTTACCATATTCCCTGGAGGCAGGTCTTTGGATCTGTAGATGGATCTGTTTAACAAGTTGAGACAAATGCACTTTCACAATGAGCCTCATGTGAAACCATGTTCCACTTCTTCTAAAAACCTTACAACACTCACAATTCCAGTAAAAATTCATGCTGAATATAAAAGTTTCAACAACCCACATTTTGGCAATTTGTGCTACAAAGCAGAACAGTATCAAATAATTATATCACTTATATTTAAGGAATCTAATTTTATATATACACAAATATATACATATTTAATATATATACATACAAGCACACACACACACACACATGAAAAGATAAAAAGACTAGGGTATTTGTGGTGGCTAAACTTAATATTTTGGATGGAGAGATGTTAGTAGGAACATCAGCCTTACCAGTAATAATGTCACTTAGAGAAGCATATTTTAAAGATTGCTGATGCGAGCAGGGTGTTCAGTGTTGAAGACTTTGTTCTGTATCCTCCTGGGCTACATCTATGTCAGATATATCAGGGGTTTGTTTAGCTACCTGGGTGTTCTTTATAGTCACATAAACCACAGGGATTGAGTTCACTCTGAAAGCATGTCTATTCATGACCGTGATTTATTGCCCTGCTAATTAGCTTGCTGACCCTAGAGAAAGCACTTAACCTTGCTTGCTCCTCAAATTCCTGCCCAGTCAGATAAAGAGGTTTCACCACATGATCTCAGTGGGTTCTTTCTACCTCTAAATATCTGTGACTTGCTGAAAACTAAGACTAAAGTCTGTGTTGGAGATCACATGTCCTGTGGTCTGAATTTCCCATACTCTTGTGTAAGTAAGGCCTATAGCAGGTCCAGAGTGAAATGCCCCCCTTTCCCAGAGAGATTAAAAGGCCCTCACAGGGACTCCATTAGCATAGATTTCAATGCATCTCCATCCTCTCTAGGGCATGCTACCAAGAGAACCTGGGATATCTAGACACAACTGTAATCGCTCAGTATGTTAACAGACTCAATTTTTCAAAGAGAGACCAGGAGACTTTATTTTGCCTGGGCTATAAACTGTTCAGTTTAATCTTTATACCCACCACTGACTGAGCTTGTTGCTATTATTATTCAATGACTAGTACATTTCTATAAAATTTGTGAGCATATAAAGAATTTACATTAAACTAAACAATAAAATCACACATATTCACTGTCTTTATTGTGTGGTGGCTCAAGCACAGTCTATGATGTCAGATGTCATGATGTAAATCTTGGCTCCTTAGCCAATAGATGTTGATCCCAAGCGAATTCTTCACTTAAGTCTTAGGCCACCATTTGTAAACAGGGCTAATAAAAGTACTTGTTTCAATTGTTAGCTGTCATTATCAAATGAGTGTTTACATGCTTAGCATGTAGTGGCTTAATAAGGACTAAGCCATGTTACCAATTTACCATGGTTTTCAAACCTCTTAAATCTTAGGATAAGACAGAGGCAAGGCTTTATTGAACTAGGCTGGAACAGAGCACAATGGTATATCCTGACTCTGCTTTTCATTAGCTAAACACCCTTGGGCAAAGAAAACTCTCAGAGCTTGCCTCTTCAGTCGTAAAGTAGGAAAAGTAATTCTCAGTGAAGATTAAATGAAGACCAGCAAGAACACCTGTTGCATAACAGGCTCGTAATTGCTTGTTTTCTTCCCTTGAAGGGGATTATAGAGATGGATGACTAAAGTTCTAGTATTTTCTCATATAGGCTTGCCATATAGGATTTTCTTAAAGGCTTCACAGAGCCATGGTAGGCAGTAAGTCACTATTTTATTTGGAAAGAAAGATTCCTTAGGAGTTAGATTTCATTGCTTGTTTCCATTACTCTAAACCAAATGAAATGTAAGCTACTTTCCCCCCTGTTCTTGTCTAAGTAAAGACAAAGACCAGCTGGTGACTCTCCCCTGGGACATTCTTGGACATTCTTAGAGCTCCCATTAGTCTTGCATTTGGTGACTTTAAATCAGGACATTTTTCAGCAGACACCGGATATTTATTTTCCTTAATAAATATCTATGTTAGCTTTTCTTCTACCATCCAGTCCTACTTCCCCCGCCCCCTATCTAGTATATCATTTTCAGTTGTGCAGAAGGTCAGATGGGAACCAGATAAAGCATTAGCACATATAATGGGTGTTAATGGCTATAAAATTGCCAAGTGACTTAAGCATCACTTTCATTGACAGAATACAAAAATGTTTATAATAAATTCTAGTTGTGGGTGGTACCATCCGATTAGTAGATATGGTGACACTGAGATATGAATGATTTTAATTTGTGATACAGGGAAGTATGTAGGTAAAAGTTCGGTTTATTTTTGCTACTTAGTCTCATCGGGATTTCACAGTTTCTCAAGATAAAACTGACTTTCCACAACTTTCTGGAGTAAGGCAAGCTCAAAGTAACTTATTCAAGACCATACTATGCATCCGGAGCAGGACCTGATTTGAGCATAGATCCTCTGAGAAAAACTAACAGACCGTTCTCTGTATAGTCTTATTAACTCAAAACTGAAGATTTATAAACTCATGAATTTATAAGTGCTTCTTTGCACTCATTGGTAAATTAAGTTATCATGCAGAATTACCTTATAATTTCAAAAATAATGCAGATAACTTTGTGTGTTCCTAAAGAGGATTATATTACAATTTTCTGTGAAAAAATTATATTAGTATACAACCAGGATGATGTCACACAATTGACGCAACTGGTACAACAACAAATTATTATAGTTTTTATGAATGGAACTTTTGTCATGCCTGAACTGAAAACTGACTTTTAATAAAAGACCTATTTGCAATTTAAGTTTGTATAACTCATGAGTTGAATATATTTCACAGCTTTCTACTTTACATTCTCAACACTGAATTGACACATTATTAAGCTATTTCTTCACCAAAAAATTCAGGAGAAAAGCTTAATAATACAACTATTTTGGAAAGGGGAAATTATACCAAATTTAAAAGCATTATGGATGTGTCTTGCTCTGGTGAGTCACTACTGTTCTACTTGGTTCCTATCCCTAGGGCACAGCTTAAAAATTATCTAAGTTAAATCTCTAAGTACGGTGCCAACTCCTGTGTGAAGGGGTGGTTATTGATATCCTTTGGAAACCTTCTACAATTAGTCCTGATGCCAACCTCTTGTTTGAGAACCACTGTGTTGTACTTATTTAAAATTCCCAGATGGCTCTTGTAACTTTAATATTTTCAAACCTTATTTTTAATGATGGGTCTTAAACTGCTTTAACCTCCTTTGTAGCCCACCACCCACCAGAGCTAGCAGAAAAGAAAGGATATAGGGTGGGGGTGGGGAATGGACCTGGTTAGAAAGGTTCTTTGGAGCAACTCCCATCTGTATTGTGTGGAAATCAGCAGTCCAGTTCACAGGTCAGCAGGCAGCAGCAACTCGATCCACTTACAAACACTTCACGGATACACCAGCTGTCCATTTCAGTAGAGGGGGATTAGAAACAGAGGTGATCTAGCAGAGACAGTCAGGCCTCAGCCTCAGCATGAGTCAGCAGCAGGGATCAGGGAGGAACACCAGAAGTTCTCAGCTGTGCCTTTCTCAGGGAAGCGAAGATCAGCGAAGACAGGAGACCCACAAGCATTGCACGGCTGGCTGTACCAGCAAGCCAAGCTCTGTCTCCGTCACTCCATGGAGTCCTAGTTACGCTCCAAACATCACGTGCCATTTACATGCCTTGCCTCAGCACGTGCATCCAATCAGCCAGAGTCCAAGTCCACTGCAGTGACAAGAAACTGCAACACACTACCACAAGTTTTTTGGTGTGTTTCTCTCTATAGTGTCTCTACAAATGCAGCTCAACTACACAGTGTAAGATGTGGTTAGCAAAGACTCCTTCACCATGTGTCCTTTCCTGTGCTTGCTTTAGCAGAGCATCCTCTCTCCTGGGTCTGCTTCAGCAAATGTTCCTTTCTGTGTCTGCCTTAGCCTTTCACACCTGTGTCCACTTTAACAAAACGTTCCTTCTCGTGTTCGCCCCAGCAAAACCCCATCCAACTGATTTTCCAAAGAACACTTTTCACTTTGGGCTCTTGCTATATATTAATATTTTATAGAACACAGTAAAATGCTTTTCATAGTAACATTAATACTATATATTATACTATATAATATATAGTACATTATAATATATAATACTATATATCATATAATTTTATAATGTTGATCAACACACATTGAAGTTTGACCAAACACTGAGCATCTACTATCAGAATGTGGTGTTGTGCTCATGAAGAAGAACCCAGCTCACTTGAGAAATAAATGGCTTAGTGGTTAAGTGCACCTGCTACTCTTAGACAGGGCGCGGGATTGATGTCCAGAATCCACATGGTGGCTTACAATGCCATGTAACTGCAGCTCCAGGGAGTCCAGTACTTTCATTTGGCCTCTGTGGGATGCTGCAACACTGGATACAGTACACTTGAACTTAGGCAGACAAGGCCATGCACATAGCGTTATTAAGAGCACATCTTTATAATTGAACAGTTTATGGTATTGACATCATTCATTCCTTGGTGCATTGTGTATTTCTTTGTGGATATAGAGACACTGAAAACCCAGCTATTTCCTGGACCCACAGTTGCCTTCCATTATAAAACAACACCTTTGGAGCTAGAGGATGCTTTCTTCATGTCGGGAAAAAGATTTATGTTCTAGTGAAACTAGTGCACCGAAGTTATGTCTGTACATTAATGTTTACAGTGTAAGGACATTTTAGAAACATACTGAAGGCCATCTAGCTGGCTTTTATAGAATGTCTTTAAATCATTCTGTTGCCAAATCTTAAGGAAACTGAATTCTCACTGAATCACTGTATCTATATTTTGAATGTTGAGGAAAGCAAGACCATGTAGATAGCTTTTAGCATACACTTGCTATCTATGGCTTCTCAGACTAAAGAAATCCTGAAAACAGCAGCAGCGCTAGACAACGGTGTCATCTAGGTACATGCTCCTTCTGCCCACTCTGTATCTTAACTGCCCAGCACCATCCTTTCAACCACACCTCTGAATTCCAAAGGAGTGTCTGGGGAGCAGCTGCTTGAGCAGCATCCAGTGCTGTCTGTGCCTTTTATCATGTAAAGTAATGCATTTACATCAAATTTGAATGCACACTGACTTCTTGTAAGGGAAACCATTTTTCTTAAAATCACTGACTGCCCCAACCAAGACTCCAAATGTGAAATATTGAAAGGGAACTGTAGCCTTTTATACCAACATGGGATTATAGAGTTTTGTCTTAAATGATACCATTGTGTGGGGTTAACAGCATCCTTTAGTGTTAAAACTTTGACAGGTTGCATCATATTTTCCAAAAGAGAAATCAAGGCTGCCTCTTAACTGCATGCACATGCACATGAGTATCAGAAGGGAAGCTGTGACTGTCCCTACATTTCATCAGCTCACCCATCTGGTGGTGGCCCTTCAGTTCTTGTGGAAATAAAGGGATCTTCCTTAGGGACTACAACTTGAGTTTATCAGAATTTTCAATTAATGTCTGTTCCCACGTCCAGATTGTTCAACCCTTCCTAATAGTTTAAATGTACATGATACACATGCGCCTCTTTAGAGATGTATATCTATTTTAGCTTTCCATTTTATGACATATGTACTAGCTGGTTTTGTATGTTAATTTGACACAAGCTACAGTCATCAGAGAGGATGCCTCAGTTGAGAAAATGCCTCCATGAGATCCAGTTGTAGGGCATTTTATCAATTCGTGATCAATGGGGGAGGGCTCAGTCAATAGTCAATGGTGCCATCCCTGGGCTGGTGGTCTTGGGTTCTATAAGAAAGCAGGCTGAGCAAGCCATAGGAAGCAAGCCAATAAGCAGCACCCCTTCAGGGCCTCTGCATCACCTCCTGCCCTAGGTTCCAGCCCAATATGAGTTCCTATCCTGGCTTCCTTCAGACACAGACTATGATGTGGAAGCATATGCTAAATAAACCCTTTCCTTCCCAACTTGCTTTTTGGTCCTAGGTTTCTCAATCCGAATTACGACAACATACAAACCTAAAATGATGTCAAAATTATTTGCTTATCGTCCGCATTTAAGAAAAAATATTCATTTAAGCAGGCATGCTGCCACACATTTATAATCTGAGCACTCTAGAGGTAGAGGCTAAAGGATCATGGCTTTAAGGGCAGCCCGTGATATTGTAGCAAAATTCTGCTTCAAAAATGAAAAAGGAAATTTAGCACCTTAAAGCCACCTGCCTAAAAGTACCTTTGGTTCTCTTGAATATTAAACTCTTCATGTAATTTTGTTGTTTCATGTATGTATAACTGTGTGGTTATATGTATAACCATATGTAAACATGTGCATGTGTTCTTTCCTGTGTATGAGTGCACATGTGTGTGAGTGCCCTTGCTGTATGTCCAGAGCTGTCCATGATTCACTCTGCCTCCATATTCTTTGAGTTAGGACATAAAGCTCTGAGCTCACCCATCAGTTATCTCTCTATGTACACCCTGCATTTACCTGGATTCTGGGATTCTGAGCCTGAGTCATCTTGCTTTCACAATGAGCACATTAACCACTGAGTCACATCCCCAGTCCCTTCTGTCTTTTTTCTATAATCACTTCTACTCTAAAACCAGTTATTATATCCACAGTAGTTGACCTTGGACTTCATGACTTCAAGGTAAAATTCATCACTGCGGAGGGAAGCTCATCACAACTGTGGCTATGATAGCCATGAGCAAAGATGTATCTTAGCGCTTTCCTTTAACCCCCATGACCTTGGTATCAGTGTGTATATCCACGTGACAAGTTTTAGACAACACACGCTTACAGATTGCTTAATGTATCCCGGACACTGCTTCACTTAACAGTCATGCCATTTCCCAGAACAGCAAATCAAGGCTCAGAAATGATAGACGTCTTCTCCAAAACCCTAGAGCTGGAGGTGGACTAGGATGGCGATTAGAGTCTAATACCCTGGTCTCCATGACCGCTGTATACATAGGTAATATGAACACAATGAACCACAAGAATGGGATGATTTAATTTTATTTAGTTAACTGAGGTTGAAGGGCCTTGTCTTTTAGCTCACAGACATGCTTTCAAATACTTGACCCACCCTTGACCTTTAATAACTTCTCTGAATCTTGGTGTCTGCATTGGCAAAACAGATACAGTACATGTTTACAAATGACCCTGGAACTTATTTGAAAATGCTTAGCGAGCATTGAGGCTGAGAGATGCAATAGGGTCACTTTATTGTACTTTTTCTTCTCTGACAATCTGGACTAGCTGTCTGATTTTGTCAGCATTTTATCTTATGGATGTTAAAAAATGAAGTCTAGTGAAAAAATAACCTCATGATCAACCTGTTATTTAAACTAGAATTTAAATTTAAGTCATAAATTGCTGTTATTTATCTGTATCTCCTTTTAACATGTGACATTTAAAAAGAATCTATCTATCTATCTATCTATGGTCATCTTTTAATAATTTATAATTAAAGAATTTTCAGAGCTTTTGAAAAGGCTCTAATTATTTTAGTGCAATTATCCAATAATTCAAAGCAATTCACTTTGATTTGTTGATCGTTTCAAGATATTTCAGAGTAGGAAGTTGAAATATATTTGTTGATACCTGACTGGATTCACTGAGGAATATCAATTCCTATATATCTTGGAATTCAATACTTTGACTATCTTTGCTTTAGATTTCTATGTTCTAAGCAGTTAGGAGATTGCTACCCAACAGCACACTTTGTTGTGAAGGCTCTCTTCTACTGAGGTTAGGTTTGTAAGATTTACAGCCACTAAATTTACAAGGTCAGAGAACTAAGTTCTTTGCAGTGCTAAACAGGGAGCAGCAGCTCTCTGAGTAATGTATTCCACGTATATAACAACTAAAATTTTCCAACAGTTTGTTGATGTGATCACAGATTTTCAAATACTATTTACTGAAGTGCTAAGGTTACCATTATGGAATCATTTACATCTTCAGCTTGAGTTAATAATCATAGGAGATTCCCTTGTTAGGCCTTGTTCCCTGCACAGGAGGGCTTGAAAAGAAGTCACCACAGCTGCATTCCTGATCCCTCCCACACTGGGAGGATGAAGGAGAATGTCCTCAGCTCTGTCTCTTAAAACAATGCTCTTATTTTCCAACAGGATACTGCTCTCCTGTTGCTTCAATTTCAACATAATGATACTCATTATTTTAATTCCTCAAATATTTTTTATGTTTATGCTTTAATTTCGTTAATTTTATTAGTAGAAAACCTTGCAAATAAAAAAATTACACACCAAAATTAACCAAACCCAAAGTCTACCTAACTGTTAAACAAGTAAAAGTGAGAACCATTTTTAAAAAATGTTTTTTAAAAATTAGCGACACCTCTAAGTTGACAAATGGTGACATATATCTATATTCTTTATATTTTTATGTTCAAAGAAATACTTATAATATTACATAGGTTTTTATTGGTTTAATTTACTTTCTTTTTAAAGTGATTTTGATATTTATTTTTTCAAATTACCACACTTTTTTTGCAGGTTAAAATATAATAAGCACTTAGTTCCTAATTTAATCCTCTGCTTTGTATAAGCCCTATGTCTGTAGTCATCTCCCACTGGTGAGCGTTCACAGTGACTTCTGGTTTTTGCTCATCACTTATAAGGTTATACGCATAACCTTAAGTATTGATAGTTCCATTGATGGCTGGACTGCAAGATGCACTGGTCAAAGGTATAGAAGTTATGCACTTTAATATACTTGCCAGGTTAGTTCTTAAACAAGTCTATCCCCTCACCACTGATGTGTGGTTATCTTCCCAGCATCCTTTGAGCACTAGGTATGTTGGTCACTGCCAACTGACGGCTAAAAACATAGAAGGTTGTAAGTGATGTTCAGAATACCTTGTTACCATCTGTCAGAAGCTCAAGTATTGAGGGGTCCGACTTTAGTTTGTCGTGTTTGGGTTTTAGAAGTTTATAAGTGCATGACCAAAGGCTTGGAGGCACAGATAGAACTGGAGGTGTTTGAAGGCCTTGTGAGAGAACCAGAAAGATCATGCAGGGTAGGCCATTAAATAAAGTCTGTATTTTTCTAGCATGTTTATGTGTGTTTCTCTTCCCCTTCTTTCTTTCCCATCCCTGTTCATGTATGTGTTTGGTACATGTAGCTGTGTGGGATTATGTCCCTGTGCATATATACAGAAGACAAAGCAGGACATTGAGTGCCTTCCCCTTACTCTCTGCCTTTTATGCTGGGCTTGTAGGCCTACTCAGCCATGTCTGGCTTTTTACATGAATAATGGAATTCAAATTCTGGCCCTCATGCTTGCAGGAGAAGCATATTTACCCACCAAGACATCTCCCCAGTCCCTGAAATGAACTGGGTTTTTTCATTTGTTTGTCTTGGTTTTTTTTTTGAGCAGAAACAAAGCACATGTGCATGTGAGTACATGTGTATGTGAGTACATGTGTGTATGAGTACATGTGTACATATGTGTGTTAGTACAAGTGTACGTGAGTACGTGTTTATATGAGCACATATGTATGCGAGCACATGTGTATTGAATACATGTTTATATGAGTACGTGTATATGTGAGCACATGTTTATGTGAGCACATGTGTATGTGAGTGCATGTATATGT
>JADRCH010000256.1:169988-184141 GCA_019843965.1 Rhynchomys soricoides
TCTCTCTCTCTCTCTCTCTCTCTCTCTCTCTCTCTCTCTCTCTCTCTTATGGCTCTTAACAGGGATTTTACTGAAATAACTGATAACTTTTCCAGATCCAGTTAAAACAGTAAGTAAGACCAACTTCAGACAGCAATTTTTCTAAGATGAGAAAAAAGACAACTTCAGGTGGTGTATGTTCAGGAAGCACAGGCGACCTGTGTTTGTGTTTGTTAGCTGTTGATTGCGAGAAGGGGGTCGGGGGGAGAGAAGGTGAACCAGCTTGGGAGGAAAAGAACTGTATTGACTAAATCTCAGAATGTCAAGAAGGGACTGATGTAGAAACCTTGGATGGCAAAGCTTCCCTGAGTCTGGGTCTTCTCTCTGCTGCCTTTGTGAAGCCCACTGTACCAGGTCAGAAACATGCCACTTGTGATATCTGCAGACCTCCTACTGTGGCCTTCAAGGGCAGCGGAATATTTCCTATAGTTTAAGAAACCCAGGGACAGCTTGATGGACTCGGTTCCTATGCTGAGCTCCTCAATTGTTTGTATAGGATGGTGGTTCTCATGAGAATTCTGGACTGCAGGAAAGGGGGAATGACTTCCCAGAATTCTCCTCTCTCTTCCCACTTCTGTTTTTTGTGTTCTTCTTTTCCATCTTTACCCTAGTTCAGTCTCCTATTGTCACCTCCTTTAGATGCCAAGTTCATCTTTGTTATTTTTTAGAAGCCACATCAAGGCATGCTTTGTCCTCATCCCAGACTTCTTCTCAGAGTGGAACATTTATGGGATGAAGACTATTCCACACCCAGTCCTGTTGAATGTATTGTTAGGCTCATATCATCCACTTGGGAGATGAGGGTAAGGCCAGGGTGGGAAGAAGTGAGGGCAGACATTTCTCCTACCATCTTCTCATGAGCATGTCAATGGAATCTTACAGAGACCTGCCTAAGTGCTTGTTCTGCTTGAAACCTCAGAGGCAGCTCCACTTTAACAGCCAGCCAACCTCTGGGTGCCCTTTGCCAGGGTTTATGGACTTAAGCATGGACTGGGCTTGGGGGGGGGAAGGGAGTGGAGGGGTCATGAAGCCAAGCACCAGGGACACAAACAGGAAGACAAGTGATAGAACCTTACAAAAGTTCCAGCTTATCCCCGATTTCGACCATCGCCTCTCCCTTTGCTTTACGTTTTGATTTATTGAAGTTCTCGTTGTTTTTGGAGAGCTTCTTTCCACTCCTCCACTCATGTTCCAACAAACAAGGAACCACATCTTAGGCAGATCACTTGGAAGGATGAGAAAATAGAAACGGTTCCAAAGACTTCTAGTCACTGGTGCCCTGCGGTTGGATAGGACAAGACATCTCCTTCTCCCCTGTTTACTACCACGTTAAAGTAAAGCAAAATGCACAAAGATTTAGTCTGAGATAAAGACAGTATTAATCACAAGTGACACATGTAGCCTTGTGTTTTCTGTGTTCCAAACACAATTGCAGGGGCAGTCATGACCGCTCTATAAATGTACAGATCTGAAAATTGTTAATTTATAGTACAAAATTCAGAACAGGTGATTTTTATGTCAGCTCTCTAGATGCTTTAATAAATAGATGCAAGCAAGACATCTCAAACCACAAAGATATTATAACCCAGTTCAAGGTGGGGGAAGGACTAGACCGCTAGTTTCTCTTTTCTCCCTCTCTCTCCCACTTCTTTTATGTTTTAAAGGTCGGTCGTTGCTTTTTCCAGACTACTCTTCTTTCCTTTTCCAGTCAGTACACAGGTCTGTATCAGGTCTTCTGTCTGCTTTATAAGTAGTTTTCGCCTCAAAAAAATAATTTTGCTTTTTCCTTTTAGGTTTTACCCTCAATTTGTAATCTATAAATGGAGTTACGATCAAATTCACCATGAAGTTCTGGCAGGTTCACTGGAGACACACTGTCATCTGTTCTCTTTAAGGAGAGAACATTGTGACAGGCCAGAGGACTTTGGGTAGTAGGGAGATCAGTAATCCCTAGCAAAGGGCTTCCAGCCTGATCCAGCTTCTCCAATGGCAGCTTTGTGTGCTTGCCGTTTCCCAAAGAACCTCCTGGCATTAACCTGTGATGCCGTTTCTCTTGCACCAGCTGTCTCCAGCTACTGTAGCCTTTCATCTTCCGCCTGCTGGTAGTGGCTTGTAGCATTGGTGGCTTTCCAACACACCTTCCCACCACAGCACGTTCCCATCAGAAGAGATGTCAGAGCCAGAACAGTCTGGTTTCTCATCTCAAACCCCCTCTCCATAAGTATCTATGGCCTGTTGCCCAATCTCTGCGAATCTTTCTTTATATGATGGAGACAGTAACACTTAGCTTATAGCTATGCTGTTAATATTAAGTATGTGGACCAGATAAGAAACAAGGGAAGACGTTGAGGTTGGGACATGGGCGTTGCTGGATAAAGGATAAACATTGTTATCCAAGAACTCATTGTAATCTGGAGGCTTGGAATATTCATTTCAATGTTTCTCACAACAACAACGCTCTTAGTTTTTTAAAGTAGTATTTGAACTTCGCCAAACTCAACCATCACCCAGCATCACAGACTCTTAGCTCCCTCTCACTATGCCTTGACGAAGCTGTCTTGGCAACATCCGGATCTTTCCTTGTTCTGTGGCTCCTTTCTGAGTTCTGTTTTGCAGAATTCAGTGCAAACTTGAAACCCTTCCAAGGCACATGACAAAACCCTTACATGGCTTTGAACAGCTGCCTGTTGAGATGTTTGTTTTGTTTTGTCTTTATGGTGAACGGAAGCATCCAAATAAGTCTATAATATCATAGGACAGCTCAAACTCGATATGAAAACAGAATTTTGATAGAAGGTCTGAATTAAAGTTCTATGTAATCATGACTAATTTTATAATCACGTTTGAACCATCACCACCATTTTCAAGCAAATGAAAAACAGTCTCTGCCTTCAGGCTTGTGACCTTTTAAAGATAAGCACAGACAAAGTCACGTGCTGCCTTATTTCCATAAATGGGGGTCTGAAATGTCCGAGTGGATAATACAGAACTGAATTTATAAACTGAAACTCTTAGCAGCTTACTTCAGACCTCTACCCACTACATCCCTGGGCTTGGGTTTTTTCCTACCAAAAATAGAAAACCCACAGAAGTAACAGATGCAATGTCCTAGGAAAAAAATGGCTGAAGATGCTTCATCTAAATCTGCAGTCTGATGCAGAGAGCAAGCAAGGGTTTCTGCATGTAAGGAAGGAGAGGTAAAGCAGAAGCATCGGTGAGCTCTGAGGATGTGGGAACTGCAGCAACACTGTAAGGACCTTCGTAGTCGAGTCTCATACCCACAGCCCAGACTCCCACTTCATATGGGTGTGGGAATAGATGTCCGGAATGGTGACTTGCTTGGTTCATTCTGAGTTCATATGTTCCTGACTGAAATAGGCAAGTGCTATGAAATAAACTTATAAAGAATTCAATAAAAAAGAGTAGGTTGACATAGACTATCAGCACCAATTGACTTCTCCTGTTTTAACTGGTTTCAAATTTCCCCTCACTTTTCAAGAAGTGACATAGTCATTCATCACCAATAGTTGTTTTTTTTAACTCTCAAATGGGCTCCCTAATCTGTCACTAAAATGTGACCTTTATTATTAAAATAAAAATACCCATTATTGAGCACTACTTCATGCCCAGCCCATATATATATATATCTGTCACTTCCAGTAGGCTAAGAATAATATTTTGATGTGGAAAAGAGGAAGACAGAGAGTATGTGCCGGTGGCCTTGATATGATTTTTCTATGTGAAGGGAAAATGAGAGGAATAATAACAGCATGAAGGCCTCAAAGAGAGCAAGGGGCATTGCAGAGTGAACGAGAAGCAGATGTGCGTTACACATGCAAAGAGAAAATTGGTGTCATTCTGCAACTCCTGGAGTAAATGGTTGTCTCATCTCTGTTGTTACCATCTGTCTGCCATCATCATCACCATCACCACTAACTTCAGGACAGCTTATGTTTGGATCTTAGTGCCTTTTATATAGCAGAGAGGGCTATGCCTTTGAAGACTGAATAATCATTGCTGATGTTCCCGTGACCAGTGTAGGATGCGGGAAGACTCTCTCATTTATGATGCTCTCCCTGTTATTTGTATTTGTGTAGGTGGAGCCAATAATAGAGAGAGGCCATGAGAACCTGGTCCATCACATCCTGCTCTATCAATGCAGCAGCAACTTCAATGACAGTATTCTTGACTTTGGCCATGAGTGCTACCACCCGAATATGCCTGATGCCTTCCTTACCTGCGAAACTGTGATTTTTGCCTGGGGCATTGGTGGAGAGGTGAGGCTTATGACAGTGACCAACCCATAGACAATTATTTGACTGTGCTTCTCCCACATGCCTGATTTCTAGCAGAAACACACTGCTCTTCTACAAAAATACATAAAGATTTATTTATATTTCTACTTTCATCGGAAAGTCTTCTTCCCTTAAATGATTGTATTGTCTGTGCTTAATGAATGATGGTATTCCAGAAGCTGAAGGGTCTTGAAGAAATGGTTGGGTTTGGGCACCAGAACTCTTAGGGACAACCACAAGTCACTATCTCGTGAAGATTTTTTTCCATATTTAGGGCTTTACCTATCCACCTCATGTCGGATTATCCCTTGGCATGCCACTGGATCCTCGTTATGTGCTTTTAGAAGTCCATTACGATAACCCAGCACGGAAGAAAGGTAAGTTCTTTCTTCATTTTAGCTACGAGTTTTAAAATGTCATTGTAACTATTGTCTGTAACATAGTTGAAGTAAAATAGAAAATGTTGTATTAGAAAGTGTTAACTTGTATGTCCAAAGTAGGATGCTTTTAATAGCAAAAATGGGTACTATTCAGAATTACACTGGGACAGTAGCCATGAACCAGCAGCATCTGTGCAAATGGACATCTATGGTCACAAATCCCAAGAATACATTCTCTTATTTGATGCCAGGAAGTAGGAAACTAGGCAATTCCTTAGTCATATATATTAGTTCCAAATACATGTGATGTATAAAAGATTCTCTGTCTCTCTCTGTGTGTGTGTATGTGTGTGTGCACACACACGCATATGTATGTATATATGTATGTTGACATGACATTAGTTCCATGTTGAGTACCACCCTCATCTGCCTTTCAGCTCATTTTGGGAGACAGGATGGGGAGTTTGAGCAAGGATGGCTCACATGGGCTCATATTTGGTCAGCTTGGTCCCTAGTTGGTGAAACTATTTGGAAAAGATTAGGAGTTGTCGTCTTGTTGGAGAAGGTGTGTCACTATAAGTGGCCTTTGACTTCTCAGAAGCCCACACCAGCCATTCCTACTTACTCCCTCGTGTTTGTTTTCTCAAGATCTAAGCTCTCAGCTACTGTTCTCTAGTGCCAAGCCTGTCCCCATGCCTGCCTGTCACCATGCTCCCCACCATAACAGTCATTGACCAACCCTCTGAAACAGTGAGCAGGCCCCCAGCAAACTCTTTCTTTAGTAAATTCTCTTGGTCATCTTGTCTCTTCACAGCAATAGTGAAAAGTCACTAAGATACAGAATGTCTCACTAACCTGGATCACACTGATTTTACCAGAATGGCTTATCAACAAGTCCCAGGGACTGTCTTTGCTTCCTCAGTACTGGTATTACAGGTATACTGGGAATGCAACCCAGACCCTCATGCTTGCAGATCAAGCACTATCTCAAAGGAGACATCTCTCCAGCCTCAAACATTTTTTTTTTTTAATGAAAAAACTCTTGTGAAAAAGCTATCATCTATCACACTAAAAGTTACCGGCAATTTGTTGCTTGATGGGCTATCCAGCACCACAACGGTACTCAAGAGATATTTATGATGAGAAGCCATATGATAACGGGTGGATGGGAGGATTTGAGGTTAAGCTGCTTCATCTGCAAGCTTGTACTCATGCCATTTTCCAAAGGGGAGAAAATATCAGTAATGTGAAATCACCAATGAAAGCAATCTTAATTATTTTACTACACAATTATTCAGTAAACATTAAACATCAACTACACACTTATACTATGCCTGAAGATTAATATGAGTGAAAAAGATAATTTCTCATCCACAGAAGTTATAGACATAGCTATGTATAATGGTGAATGCCTGTAATCCCAACACTTGGGGCTCCAGAGCAAAGGATTGCCATTTGAGGCCATCTTGGTCTACATAGTAAGACCTTGAGTCAGAACAAAACAAAACAAACAAAAGTTGTAGTCTAGTAAGAAAAGAGAAACAATTAAAATAAAATTACGTGTTTCTGTCAGTTGATACAAAAGGGTATACCTGACAGTGTGAGAGTATTTAATTGTTGACCTAATTAAGCCAGGAGGATGTGGTGGTAGTCTATAAAACTTTCCTTGTAAAGATAGATTCTTCATAGATCTACATCTAGGTACCTGTGGGAAAGGTTTCAATTAATTAAAATTAATTACAGGTTTATAGTATCTGGGTCACATATTACCCCTCCCTTTAGTAACATGTCATAGCAAAGAATGTGTTATTTGTCCTTTAACTCTGTAAAGCCCACCAAATATCAACTCTCCATAACTGTTGGATGAGGTTTTTTTGTTTTTTGTTTGTTTGTTTGTTGTTGTTTTTTTTTGGTTTTTTGTTTTGGTTTGATTTGGTTTGGTTTTTTCGAGACAGGGTTTCTCTGTGTAGCCCTGGCTGTCCTTGAACTCACTCTGTAGACCAGGCTGGCCTCGAACTCAGAAATCCATCTGCCTCTGCCTCCCAAGTGCTGAGATTAAAGGCGTGCGCCACCACTGCCCGGCTTTGGATGAGTTTTTAAGGAGTAAGAGGATATTAAGAAACTGTACAGAGTTAACCTTTTGTAGCTTTCTGTATCAGTAGCTGAATGTAAGTAAGATTTGAAGTCACCCCAAAACAATATAAACTAAAACTTCTAGGGTTACTCAATCTTATAATGAATGGCTTTAATTTTGTTGTTGTTATTGTTGTTGTTGTTGTTGTTCTGTCCTCGTGTTAGATAACAGTGAGAACTGTCTGCTAGATAACTCAAGCATATCCTCCATAGCATGTTGTATGGGTCTATGGTGGTTACAGACAATATGGTGATTTCTGTTCTAATATCTCTTCACAAAAGTAACTTTTGTCTTCCATTCATTTCTGCTTGTCTTCCTTTTCCTCACCAGATTTTTAACAGAAATGAATGATCCATTTCAAATGAATGTGAAAACCCTTTTAGAAGTATTCAGATTCTCTCTTCCTTATGTGCTCTTGTTACAGGCTTAATAGACAGTTCCGGGCTGAGGTTTTTCCATACTACAGAGATAAGGAGGTATGACGCAGGAGTGATTGAGGCTGGCCTCTGGGTGAGCCTCTTCCACACAATCCCTCCAGGGATGCCTGAGTTCCGCTCTGAGGGTCATTGTACTCTGGAGTGCCTAGAGGAGGTAAGCAGTGTCCTAGTCCACAACTGACACCTCCAGACTAGCTCATACTTCACACTCTCAGGTGCAGTGTTGTGAAAGTTTCCTTGCATGTTTATGACGTGTTGAATGATGGCTTTTTGGAAAGCCATTGATGTCATTTGGGCAGGACCTTTGGCTGCCCGTTTAGCGTGTCAAAGGCTGGAAGAGAAGAATTAGGGGGCAGAATGACCTGTGAGATGATTTCTTCCTTTCTTGGCTACTTTTCTTCCTACTTCTGTTGGGCATTTTATGAGTTTTCTTCATTTGTGTGGTTTCTTTCTCCTTTCTCCATTTCACCTGTTATCCCTGTACTTTTTCATGACTCATTTTGTTTTTTTCTGTTTTTCTCTGCTTTATAATTTCCTTCTTTTAATAAGAAGAAATGTGAAAAACATCGTGCTCAAGGGAAGCTGTAAACTGTAGGCTTTTCACAACTAGCCCCATTAATGGATTTTTCTCATGAATCAAAGTGTTTCAATATGGGTCGTATTGTTTATGAAATATGGGATTCTGTGACCGTTCAATGGTGAAGTGGAAAGAACATGCTCTGCTGAATCATTTAGACCCTGATTCAAATTACCATGACAACACAGAGGGCCGACAGAACCAGGGCAAATCACTTCCACTCAGAAAGATGATTTCTTTTATCAGGGAAAGTGAGATCAGGTTCTCTTTGGAGAGTTTGCATTTTGTAATTATTGACCTGCTGCTCTAATCTTTTCACTGGGACCATTGTGTGACTTTTCATCTCCCAGAGGAAGGGTAAGAGAAAACTAAGGCAGTCTGGCTTGTTACCTTTCCCTTCCTTCTTCTGGCAAATGCTTGATCACAGAGAAGTCAACAATCCAAATTCAGGGTGTTTGGCACCTCGGGGTTTCACTTAAATTGCTTCACCTTTTTGTCCGTTGTCTGAATTGTCTGAGCATGCCCTCCAGGAGTTAATCGGATCTTCTTCCCTCTCCTGCAGGCCCTGGGAGCTGAGAAACCAAGTGGAATCCACGTGTTTGCGGTTCTTCTCCATGCTCACCTGGCAGGCAAAGGCATCAGGCTGCGTCATTTTCGCAAGGGAGAGGAAATGCAGTGGCTGGCTTATGATGATGATTATGACTTCAATTTCCAGGAGTTTCAGTATTTGACGGAAGAACAAACAATCTTACCGGTACTCATGTTCTTCTCCAGAGACTGTGTCATGAGGTTTAGCTCCCAAGATGCAGTAGGGCTCCTGCTAGCCAAGAGAATTGCTCACTCATAGTATTAAAGCCACCCACTGTGGGTGTTGCTTACTTCAGAGTTCGGAATGTGTTTGATCTGCTTCCCAAACTAGAAACTTGCTTTTCTTACCATTCCCTGGGGGCAATGCAAGTTCTTGGTGAAAGAAAAGAAAAGAAAGAAAGAAAGAAAGAAAAGAGACAACTGAACAGCTCAGATTCAGATCACTGGCTCAGGAGCCTTTAAGTTGCAATTATGATAATGGCAAAATTTCCCATTATGATATGCCATCCTGAAGAGGGGGCACATTTTATTAGTTTCCTTTGAGTGAACCTAGGATAATTCTTCCAGAAGACCAAACCTGGAGAAATGGCTTAGTGGGTAAGAGAGCTTGCTCTACAAACATGAGGGCTTGAGTTCAAATCCTCAGCAACCTTGTAGAAACTGGAGATAGTTCTGAATCCCTATGACCTGCATGTTGGAGGACAAAGATGTGAGTGAGGGTCAGTCCCCACCAGCATATGCATGTGTACATGTATGTGTGTGCACATTCTCTTTGCGTTGTGAGCCACCCTTGTACCAATACTTGTGGTTAGGGTGGAAGAAGAGAATTGTATGTCTTACAATAGTGAAAGTTTTCATTTTTTCTTTAATTTTATACTGCATTGTCTCCCTTCTGTGCCCATCAGGCTCAGTAGTCATACCATTTCCTACCCTTAATAGACTATTAAAAGTTAGATGTTTACACAGTCTGTTAGATGACCATGGCACACAAGTCTTCTCAAGGTGAGTAAGGCTTGCCGTAGAGATTTTAGAAGGTGTGAGCTATCAAGAAGACCCTGTTGGAGGAAAGTGGAAAAAACAGAAATAACGAGTGGAGAGAAGAGGAACCTACGTTGGTTTTTAGTGATCATACTTTGCTCAAAGCTCAGACTCACAGTTCCTTTTATAACTTGTTGTATACCTCAACAGGCATAAGAGGTTTTGAGAAGGAATACTTTGCTGTGATTCCCTCGACACTCTCCTTTCTCCTTGTGTTGGTCTCATGGCTCCTAACTGTTCTGTATGCCTATGCTGTGCTCAGGACTGTGCAAGCTGAGAAACTGAACTTCAGGTGCAATGAGGAAAACCCAGGAGCTGGTGCCAAAGATGCCCGCCTCCGGCCCATGTACTTATAGGGTGCTTCTTTATCTCCTTGTATCATGTAGGCCCTAAGGATCAGATTCGAGCTGTCACACTTGATAGCAAGAGCTTTAATCCACTGAACTATCTTCTCACTGGCCCTTTAGGTCTGCTCTCAAACGTGAAATGACACCAGCAGAAATATCTTATCTACACGGTGGAAAGCTATAAAAAAAGATCATCATTTTTTATGTATGTTGTAATGCTCGAAAAGTTGGAAAGCACTAAAACAATAAATTACTATTAATGTCTAAGGAAGTAAGAATGTAACTCACGAGCTTTAAGGGTGTTAATGGGTGTATAAGTAGGCACAGTAGGATTGTGATTAATATTTCACTAAATAATTATCTCTACTAAAGTCTAAATACTAATTATGGCATCAAATGTCTTCATAACAGCTGTGTAAAGTAAGTGTATATCTTACTGTGCTCAGATACACAAATTGTATCCAGATTTTTTAGTTTCTTATCTAGTTGTCCATCTAGAATACTGCAGTCTGGTCTGAACTTGGCAAGCCCTCTTGTTTGCTTGCTTTCTGAGTGTATTAACAAACTGTAGTTAAGCAGATCAAAGTCTTCTGAATCGAGCTGTTTGATGTTCTCCCTCATGCAGTAAATACACACTGTTGGTCTAAGGATGAATTAGATAGAGTGGTCTAAAGCCCTAATCTGAAGGCTCTTGCTTTTGTTCTAGGGTGATAACCTGATCACTGAATGCCGGTACAATACCAAAGACCGAGCTGCGATGACTTGGGTAAGAAAATGTTAGTCTTAGAGTTCATTTAAAGACAGGAAGAAATAACCTTTGATTGAAAACATTCCTATCTTGAAACAAAACTCTGAAGTACTTCAGCATGAAGCATCATAAGGTGAAGCAAGAGCTCTGTTAGTGCTTTATCAGGCTTCTAAACCCCAATGGCACTGTGGTAATAACCACAGTGTAATTTATTGGTGCTTTGGGGAAGCTTCCTTTCTTTATCTTTTACTTTGTCCCCATCAAATAGACAAGGCATTAACTCATCTCTATATCAGTTGGGTCTACTTGGGTGTTTACTTAGATAAATTCAGACTTCAAAAGTAAGAATGCAGTACATGAACTCAGAGCTTCTGACCCAGAGAGAAATGTGGTCCCCACGGATTTATTGGGGACTTTTGCCAGGCTTTCAAGAAATAGATAGTCTGTGCCTTGCCGAATCTCTTCTAGGAGCTCAAGTATAGAGATCATCCCCCACCAACTTGTTTTATGAAGAGCATACAATCTTAGATCTAAAGCTATATACTAAGGTATGAACCAAGCAATGAACACCTTTGGCAAAATATTGACAGACTGTATCCTGTTTTATGTATAAATTTACTGTTATAACTGGTTTAGGTTTAGATAAAGAATATAAATTGAATTAAATGAGAAAATATGTCCTGCTATTTCATGCTAAGAGGTTGAAGGAAGAGGATAGGATTTCTCCAAAAGAGGCAGGGAAGAACTTCCTAAAACTTAAGCCTATCACAGGGGGATGAAAAAGGTCATAGCCAGAAATAGAAGGGAACTGCCTTACCTAGATCAAAGTTAGCTACGATCAAATCTGTAATCAATATTAAATTAAAAAATATTTGCTCACAATTGTAAAGAATGCAAGGACAACCAACCTACAATCCTACATTTTGAAATGGGGTTGAGGATTCACGACAGGGCATTTGGGTAAGTGAGGCATTGTAGGGTTTTTTATTTAAGTGTGGTGGCATGATTGATGACTGCCCATAATAAGAAAAATAAATAGATCTTTTTATAAGCTTCTTTTCCTCCTCTGTTATTTCAGATTATTTCTATCAATCAATTTTTAAGTTCATTAACTCTTCCCTAGGTCATAGCAAATGTGCTGTTGAATGCTTTCTGTAAGCGTTCCCATGGACATTCCGTGAACTTTCCCGTGGAGTGGACTTCTGTGGGTGTTCTCATGGGTGCTCCTGTGGACAGTTTATTCCATTTTGCTCTGTCAGCACTGAGTGTCCCACATGTCTGGGTTTTCTCTTTCCAGTGCCTCTTCTTAGGTCTTCCTTCATTTTGATTATATTTGCCTTCAATTACTCGACTTTTACGGCCTCTGCTAAATCTAACATCTGTATCGTCTTTCAATGTGTGACTAATGACTTCTTTTTCTTGAGTAAATATCACAGTTCCCTGATTTTTAAATAATTTTTGGTTGAAAACTGGACAATGGAAAATGTTGAAGCAACTCCAGGTTCCTCAGATAGTTGAAGTTTTGACTAAAATATAGTGGAATATCACTTATGTGCTGTCTGTCGCCACCATGACACATGGCTGCTGATACTGATATACATCATGATAATATCACAGAAAATTCAGTTCAGCTAAGAAACCACTCCAGGAGTACATGGGAGGTAGATGCAGGAGGGTAAGAAATTCAAAGCAGCCTGATTTCCACAAGTCTCTCTCTCTCTCTCTCTCTCTCTCTCTCTCTCAACCCTAAATAATTCCACCAAAAGGATTTCCTAACATGGGCACATCACCAGGAACCTCTGAGATCTCTACTACAGCATGAGCTTATATCAAATCAACTGAACTCCTAAGGGCTTTAGTAGGTTATCTAGGAAAGGGACCTTTTAAAGAGGTAGAAATAATATTAATATTTAATGCTTCAATATATTTTGAAAGTTAAGAGTCCTATAAATTAACAATTTTCAAGCCAGCTATTTAGAGGCAGAGGTAAAAGGATTGTAGGTTCAAGGACCACCTGAGAAACTCAGTGAGATCTGGTATTAAAACGTTTTAGAATGAGGCTGGGTCAAGAACTTAGTAGTAGTGGTTTATCCAGCAACATTGAGACCCAGATTTGACTCTCAGTACCACAAGAAATAACAGAAATAAGCTGCCACTTGCAAATGATAAGACTGAACGAATTTCAGAATTGAGTGGATCTGCGTGACGCCATCGCCTCTGTGTTCTGTGTCTGAGAGCTTTACACAATAAAGTATCTCAATTTTTCAGGGAGGATTAAGCACCAGGAGCGAAATGTGTCTCTCGTACCTTCTTTATTATCCAAGAATCAACCTGACCCGGTGCGCCAGCATTCCAGACATCATGGAGCAGCTGCAGTTTATTGGCGTGAAGGAGATCTACAGACCAGTCACGTGAGTGGCGTTGGATTATGGGCTTCCAAGAGTGGCTTCTGTCTTCATGCTGAGACAACTATCATATTGTGGGTTATTTTATGTGCTGCCCTTTTGGGTTGCTTGGAACTCAGGAGACCAAGTAAGCTTGGTTGCCATGTCCAAGCTTTTTTGCCTCCAAAACAGCCTTGCAATCAGCAGTTGCTAGGAATACCTAGCAACCCCTAAGTAAGTTATAAGGAAATGATTCAAAGGAAAAGCAAAGTTTGGAGCTCCCAAGTTCCCAGAAGCTCTCTGGGTCACTGGACAGAATGCACAACCAGTCGAAATGATGTCTCTGAAGCAGGGTCTCCTAGAAAAGCTCTGTAGAGCAGCTGTGCCCGGGCTTTTTACTGGGGATGCTCCCTGTAGTGCTGTCTGCCTAATGCATGCCCAATTTGCACACTTGATGATAGAGAGCAAGCATTCAGCACAAAGAACATTGACTGTAGTGCTGAGGTAGGCTGAACCTTCTGATACCTTAGAGAAAGTTTTAGATAAGCTTAGGGACTTGCCAACTATTTAAGTTCCTAGGTAATAACCAAAAGTGAACCTTGCAAGCAGGCTTTCTCACTTTAGATATGGCCTTCCCACAAGACTTTAGTTGGCTTCAAATGTGCGATCCTCCTAGCTCTGCCTCCCAGGTGCTGGGATTCTGGTTGTGTGCCTCCATGTTCAGGTAAGAAGATCATGATTAGGAAGGCAACAGATTCAGTTCTGCTTCATAAACACTGTGTGACTGCATATCGTAGAAACTAGTATGATTAAATACAAATACTATTCTTTCTTCTTAAGGTTATATTCTAGAGTTTTGGGGGGAGTATAAGAGACAAATGGATAGGCATTAAATTTGAAAGAGTAGTAGATATGTTAAAATGGTGAGGAGGAGAAGAAAAGGAGTAACTGGCCAGCAGAAGAGTCAGAACCTTTCATAGACAGTGATATTTGATCAGGGACCTGCAGGCTGAGGAGCCAGCAACAGGAAGATAGTCAAAGGCATTGTATGCAGAGAGAACAGAGAACAGTGTGAGTGTGTGTGTGTGTGTGTGTGTGTGTGTGCATATGTGCGTGTATCTGTTGTGTGTGTCTATATGTCTGTGTATGTTTCTCTCTCTCTCTCTCTCTCTCTCTCTCTCTCTCT
>JADRCH010000256.1:184151-233928 GCA_019843965.1 Rhynchomys soricoides
TGTGTGGCATGAACCTGTAGGTTTCAGCAAGAGGGTGCCTTTGGCTAGGACAGAGTGAAGTAAGGCAGAGACTGTGTGAAGGGGTGGGGTCAGGAATAGACTGGGCTACAGAGACCATTATATAGTAATACAAAAAGAAGCCAACATGGGATAGAAGCAAAGACCATTTGACTAGACCTGCAGTGGCTTTCCGCCTTCCTAATGCTGCCACCCTTTAATACAGTTCCTCATGTCGCAGTAATGCCCATCCATAAAGTTATTTTGTTGATACATCATAACTTTAGTAGTAATTTTGCTACTCTTACGGATTGTAATGTAAAAATCTGCTATGTAACCTCCAAGGGGGTTGTGACTAACAGACTGAGAATCACTGGGCTAGGGTGACTAGGAAAGATGGTAGAAGGATAAGATGGGAACGAGTGGGTCAGGAATTTACTGTGATTGTCCACTGAAAGCCAAGAGCACCTTGGGCCTAGGCAGTGGCACTAGTTTTGACAGAAGTGGTGCTACGTTCAGATGTCTCATTGAAAGTAGCCCTCGAATGGCTGAGTGCATCTGAGGAAGCAGCAGGAGGAAGAGGAAGAAGAGTTCAGTGAGTGGCATCAGGACACAGGCCTGGTGGCATCATGCCAAGGATGCATTACAGGAGATGCTGAAAAAGTTTGTGTTCTCTGGGACATCAGCACAAAGCATGAGAATGGTTGATGGGAATCTAGAGATGATGTAAGTTGTTTTAACAGGACAATCTTTCTGATATTACTTTTATAAATGAAAAAGACTGATTCAAGTTAGACACAACTATGTACAGACTTCTGAGAGTATTTTAAAGAACAGGATAAAAAAAACACTCAATGAAGACATGATAATATGCAGCTAGTCAAAGAAAATACAAACACACTCTAATTTATGTTCCAAATAACACAAGGATCAGAACTGTGAAATAAGTACCTCATTGTTGATCATATATAGACATGTTTTCTTCTCTTCCTTTTCAAACCACTCTGTGACCATGAGAGCAGAGGTATATTCTAGTGATCCCAAAACACCAATCACTCAACACAGTTGTGTGAATGAGACAGTAGTTACTAAGTGTGCTCACATGCATGGCATGGTTTAACCTACTTGTACATAAGTCCATTGGCAACAGAACATGGCACAGCAGCTCTGTATTGGAGAAGACAAAACCTACCAGGTGCAAGATTACAGGCCAGAAGGAGGGAGATGGGTTAGGTGCTTTGCGATTTCTACTTTGATTAAAATGATATACTAATAACTCTTTAGGATCCAGAGCTGTAAAAGAGGACACACACACCAACTCCACATATGGACTGCGGGGAGGTTGTGACCGGAAATGAGGGGAGGCTGTGACCAAAAATTCCCTAGATTATCGGTTCTGGAATCAAAGGCATCTTTAGGTGTTTACAGGCTTGAGCTCACACAAGCTTCTTGTAAAGAGCCAAGACAGGGCAGAGTACGTGTTTCAAAGGAAGGCAGAAGCAATCAGCTCAAATCTTGTCTCAAATAAACAATTCGGACATTACCTGGATGTTATTACAGATGATTCCTTACATGGGTACCAATATGAAGAGGAGTAGATTCAATTTAAAAGTTAAAATTTAGGTACTTCTCAAACAAAAGCTAACTGATTATAATGTTGTTTCCATTTATCTGAACAGGAAGCTGAATTAAAACAGAACTTTGTTGACTCAAATATATTTTGCTATTGTCCTAACTCTGTGAGACTCTATTAGAGTAGGGGATTGTAGTCATCCTAGATATTAAGGTATCAGAATGAGTTTTCATCATAAGTTTCACTTTTAGGTCATGAAAAGTGATAACGTGCTTTCTGCTATCTCATTTCCCACACTGTATGTCTATAATTTACAACTTTTGTATTCAAGATGTTTATTTTTCCATTTAATAATGAAACAAACATTGCTATATAACCTATATATTTAAACCAATTCAGTAATTATTCTTAATCTTTCTATGATTTCTAACTTTCAATTTCTTTAATTTAAGTTCCAGAATGTATTCCCAGGGCCTTTGCTTAGGAAAGCTCCATCACATCTGGCAGTCTTTCATTTGGACAATATTTTGTCTGGGTGTACTGTTTCGGGGTCATGCTTTCTTTTTTATTGGACAATCCCTCTAGATAGGGAAAGTCTCATGTGATGGTTTATATATGCTTGGCCCCAGGAGTGGCACTGTTAGAGGGTGTAACCCAGTTGGAGTAGGTGTGGCCTTGTTGGAGTAGGTGTGCCACTGTGGGTGTGGGCTTTAAGACCCTCAACCTAGCTGCCTGGAAGTCAGTTTTCTGCTAGCAGCTTTCAGATGAAGATGTAGAAGTCTCAACTCCTCCTGTACCATGACTGCCTGGATATTGCCATGTTCCCACTTTGATAATAATGAACTGAACCTCTGAACCTGTAAGCAAGCCCCAATTAAATGTTGTCCTTATAAGAGTTGCCTTGGTCATGGTATCTATTCAAAGCAGTAAAACTCTAACTAAGACAGAAATTGGTACCAGGGACTGGTGTATTGCTGTGATAGGCCTGACCCTAGTTTTGTTTGGAAGAATGTGGATTTGGGGACTTTAGATTTGGAAAACAATGGAATGCTTTAAATGGGACTTAATGGGTATCCTAGTAGGAATGTGGAAGACTTTGTTGCTAAGAGTAATTTGAACTTTGCAGATCTGGCCTAAGAGATTTCAAGGGAGAAGAATTTCAGTCTGTGGCATAGAGACTGTTTTTGTGGTATTTTGGTGAAGAATGTGGCTGCTTTTTGCCTTTGTCTGGAGTCTACCTGAGGCTAAGGTAAAGAGATTTATGCTAATTTCATTGACAAAGGAAGTCTCAGAAACACCCATCATAGACTTTGTTCCCTGGTTAAGTCTCATGATGAGCATTTTGAACAAGTGTAGCAAGCTTAGAAAGGAAAGATATAAAATCTGTGGTTCGAGTGTTAAAGGGACCAGGAAGTGAAATGGAGCTGAATCCTGTGTTCTAGGAGATAGCAGATTAAGGGAGTGGGACTTTGAGGCAAGATCCCACCCAGCTAAATTTAGATCCAGGCATAGTGGTACACACCTTTAATCCCAGGATTCAAAAACCAGCAGATCTCTGAGTTCAAGGCCAGCCTAGGACAGAGCAAGTTCTAGGTGAAGAAAAGCTTAAGTCCAGATGTGGTGGTGTACACCTTTAATCGAAGGAGACAGGCATGCAGATCTCTGAGTTAAGGTCAATCTATAGAGCAAAATCCAGGACAGCCAAGCTTCAGCAATGAACGAGTTGGAAAACAGAAAGCTAGTGACAATGTAATAGAACAAGGGGACCATGTTCCAGCTCCTGCAAGCAGCAGAACATGGCAGCTTCGGCCATGTGGCTCTGGCTTTAGAGTGAAAAATAGAAAGGACTACTGGGACAATTGATGCTGGTTAGCTGGAGCCAAGAAATTAGCAGTGATTAAGAAGAGACCAGCATTAGTGAGGTGAAATCTGGGAAGTGTTTTCTGAGAGCACAAAGAAGCTATTTCCAGAAATAGCCAAGGTTGTACTTCGCACTACAGCTGTACATGGTAGGAATGAGTAAGAGTCACCCAGGTGCTACTGGTTTTGAAGGCATGAATGAGTCATGAAAAACAGCTGAGACTTGGCACTGTGAGAGGCCGTGGATGGCCACTGGTGAAGGTGCAGTCTCAGTTGTGGTTGATAGCCCAGAACTGAAGAGGTCATGCAGAGGATTTGAGGCTCTGCTCCATGAAGATAGCCTATGAGAGGTTATTGGTGAAGCCTAGTTGCAGTGGAAGACCCCAATGTAATGAAGATGCCAGTATCATGGAATGATCACCAGGATCAGCAGCAGCAGCAGTGGGGTGGTTCAACCTGAGCGTTGAACAGAAGGCAGAGTTACAGAAGTGATGTCAGCCCTTTGGAGGAACTCAGAAGATCATGCGTGGATCCCAGACATTGAAACAAGAAGCTGTAACATTGAAGTTGTCTTGGAGACCCCAAGATGTTTGAGATGCTAGAGCCGTGAGTGGAAATCTGCTGAGGAAAGCTGCTAACAGCTCCTGCACCATGACTTCCTGGATGCTACCACTTTCCCACCTTGATGATAATGGACTGAACTTCTGAACCTGTAAGCCAGTCCCAAGTAAATGTCTTTATAAGACTTACCTTGGTCATGGTGACTGTTCACAGCAGTAAAATCCTAAGTAAGACATCTCATTTGAATTGAATATACTTAAATGTTGAGCATCTGAATCAAATTTTACTCCAAGATTCTTTCAGTACAAATAGCCACTGTTTTACATTTCACAGAAATTGTGTTGTATTATATGTATATTTTCTAATCTATTTAAAATTTTTTCCAGATTTTTTCTCTTTTATATCCTTCCTTTCTTTCTTTCTTCCTCCCTCCCTTCCTTTCTTGAAAGCAGGAGCTGAGACACAGAGGTTTTCTGTAGTCTAAACTGACCTCAAACCCATGACAATCCTGTTTCAGGCTGCCAAGCTATGGAATTATAGATGTGAACTCCAAGCTTGGCTTCAAATATTTTCTTTCAACACTAACACTTCTCATTGGTCATCTTCCACACTTCATTTATTATAATTTATTTCATCTTTCTTTTGCTCTATTGTTTGCCTCTCATATTATTCTATTGCTTTATCACCTTGTAGTTGGGTTTTTGATTCTTAAATTAAATTTCACATTCATGTTATTAAAATCAACTTAAAGAGGAAGCAATTTCTATAACTTTCTCCAGTTTCATTTGTCCCTACTATCTTCTAAGCTCAGTTTCCTGTATTTTTTAAAGATTCATTTTTATTATTTTTAATTATGTGTATGGAGGAGGTCACATGCACAAGAATGTAGCTGGTCACACAGGGCACAGGCATCAGATAGCCCTGGGGCTGAGTTATAGGCAGTTGTGTGCTGTGAGACTTGGATGCTGGGAATAGAACTTGGGTCCTCTGGAAGAGCAATACAAACTCAACCCCTGAGTCATCCCCCTCCCTTTCTGTAGGATGTAAGCTGTACCACATGATTTTCCTTAGCCTTGTGGTTTCATGGTTCCCATCTCTTTTCTTGCTTATTCTGAGGGCTCTGTCCAAAACCTCATCAAACAGATTTGAACCTAGGCTTTCTTCCCACCATACCACAGCTGGGGCATTAGATGACTCATTTTCTGTACACACACTTTCATATTTTGAGAGGAAAAGGCTGTAGAGTGGGACTGGATGCTCCCTGGTTCAATGTGTGCACTGTTTCTCCCCTGGCTTCATTACTACCATTGGAAGCTGCCTTAACTCTGGTGGGCTGAATCACTTTCATGGAGGAACGAGTCAGCTTTGGACAGGGTGGTCCAGTCTCTTGCCACCCTGGAGCCTTCCTCTTGTCTGGGAGACTCCATCTGGCTGTGTTCCTTCAAGTCATTCACAAGAGAATGTGAGCAGATTAGGAGACACTACTGGGACCCTTTTACCATCTTTCTCCATTAAGATCAGCTTTTGAAGGTTATGGTATCATGAAGGTTATAGTTACATCTTGGTTTTGTTTTCTTCTTGATGACCTACTTCCAGATGCCATGTTTATCAACTGCTTGTCATGTTTGTCAACTGCTCGAGGCATAATTTAAAATCAAAGTGTTCCAATTTTAAATATAATCTTAGAAAATGTCCTCAATGTCACAGCCATCCTATCTAATCATAACATAAAGAGGCTTGGCAATTCCACCTCTTCCTTAAAGTTCTGGGAAGCTGAAGGTCTACTATTTTACACATATATATCAATATATCTGATATAAATGTAAATTTGTTCTTTCCTATACTTTTTATGCAAGTGCAGTTATGGCATGTGTGCTTCTGTGTCTGGCTCCTTTATGAAGAATGATTCTGAGATTTGTCCCTGCTTGTGGCTGTACCAGTCAGTTCCTTTTTCTGGCTGAGTAATATTCCCAGGGTAGATACATTTCCTATACGCCTGCCACTGTGAAAATATAGTTTCAGTGAGTTGCAAACATTCAAGAGGTACTGGGACCAAGTGTACCCCTTTCTAGCCAGTCTGCCTGTCCCTTGTTTGGCATGTTGCAGCCCCAGATCATTCGACAGTTAATCTTCAAAAGTATAGCAAGAAAGTTCACTGAAGTCATTTGTGAGTCTGTCTGTGAGATTCCTTTTTACTTTTTTGTACATGTTTTGTATATTGTTCAATTGGACTGTTTGTTTTCTTATTGAATTATAAGCACTCTTTATATTGTGGATATTTACCTGTTAGATACTGAGCCACAGGTCATTTCTCTCCATCTGTAGTTTCATTTTCACTGTTTCACTGTGATTGTCAAGGTTCCGTCTGTCATTTTGTGTCTTGTTTTAACTTTTGAAATCCCCTTCACGAAATCTTTGTAAACTGTGCATCATTTTTTTTCCCTCTGAAACTTTATAGTTTAACTTGTACATTTAAATGGATGGTTCATTTTGAATATATTTTTCTCGTGGCACAAGGCAAATTCAGTGCTCATTGGTTTTCAAAGAACCATTTTGAAACTTTAATTTTTCAAATCCTATTTTTAGTGATGGTTCTTAAATGCTTTGACCTTCCTTGGAACCTACCACACACCAGAGGTTGTGGAAAAGAAAGGATACGGGGGAAGTGGACCTGTTTATAAAGGTTCTTTGGAGCAACTCCTATCTGTTGTCTGGAAATCGGCAGTTCAGTTCACAGGTTAGCAGGCAGCGGCAGCTTGCGTGATTCACTCACAACATCTCACGGTTATACAAGCAGTCCAGTTTGGTAGAGTTGGGTTAGCAACTGAGGTGACACTACCCAGCAGAGACAGCCAGGCCTCAGCTTTGGCTCGAGTCAGCAGGAGGAACCTGGAGGAACATCAGGAGAAGTTCTCAGGGAAGCAAAAATCAGCACAGAAGGAAGTCTCACAAGCATTGCATATCTAGCTGTACCAGCAAGCCAAGCTCTGTCTCCCTCACATGTCCTTCATGTGTCTTGCCTCAGCAAGTGCATCCAGTCAGCCCGAGTCCTCAGAAGCAACAATAAACTGCAAGACTCACCACCAGAGGTTTTTGGTGTGTTTCTCTCTTTGGAGTCCCGACAAATGCTGCTCAACTACACAGTGTAAGATGTGGTTAGCAAAGACTCCTTCACCACGTGTCCTTTCCTGAGCTTGCTTTAGCAGAACAGCCTCTCTCCTGTGTCTGCTTCAGCAGCAAAGCATTTCTTCACGAGTCTGCCTTAGCCTTTCACACCTGTATCCACATTAACAAAACGTTCCTGCACGTGTTTGCCCCAGCAAAACCCCATCCAACCGACTTTCCAAAGAGCCCTTAAGTTTCTGCTTCACCATTTTGTGAAAGAAAACTGCCTTTAAGGTATTTTTTTAGTGTGTGTGTGTGTGTGTGTGTGTGTGTGTGTATGTGTGTGTGTAGGACAGTGTGCAGGGGTCAGTTATTTCCTTTCACCTTGTGAGCCCCAGGGATAGAATTTACATTGTATGCTTGGTGACAAGCATCTGCGTTCTTAGCCATCTTGGAGGCCTGAAACTCACCTTTTTCCTATGAAATTTGGAATTTTTGTTACAGAGTTATTTGACCATATGTTGACTCAATTTACTGGCTGTGTGTGTATGGTACTTCATAAAGTCTGTAAACCCCTATTTGTTGTTACCTTTTCCCACATTAATTTGGTACTCCAGATTCATTATATTTTTATATAGATGATTACGACAATCTGTCAATTTCTTAAAACAAATAACTAAACAAAACCCTGCAAACCCCACTTGGATATGCTATAGAAAGCTCAGGGCATGCAGAAGGAACCCATTAGCCCCCAGATAAAAACTAGACATCCTCAATTAACAATTTAACATCCCCTGTGTCCAACTCTGGACAGGAAGTTTAAAAAACAAAGAAAAGGTCAAGACCAGCAGGGGTTTGTGCAGTGTGACATGGAGCCCTCCATGAGGTGTGACAGGGAGCCCTCCATGAGGTGTGACAGGGAGCCCTCCATGACAACGAATTGCTTCACTCATTGAAGCACTTTCTCGGTTGCCTCAGCCCTGTTTTATAGTTTCTAATGTGGATGTTTTCTACCTGTTTTGTAAATAAGATTTGTCTTTTATGTTTTAATACCTTTCTGTGCTAATTTTGTAGTCTGTCTCTCTGCAATTTCCAAAGCTTGATGTTTCTCTAAATTGTCTTTAGATTAAGCTTATATTTACATAGTTGCTCTCATACTTAGTAATTTCAGACTGTCTCTAACTCTTTAATATGCTTGTCAGTGTCACTCCAGGACAGATGTTTAGGGCCATATATGCAGCTTGACTACTGAGGCCTGCCCCATTCGCAGGCATCTGAGTTGGATCACTGAATACCTGGCCTGTGTCGTGGCATCAGCAAAGACCTCCACTCTGACTAGTTGGAATTTAAAAATATACCAGCTCTGGGAGCTCTCCAATTTTTTAAAAATATTTCCCCAGTTACTCTTTGTCCATCATTGTGCAATTTCATCCTAATCCTAGTTGGTTCATTACTGAACCATGCACTTGGTTGTCCCTAATACAGACTTAAAGAACCTTCTGTGTGCCGGATCCCCCTGCAGTTCTGCACTGGGAAACTTGTATCGCTTCAGACTATCTTAACTCTGACTTTTGTCTGTTCAGGGCCTTGAGATGGTCATTTTATTGTTGGAAATTCTCCATTTTGCATTGTGATCCAAGGAGTGCTCACAAGCAGAACTCTGGCACGAACACAGTGTTCAGACCTGACATATCTTCATTTCCTCTGGGTCAGAGTTTTCTCATGCCCATTTTCCAGTCTCCTAACCCAGACAATCTGTACAGCTTTGTTCGTGAGTGTTGGCAGTCCCCCCCCCCCCCCCCACAGTAAGCTGGTGTTAGTTACTCCACGTGGCCAGGAGTGAAAGTCCATTAATGAACATTGTGTTTGTACTACTAATTTTTGACCATATGTTTATTTGTGCTATAGAGGGTAATCTGTGGGGTTATTCATTCAGCTGTATGGACCTAGTCCTGCTTCTTGGCTGGGATCACCCACTTCCCTTCCTTCTCTCCACCCCTCTTTCGGCTCCCAAGAATGACTCCCGCAGTAGGACCTTGAAAAGAACAACGTGGTTCCAAGCGGATAAGAAGCCTAACCACTTACACAGACAGGTTATTTTCTTCCGTGTGGTTTTACGCTATCTGGAGCAGGAGAGTCATGTCTAAAGTCATAAAATTTTAAATACGTCCCCGAACTTACAAAATTATTTATGGTTTGCAGAAAAAAAAATTAAAATACACTCTGTATCGTTGTGTGTTGCTACAAATGTTGCTGTTATAAGAAACGTGCAACTCAGAGTTTAAATTCAAGTTGCAAAGGAAAATTATCCGACAGCATTAAAGTATAATATTAACACAATTTGCTCAAATCAACTGCAGTGATTATTGGCATAATCTACTTATTTGTAAGTGTGTCTAGGTAGACACGCCCAGTACTTACTTGAGTATGACAAAATACACTCCTTTAGTTTCTGTAAAATTCTCCATTCTTCTAACATTGTCCTACCCCAGTAACAGCAGGGGTACACATTATTCTTTGTTTGTTTGTATTTTGTTTCTCCGTGTAGCCCTAGCTTGCTCTGTAGACCAGGCTAGCCTCCAACTGACCTCCCAAGCACTGGGACAACAGGAGAGCACCACCAAATCTGGCTAGTACTTGTTACTTTCAGGGCGAATGTTTCTGCTAGAAGGCATAGACTTTTCTCAAACAAATAATTAGCATATTTGCTTTTGCAAGTCTTCTTTCTCTCTGTTCTGTGGGAAGTAATTTGAGTTGCGCCCTTGTGCTCTTAGAGAAGCTGAAAAGGTTAGAAGTGACAAAAGGGACATTTATTACCAGGGGTGGAAAGAGACAAGGTACGCAGCAAAGAGGCTCAGAGAGACTGGTTCTGCACATTCAGATCCCCAGTTCTCAAGCATCATCTCTCGGGTTGTCCTACCAACGCATGTAGCTTCCACTCTTGTTTTTCTGTGAAATCTCCATAAATATTAATTTTCTGGCTTATTATAGAATCGACGATTTTAGAGTCATCTCTGCAGAATGCTTGCAGTGTTCACTTTGGCCAGCAAAGCTGCACAAAAGTCACTTTTACAACATAAATCACATCAAATGCCTTAGTAAAAGTTCAGGCGCCCCCTTGTGGTCTTTCAGAGGATTGCAGGCAGATACTTCCAGTGCCCCTCCTGCTCCTCCTGTATTTCCATTTACATACATAGTTTGTTCGTTTATTTATTTATTTACTTATTTATTTATTTATTTATTGCAACATATACCTCATCTCCCTTGAAAGATAAATGTTATTATAATATTTAATATCAAATTATCTTATAATGAATAAAATTAGATAAATAATAAATATCATTAAATAAAACTAGGAGCAAATTTTAAGTGCAGAACATGCTTTTTTCCAGTCAAGGTTTGTTCTACCACAATTCTGGGTTATAAGTCACCACGATTTGCTGAGAAAATGCTATAGGTCTTAGGAAACTGTGTGTTCTATTTAATGTAGTGTGATGCAGATTGCTCCTAAGTTACTGAACTCAACTTTAAAGACTGTGAAATAATGCATTTCAGACTACAAAGACATTTTGACTTTAGTTGGGGAGGGGGTGAGGGCTGAAGGACATAACCCTACTCAGATCCTACTCACTTTTCTCACCTTCTCACTTCTTAGAATCGTGAAAAATAATTTTCAAATTTCACATGAATATATTACTTTAATAACCCCTCCCCTGGTCTAGCTTATTTAAAATGGTGACACCCAGTATGCCCCAGGTTAGACAACAAATGGTCAGAGTGCCGGGGCCAAGTGTTTAGACCATGCATTCAGCAACCAGGAATGATTATCTGTGATTACCTCCGATCACCACATCATCCTGTGGGGCTATCACAAGTCTGATACCTATTGGTCACTCATGACAATCTCATATAACAGCTGTAGATTAGTTAAGGTAAAGTTTTGGATGCATAAATACTTATGCTTTTCTTTATCCAGAAACATTAAAAGGAAGCAGTCTTCTGAACAGCCTTCCAAGCAGGCTAAGACCCTTTTGTGCTATCTTTTCATTCTTTGGCATTTAAAACCAATCTGCCTTTTTTTAAATTCAGGGTGCCCATGAAAGCAGAGTATATTGGGTGTGAAGTATAATTTTCTCAGTATATTTTTTTTTGACACTTGGTCACATGTAGCTCAAGGCTGGTCTTGAACTCACTATGTGGTGAAGGTCAGCCTTGAACTACTCATTCACCTTCTGTCTGGATGCTGGGGTTATAGGCAGAGGCCACCACAGCTAGCTTCCATGCTTTCAACCACTGATTCAGAACTAAATCTTTTGTATTGGTCCTCTCAAGCAGCCAAAGCAGGACAGCTGCTCATTTCCACTGGGTGAGCTACACGTCATACCTGATACAGTAACTTTCAAGAACCTAGATTGTTCTTTGTTATATAACTAGTAATGACACCTTGTATAGACATTAATACTTACCAGTTATGTTATGTTAGCTGGGATTTGCAAACCACTTTCAGGATGTCCATGCTCTGATGGAGGCCGTCACACAGGCACAGCACTAACTGGATTTAGTGGATTATAAACAAAGGAAAGAAAAAGACGTAAAGTCAGGAGGGAGTATGTCGGGATGAGGGTGGAGGGGTGAACTGGGATAGATGTGGATAGATATTTATAATGATATTTTGGTGTATATGTGTATGAAATTTTCAAGAGCAAAGGAAATTTGAACAAAAAGAATTTCTGTAAGAACAAAAGAATGCAGAACAAACCACCGAGCAACAGAATTTGATCAATGTGTGGAACTGAAAAATATAAATTAAAAATTGCATATGATTTCACCTAAAACAAGAAAAACAAGTAATAGCAACTTGTGTCTGAAGAGTCATTCTTTTAAAAGTTGCCCTATTTGTTCACTAGAGAGATCCTTCAGGAGTTAAGAGGGAACCCAGGTTCATCTCTTAGCATCCAAATGTCAGCTCGACACCACCCATAACTCTCCAGTTCTAGGGAATCTGAACCCCATGCGGTCCTCCCTTTGACACTCACTAGGCATGCGTGTGGGTCATATCTATATATATGCAGTTGAAGCACTCATACACATAAAATAATAAGTGTAAAAGGAAAAAAAAGAACAACTTTATTTGGAGTGGTCTCCTAACAACTAATGAGTCCCCAAGTGTTTTATATAGGGTTATTTTTGTATGTGAAAAGTGAATATGCATGAAGTCTATGTTAAAATGATAAAAATATTTCAGGAAATATAATATAATGCAATTGTGGTTATTTCATTTCAGGACATGGCCTTTCATCATCAAAAGCCCTAAACAGTACAGAAACCTTTCTTTCGTGGATGCAATGAACAAGTTTAAATGGACCAGAAAAGAAGGGCTGTCCTTCAATAAGCTCGTCCTTAGCCTGCCTGTGAATGTGAGATGCTCCAAGACAGACAACAAAGAGTGGTCGGTAAGCCCAGTTTTCATCCTCTGAGAACCTGGTTGCCACAGTCTACCAGAGTCCCAAAGAGGAAACTCTAAGCTTCGGGCATTCATCTATAAACCAGGGGTTGGGGTGTCCTTTGATGTTTGATTATGTTAACTTGTTCAGTGATCATTTGAGGTGATAGACAACCTTCGATTCCTGAACTCCCTTTGAAGAGAGACATTTATTCTGAAACTATAGTTATGAAGTGGCAATGCATGGGGCAGCTTTAGGTACCATGGGGACCTGCCTGTAGCTCTTTCTCCTTTTACCCCACTCCCTCCCTACCAGGCCTAGAGTTTCTGCCCCCTCTAATGCTTGGATTCTTCAGCAAGTACAGTCCGTCCCCCAATGTCCAGCAGAAGTGGAGGCGGCTAGGCTAGGCTAAGATGCTGTGACTACTATGGCAGCTTACAGAACAACAGTTCTGTACCTGCGGGTCGCAAGCCCTCTGGATATTCTGCATGTGTTTACATTATGATTCATAACAATAGTAAAATTATAATTATGAACTAGCATTGAAATAATTTTGTGGTTGGGGTCACCACAACATGAGGAACTGTATTAAAGGGTTTCAGAATTAGGAAGTGGAGAGCCACTGATACAGAAGGGTTTCTTCAGGGCTTACAGTTTTAGAGGGCTACTTTCTGACTATGATGGTGAGGAACCTGGCAGCAGGTAGGCGGGCATGGTGCTGGAAGATTACATTCTTATCTAAGTAGGAGTGGGAAGAAGAGAGAGAGAGAGAGAGAGAGAGAGAGAGAGAGAGAGAGCGCTCAAAGCCCACTCCCACTGACACATACTCCAAAAATAGCTATACCTTTTAATCCTTACCAGACAGTTTTACCAGCCCGGGACCAAGTATTCAAGTATATCAGTGTTGGGGCCTCTTCTCCTTCAGACCACTGATGGGAGCTAGGCCACAGTCCTGCTCTTAAACAGCTGCTCACAAGAATTGCCTTTTTCTTTTTCAGATTCAAGGGATGACAGCATTACCTCCTGACATCAAAAGCCTTTATAAAGCAGAACCTCTGGTGTGCGGGACATCAGCTTCCTCACCACTGCATGGCATTTTCTCTCTCCGCTTGCTTGTGTGCTCTCTGCTTCTCAGAAGTATGCTGATCCCCCAGGGCTTGTGACTGCTTATGTGGTCATAGTAGAGTCTGGAATATGAGACTGTCCTTTAAAGTCAGGTTAAAGACCGTGTTCATGTTAGGCCTGAAGACATGGGTGGGTGCGAAGAGCCTGGGAACTTCAATTTCTCAGACACGCTCCTTCTGTTTTCCTTCCCAGGCTAACATGAGCGATGTCACTGTGGTTCTCTGGATTTCCTCATAAAAGTCGATGTTCTGTGCATATGATTAGTAGAATAAAACAAGCCGGATTTAACCACTTTCCAAGTTCAGCACATCAAATGGAAAGCAAAGAATCTTTAATTTTGCAACTTTCATGTGATTTCAATTCTCATTGTTCAGTCTGAGGCTCCTTCTCACAAACATGGGTACCTTAACGTTAGCGGAGTTGCTCTCCGATCCTGTTTGCTCATCTTCTGCTCTGGAGGTAACTTGCCAGGGTGAGCACAGCCCTCTCTTTGACAGGTCCCAGTCCCCCATGTTTTCTTCGACTTTACTCATGGTCCTCTGACCTCAGTGTTTATCTCTGCATCTTTGGTTTCCTCGCTCGGCCAGAGTCTATTGATGCCAAACCCACATCAAAGTATTTCCCAGTCTCTATAGCACTGCCCAGCGGAAATTTTTCTTAAGCTCTGCAACTGTCTTAAAAGAAACAGATTTTGATAACTATAGAGGTGATGGTGGCTGATTGTTGACCTCTTGCTGTGAAGGGTTCTAGATGGGGTGAGATTCCAAAGTAGAGTAGGCAGGGTGGGCATGCAGGGGGCCATGGGGTCTGTGAGCTTCCTCACCACTCAGCGTTACACTCTGGTCAATCGGAGTCACATTTCCTATGATAGATTTATTTTTATATTAGTTAATAAACTGACTTCCAATATAATATTGCCGCCAACTGAAGATCTTATTCTTTTGGTTCTTTTTGTACTATGCTTAAATCTTGTTTTATGTCCTATCTTCATCCATTAAGCTGAATGTTTGGATCAGTATTAATAAGCTTAACGGAATTAATGGTTTTGTATAGTATCTTATGTGATTCATGAGAGAATCAAGTTATTGTGTATGGATGTCAATAAAATCAGCTGAGAAACTGTATTTTTGCCACTTTAAGCCCTTTCTGTCTTACAAACATAAGCTATATTGTCATTTAAATAAATATTGTGCTTTAGAGTCTTTACGTCTTGATTCAAATTATTTTTACATTTGAGGAAATATTGATATATTTGTGGCTAATTTTACTTATTTTTATTTGTGTGGATGGTTTATATCAGATTTTTATGATTTTTTCTATATATTTTTTTCATTTGAATATTTGCTGAGAAATCTGATCACCTCAGATACCCCTATTTGAAATTTCATGTTTATTTCTACTTCAGAATTTCTGGGATCTGAGGTATCAAAACCGAATAATTTCCACTGGGAGTGATTCAGTATTACATTTATTGTCATTGTTATTTATTATAACTTACTTATTGCTATTGTTCTTGGTAAGGAAAGTGAGCACAGCAAGCATAATAGAATGAAAAGCTTCGGAAGCGTGCGTGTGAGGAGCCAGCCGGGGGACCCCTTCCCACTGACACTGCTGGGCCCAAAGCTGAAGGATGTTCTCCTAGGGTATCTTGTGTTAGCGTTCTGTCTAAACTGCTCCCCACATTTGCCTGGCAACAGCCAGGTCCACTATAAAAGGGTCTGCTTGCCCCCTCGCTCCCCCTCTCTCCCCATTCCCTTCCCCCTCTCTCCACGTGGTCATGGCCGGCCTCCACTTCTCTACTCTCTCCCTCTCTCTGCCGTTCTCTGCCTCTACTACCCTCTCAGCTCCCCTCCCCATGCCCTGAATAAACTCTATTCTATACTATACCGTGGTGTGGCTGGTCCCTCAGGGGGAAGGGGTGCTTCAGCATGGGCCCGCTGAGGCACACCCTTCCCCCACACCCGCATATGTTCTATGGTTGTGTGGTGGAGGGAGGCCATATTGCTCTGGGCCTTGTTAATTGTGTTCTTATGCTATCCTTCAGGCCTCTGGGTTTCCCTAGTGTTTGCTGGGTGATCCTGATGGCAGTAGGATTTCTTAGGAAGGTGGGGGAAACCATGGGACAGACCATGGAGGTCAGGGTACCCAACTGCTGACTGTGCCTCAGGCTGATCCCATTGCCAAGGGATTAGTGGGACGATGTTCCAAGCTATAGTTTTTGGACTCTCTGCAGGCCTCCATGGGGAAGCAGGACACTCTTGAGGTCCCACAAGGCTCCTCAGAACCAGAGGCTGAGCCCAGAGATAGACAATGGAGTTTAGGGGACCCCATGCAACTCACTTCTGCAGGCTGTGTCCTGGGTGGACCTGACTGAGGTTGGATTGGTGGAGCAGGGATCCAAGCTGGTTAGTCTTGGACCCCTGAAGGCTTCCACCTTCTTCACATTTTTTTGACATCAACCTATTTATCTATTTACAGAGAGAATAAATTATTTAAGTGTGATTAAAGAATAACAATCATGGAGCCAGGATGAAGGGTGCAAGGGTTTGTTGTATTATTCCCCACAATTAATTTTCTTTGGAAGTATTTCAGAATGAGGAGTTACAAATGCTAAATAGAGAGCAAAGCAGCTAATGTCGACCTAATCTAAGGCACATGTAGTGAAGTGGGCCTCTGCCCTATGTAGTGTCTCCACATTTGTGGATGACAAAGAAAGCTGTTGTACAGTTTGCTAATGGGACTCACTGCTGATCATGAAGGCTTTGTCACCAAATGCACAAGGAAGTAAGAGAGTTGCTTTCTGATGTCCAGTTGTTTTCTGTTGTCACTAAATGAGTCCAGAAAGGAAAGAGTGAGACACATAATCAGAGAGAGGCAGAACTGAAATTGCTCTAACAAGTAATGAAACTGCTTCTTGTTTATTTGGTTTTGTGGGACAGAGTGTTGCTCTGGCTGGCCTTGAACTCACAGAGATCCTCTTGCCTTTGCCTCCAAAGTAATGGGATTAAAAGCATAGACCATTATGCCTGGCAGGACCACTTTTTCAAGAGCAAAATCCATCTTTTTCATGGTTGTATGGGTGAATCATGGTTAATGTACTTTCTTTTTTGTTAAGAGTTTTAGCACACGGAAGACTAAGGACAGTGTGGAGATCCACATCGTTGCATGGACTGGAATTGTACAGAATTTGGCAAAGAGTACAAAGTTAAAATGATAATTTTTTTTTTATTTCATTTCAACTTTAATGTTAGGTCATTTCTAGAGAGAATATTGTCTAGAAGTTACAGACCTTTTGAATGAGTTGAGAAAATTTAAAAAAAAGCAAAAACAAAAACTAAAAGTTGCAAGGTCTTAATCTAGAATTATCAGAGATGAAGGAGCCTCTGTGGAGGAGATGCCTCCGTGATGTCTAGTTGTAAGGCATTTTCTCAATTAGTGGTTGATGGGGAGGGCTCAGCCCATGGTTGGTGATGCCATTCCTGGGCTGATGGACCTGGGTTCTATAGGAAAGCAGGCTGAGCAAGCCATGGGGAGCAAGCCAGTCAGCAGCACCCCTCCATGGCTTCTCCATCAGCTCCTGCCCTGCTTGATTTCCTTTGATGATGAACAGCAGTGTGGAAGAGTAAGCCGAATAAACCCTTTCCCCCACAACTTGCTTTACTGCCATGGTATTCTGTGGCAGCAATAGAAACCCCGAGAGTAAAGGCATATATATATATATATATATATTTTTTTTTTTTAAAGAAATGTTCTGTTTTCAAAATGTGAGTTTGGAGAGGTGAAGAAAAAGAGCTGTACAGCTGTAATTGAGGAGTAGGCGCCATCGTGTGGCACAGACCAAAAATGACTCAAACGTCACGTTGACCAAACGTCACGTTTGTATTCTTGCTTTTAGAACTCCTGAGCTAGCTCAAAATGAATTCTCCAGTTTCAACATCATCCCAGTACAAGAGACATGTGCAAGAAGTTTTGTTTTTGTTTTCAAACACTTGGAATTTTCTGGAACAATCCAAAATGTCTCTAAGCTAGTGAGAATTTAGTTCGTTTTGAGTAAACAGTGAGCACAGTGCCCTCTTGTGGTTGATATGTTACTTTTCAGAGAGAATGATAAATTTGTGGGATCCCAACTTTAGTAAGGGAAGACTTGATTAAAGGATTGTAGGCTATAGAGAGGAAGAAGCAAGAATTTCTGGTGTGTGATTGCAAAAACAGGGAGTGGCAGATAATGTACTGCACATCTTTAAAACACAAGAAAGGGTTTGAGAACTTTCACTACAAATGAGAATGCACTATGACCAGCTGTCTCAAGCTCCTGTCTGTCTGTCTGAATGTCTGTCTGTCTGTCATCTATCTATCTATTTATCTATCTGTCATTTATCTACTTACCAATCTATATATCATCTACCTATCATCTCTCTATCTCTATCTCTCAGCTATCTCTCTATCATCTACCTATCTATTTATAATCTATCTATCATCTATCTCTATCTGTCTGTCTATCTACCTACCTATATACCTATCTATCTACCTATCTATCTATCTCATCAAACTGGCAAAGCAACCAAGACTGACCTTGGTCATCTGTGTCCAACCCTTCAGTGACATGATTATAGGCACATAGCACCATGTATAGTTTAACTGAAATTTTATACTTCCTGTTATTCTGTCATAAGACAAACAATAAATTTCATCTTACATGTTTTTTAAAATAAATTTTGTGCAAACCTGTAGTGCCTAGTTTTATGACACTTGACACAAGCTAAAGCCATCTGAGAGGAGGGAACCTCAATTAAGAAAGTGCCTCCATAAATTTAGGCTGCAGGCAAGCTTGTGGGTCATTTTCTTAATTAATAATTGATGTGGGATGACTCAACCCACTGTGAGTGTTGCCACCCCTGGGAGAATGGTCCTAGGTTCTGTAAGAAAGCAGGCCAAGAAAGCCATGAGGAGAAAGACATAAGCAGCACCCTGTCATGGCCTCTGCATCAGCTCCTGCCCCCCGGTTCTTGCCCTGCTTGAATTCTGTCCTGATTTTTTTGGTGATGAATAGCAATTTGGATGTGTAAACCAGTGGATGTATAGTGTAAACCCTTTTCTTCCCAACTTACTCTTTGGTCATTTGGTACTGGCTGGCTTTGTGTGTGTTGACACAAGCTAGAATCATCCATCACAGAGAAAGGAGTCTCAGCTGAGGAAGTACCTCCATAAAATCCAGTTATAAGGCATTTTCTCAATTAGTGATCAGTGGGGGAGGGCCCAGCTCATTATGGGTGGTGCCATCCCTGGGCTGGTGGTCCTAGACTTTATAAGAACACTGGCTGAGCAAGACAAGGCAAGCAGACTAGTAAGCAGCACCCCTCCATGGCCTCTGCATCAGCTCCTGCTTCTAGATCCCTGCCCTGCTTGAGTTCCTGCCCTGACTTCTTCCAGTGATGGACTATGATCTGAAACTATAAGCCAGATCAACTTTCCCACCTAACTTGCTTTTTGGCCTTGGTGGTTTGTAGTAGCAATAGAAACCCTAATTAAGACAAGTTGGTACCGACCTTGTGAGGCATTTCGATGACAGTCCTGGCTGTGTTTTGGGAGAATTTTGGAAAGAGTTTGGAACTTTGGAGAAGAAAAGTATTGAGTGTTGCAGGCTCAGAGGGATGTTCTGTAGGAGCTTGGGGGCTAAGAATGCTAAAAGCTGTGCAGAAGATGGAAGCCTGGCTTGCGAACTCTCCGACGGAAGTTTAAAGACTCTATCAGTGTTGTTTGTAATTTTGATTTAAGATTCTGTGGTTCTGGTTTGCTGGGGCTGAATAACCACTTATGATTACAAGATTTCAGAACTACTAAAGTGAAATCTTTGCATTACTGGGACAATTGATGCTGGTTATCTGGACAAATTAGCGGTGATTAAGAAGAGACCAGCATCACTGAGGTGAAATCTTGTGTGAATGTTAAAAGAGTGGGTCTATACAAACCTAGATTCATCACTGGATGTGGGCTCTTGGTGCAATTCAGATGTCACAAAATGAGTAGCACTGCTGTCAGCTGATAGTTTATGAGACGTTAACTATAAAATAGAGTCAATATGTACACGGGTGCACAAACGTTTGTTGTCATGAGACAGTACTGTGTCCCATATGTCACTGTATATACTATACTTTCCAGGGCTTCACATTGCCATATCTACACAAGATCACTACACACATGTAATGTTGCATCCTATCATTAACATAGCTATGGTGTTGCTTGGTTTTGGGAGTTTTCTGGTCCATTATAGTCTTAGGAGAGCATCATTATACATTTGGACCTTGTTGTCAGGAACACTGTGGAACGTGGCTGGGTTTTATGTTTATCTTCCTCTAAAGTATAAATGATATGCAGTGAGGGGCTAGACTCAGCTGAGCTGGATTTTAGGTCCCTACTCTTGTCTTGCTGCTAGGATACTTGTATGTCCAGACTTTAAGGCCTATAATTTTGCCATTACTGTGCCCTCCCCAATGTGCCTTTTTTACACAGCATGACTCATCAGGCCAAGCAGATTTCAACCTGAGAGACAATTGGCTGTGAAACACTGAAATGATTTTTTTGTTTGTTTTAATTACAAATATTCTAAGTATAAATAGTTGAAGTGATAAAAATTGTAACTATTTTAGTATATATTGAATATCTATAATTTTACTAAATATTTAATATATGGCATACAATTCAGAACTCACACACACAGATATAACCGAAGGGGTAAGGTGTTATTAGCCTAATTTAGGGATGACAAAATTGAAGTCCAGTGGTTAGTAAGTGTTCCGGTGGAAGAACTACTCATGTATGTGTCATCGACCTCCATACAGCTGGGTGGTTTCAGTTCGTGAAGTTTCCTGTGTGTCTTCTAATTTTGGGTAGCTGGGTAGACGAGGCCCTGAGATTAGTTTTGGGAGAAGATATAGTTTGATAAGTGCTGTTCTAGTTTCTCTTCTGTTGCCGAGGTAAAATATTCTGACAAAAGCAACTTCATAGAGAAAAGTTCACAGTTCAAGGGTCCCATCTATCCATGTGGGAGGAGATTGAAGCAACTGGTCACCATGGCATTCATAGTCAGAAAGCAGAGATGGATGGATGCACGTTTGTGCTCAGTTCGCTTTCTCTGTTTTATACAGTCCAGGAACCTCTCCCACAGAGTGGCCCTAACCAGTCAAGATGATTCTTCTCACATTCAAGGTAATTCCCCTCTGGCATGCTCAGAGACCCCTCTCTCAAGTGATTCTACATCTACATCACTTTGTCAAGTGGACAATTAATAGCTATGACAAAAGTCATTGTAATAATAAACATTGTGTTATTAGCCCGGTGCCAAATGGGTTATATGGCATATTTAATTCCTCCTTGAGAAGCAGTCTGGTCTTTCACAGTTTAAAAGCAAAGGGTCATGTTAAAGATGTGAGTAAGACTACGGAGCAGTGATGATAAGCTGCCACGCCCCCTTCTTTCCCCAGCACCCACCCCCACACTGAAGTGCTCTGGCCCAGTGTCCTGCTCTTGAGGAAGTAATCTTGTTCTGAAGGATCAAGAGAGACAGTAAAAACTGAGAAAGAGGATCTGAGACGAGGCTCTGTAGATGACAGGCCACACTTTTTTTCTGGTCAGTTTGTCTGTCCAGAGTGGGAAGAGAAAGCTGCACTTTACTGCTATAGCACTAACTGTTCCAATACCAAGATTATTTCAAGTGTATTCATAGTTTAATATGATCACATAGTAGGATGGAAGCTTATTTTCTTATTTAGAAACTGTAGGGGAAGGCCCAAAAGCTGGTTATATGGCTACAGTTTGGGTAAGGAAACTTCCTGAAGGACCATTCCTCAAGGCTTGGTTCTTAATGTGGCACCGTTGGAAGGCAGTGATGGCCTCAATGAGGCGGTGTCCCAGTGAGAGGTATTGCCACAGAGCAGGGAAGTAGGAATTCCTTTGAAGTAAGTAAACTCAACCACTTATTTCTGTGTTCTGGCTATAGGATAAGCAATTTTGGACTGTTCACACTCCCACAGTATACTGCCTTGCCATAAACCCAGAAAGCAATGGTCTAATCAGTGATGCACCAGGGTCTCAAAAATCGTGAGTCAGAATTAACCTTTTTTTCTTATTAAGGTTATCAAAACTATTATTATAATTATAAGATTATTATTATGACTATTTTTTATTAAGACTATTCATCATGAAGATTATTATTTTGATTTTGGATGGGATACTGATTAATACAAGAAATTGGTACCTATAAGTGAGGCCATTGCCTATAGCTATATCCCTGGCAGTGTGGAGGTTCCTTTGAAATAAAGCTATGGAAGTGAGTTAGGAAAACTGAAAGGAGCAGGTTAGAAAAAGTTCAGAATGCTGTTTCTGAAGGGGCAGTTCTGGTGGAGTATCGGAATGGCAGGATGCTGGCAGAAAGGTGGGTAGTAACAGTGTTGTGGATTAAGCTTCAGATGGGAAGGAAGGCTTAAACAGCATGATGGCTAAGACTACGGCTGTATTCTGTCTGAGACTTTGTTGGAAGCTTTAAAGGGCAAGCTTTGTGTGTGTGTCAGAGTGAAGTTCTAGGCAGTACAGTTCTCCGGCTGCAGCATGGATATTGCCACTAGCCTTTAGCCAGACTTACCGTGAGAACAGGAAGTAAAGAGTAGAGGAATGTCCATCAGAAAGACACCCACGTAAAGGTGCACACAAGAAACATACAGAGCCAGCTTTGGTACAGGATCCCAAGTACTTGGCAGAGGACACAAATATTAAGAAAGGACAAGGGTTAGGATTCCCTCAATTTTATTCCCATATGATATAACGGCAAGGTATTGCCAATAAGCAGGTTTTTAGGAAAATGTAAATTCTATTCATTTGCATAAGTACATCCTGCAATTATAAATGAGTAGTTTGTGTATTGTCTACTGATGTAGGTAAAATGGAAAAATCTTTTCATCAGTAGACCTACCTATAAAATTAGTTGTCACCACTGAATGCTATGTAAACATCAATAGATGCTGACAAAGTGTCCAGAATGATCAGAACACTAATTGGATAGTGATATCACTTCCTTCCTAAACTAGGCTCTTTCACCTGGAGTGAAATGTCACTTTTAGGGGAAAATGCTTATTATAGCCATTGTTCTCAGAAACTATGACTTTGGAAAGCCAAAACTGAGGTTTTTTTTAACCTTAAAAGTTGTATACTAATCTTGGCCCCAAATTCAACGTTTCTCCCAGCTCCTCTGAGGTTCAAGGAGCACCATGGAAGATAGGGTGGAAGGACCACGGGGACCAACATGGGAAGGAGAACAGTCGGGTGCTGTGCTCTGGATACAGCATGGATATGGTGATCATGAGCACATGTGGAGCCACTGTCTGGGTGGGCCTGAACTAAGAAATGGGGAGAAATGAAAGTAAGAAGGGTGAGAAGAAAAAAGCAGACCAGCAGGAAGGGGAGGGCAGAAGGTCATGGGAGTGAGTGTAACTCCAGTGCACTGTATACAAGTGTGGGATTGCAAAAAAATTAACATCCTTAATCACACACACACAGCACACATACAACACACACAACACAGACATACACACAGCACACATACACACACAACACACATACATATGCACACACAACACATACACAATATGCACACACAAATACACACACACACACACTGTGCCACAAAGAAAGCAATAGTCACCCATACCCTCAGAAATCTATGTCTCTGTAGGAAAGCATGTGCGTGCACATGTGTAGCTGTATATAAGTGTGAATGAGCATGTATGTGTTTTCACTCGAATAAGAGATATTTCCACCAATATTCAAAAGGAAAACCTTGACATTTCACTCATAGGAGCTTTCAGAAACACCAAAGTGGTATAATATCCTAGAATCGTAATTTCTATTTAGCTTTATAAGTCCACCCAAGTTCTGTATTGGTGGCCCCCACCCTACTCCACATGGTCTCTAATGAAAGACTAAACGTAGACATTTGGACCCTAATCTTGGAAAGTTTTTTTTTTTTTTTAAAGACTGAGTAAGGACAGAAAAACCGGAGGCTGCTGGTCAGCTTTGTTTACCCATAGTGAGCCAATAAGCCTGGTGTAGGACCAACTCCGACTGTGGCGCAGAGCCAGCGGCCATAGGACAAAGGACAAAACTCACTGACACGGGAAGAAGACAGCCCAGTATTTGCTCTTGATATCTGGCTGCTACAACAATTTACGCAAATCACACAGGGCTGAGTATAGGCGGCCACCATCTGGAGCTGTAGCATGGGAGGGAGACTGTCTCAAATAGGGAGGGAGAGTTTTCACATCCTGTTCAACTTGAGGCTGGCGTTATTTTCTGCGGCAGGTCTATGGAAAATACTGGAAGGTTTGGGCAGGCAGTTTGAAAAAAAAAAAAAATAAGAAATTTTTGTGCTGCTTGTAACTGGAGGTGTGCCTCCTTGCCAGCGTCTGTGGATGTGAGGCAGTCCAGGCTTACTCCCTCCCCTCGAATGCCTATTTGGAATGACTGATTCTTAAAGGTCACCCAGATTGCCTGCCAGCACATTCTTATAGGAGGAGTCCAGCTTTCTGTTTTGACGTGAGTCAGATGTGTATGTGGCACCTAAGGAATAAGGAGGAGACCGGGAAGAATCTGCGTCTCATCTGGCTCCATCACTGTCTACGTGGAAACGCACGTCTGGGAGCCTTACTTGACCTAGATACTTCCAACCCTATCAAAATACCCCAAGACATTTTAATATTTTCTTTACCACGGTCTCAAATTTTAATAGTGACTTTACCCCCTCCCATTTGTCCCCTTTCCTCACCTTCTATGTCTAATTCTCAAACTCTTCCTAGATCCGAACGCTCAATGTCAGGTTGGCACAGGTGTTCTTGAGTCTCAGAAAACAACTAGCAACACAACTGTGCAAACACTGTTGGTAGGGCCAAAGGATCCCAGGTAATGACCTACAAAGCATTAACGTGTACTTTAGACACTGCAATTATAGAACTGACTTTCAGATCAGCCCGCCTACCTGAATAGCAACCTTTACTTTGTCATTGAAACCCTTATTTGTTCTTTTAATGCCCTTGACTGGTTCAGGTCAACCAACATGTGTTGAATGCTGATTGGGTGTTAGGTGACTGCTAAGATATGGAGGTTACAAAACTGAATTGGAAAGTCCTTTAACTAAAAATCACATCAATAGAGATTAGAGAATTTTACTTATTTATTTCATTTTACATATTCATGTGTGTGCATGCAGAGGTCAGACGACAATTCCTAGACATCAGTTCTCTCGGTTCACCGTGTGATTCTAGGGCTGGAATTCAGGCTGTCAGACTTTGATAGCGAGCGTCTTTACCCAAAAGCCATCTCCAGTTCAACGAGACAGATCTGATTCAACGTTGTAATTCAGGTGGTAAATTCTAAAACTTTTGTAGGATGCACAACTGAAACCAAGATTGTGAAAAGCTTCCATTCCAATGATGGATTCTCAGGGAGACAGATGATCAGATGAACTCACCAAGTAGAGAGGTAAGATTTGTGCTAATGTTTGAAAATAGTTAAGCAAGACTTCACATGTGCAATGTTTATTTCAAATTTTACCAAAGTTTAGGTAAAATCTTATAAGGTATCACAACACGAGTGGCAGCACACCCAATTAATACTTCCCATTCCTTACTGTAAGGTCTTTGGGTTGCCCTGGTAATTTGAGCCACACTATTCCACCCTCTCTCCTTTCTTTTCTACTTTATCCTTCGCCTCCATTTTTCTGATCCATGCCCTTACGCTGTCTTGGACTCCACACACTCTCAGCCTACTGTTCACGTCCATAGACCCTAGAAATTTGCACCAACCAACAAATTGTTGTCTACAAGTATCTTGCATAGATCAGACCTTTGAAGATTTAGTCATGTTCTTTATCCATCAGAAGACATATTGTTCTACTATTGATTATTCAAATAACTGTGGGAGTCAGCAGAGTCAACTTTGGTTTTAGTAATGTGTACCATTGAAAGTCCCCCACGAGTCACTCAAGACTCCTGACCTCCTATTATTCTAGGTGTTCACTTTTTGTTACTTTTTCAACATGTCCCCATAACATAGCATAAATATGACTATTATACACCCGTCCATTACATCCTGTACCAACCAGCCCTACCAGAGACATTATACAATTAAGGTTTCACTGCTGATCTGCTAATGCTTTAAGTCAGAGTGGCCCTCAGGGATTAACTGAATCTCCCTGGCTAATGTCATCTAGACTATCAGTACTAGTTTAGGTTGTGCACCCTCAGGGATTAACTGAATCTCCCTGGCTAATGTCATCTAGACTATCAGTACTAGTTTAGGTTGTGCTGTTATAGCTGCACATCCCTCTGGGCTTTTGCTCTTTAGAATAGACTGACGTAAAGAAAGTCAGCTGCGTATGAATTCCGAGAAGCAAGTAAAGTACATTTTTAGGGTGTCTGCTTTTTCTGACCTTTTGCTTAAATTGCCTCTTTGAACGTAGAGGACGTACTGGCTTTTGAGAAAAGGTATGTTCTTGGAACAACTGTATAAAACTAAAAACAGTGGTAATTGAACCTAAGAATGCCCAGAGCAGGAAAGCCAAAACTGTAGATTCTGGTTACTATATTTAACTAAAACCACCTTTATAGGGAAGAGAACAAAATCCTAATCCAATTGGTATGATTTAAAAAGCGGCTGTCTTTTATGGTGCAGAAGTTATTTCCCTTAAAAATTACCCATTTCATTTCATTAATTTTTCTTAGTTCTCAGAAATTCAATTCAATTGGCTTTGAGTATTAGACTTTATTGTTGAATATCTAAATTTAGTTTTTATAATCATGAAGTAAAAGTTATAACCTACTACTGCAGACTGGTTTAATCCGCCTCATGTTATTCTTTTTCTTTCTTTTTTTTTAAAGTCTAGGTTTCTTCTTAGTGTCTAGCTGCCATTCTCCTCATGAATGGAAGCTTCAGGTGAGGAAGCCTTTTGGCACCTGAAAGCAACTAATGATCTGTCTAAACCCAGTGTTTTACTGCTCTGGAAGTCACCACTCGGATATTAAGGAGACAACATATTTTCTATTTATCTTGGACAACATCTGTGTAGCCATTGTTGTAAAGAGAAATACCTGAAGGCATTTTAAAGCTCTTTCATCTAAACTCAGTCTTTCATCAGAACAATAAGTGACATTTGACAAGAATCTAACTTCAAATAGCCAACTAATCCATCAGTTGGCATGTATGGTAGCAGGGCAGCAGCAGAATGGGCAGATGAATCCAGCTTGCTTCCTGAAGAGCCTCTGAGCTTGCAAACATATATGCTTTCTCTGTCTGGTAGCGCGCAGGTTTCATGGGTTCTTGGAAATGGAGCGTGGTACTTGACCTAGAATTTCAAAATATTTTGCACATCCTTTGGTGAGGGGCTTGTCATTTGTGTGGCAGACAGAAGCACATTTTTAGTAACTCGCCAGTCTGTATACATGCTCTAATCCTCTCACCAACATCGGTGCAGTAATTGGCTGGTGCCTTACTTTTGAAAAGCATATAATATTTACATTTTGGATAGCTTTGAAGTCAATGCTAAAGTCAATATCAATTAACATGTGCAGTGCTGAACTCTGCTGTGAGACTTTGAGGTCCTATGGATTAATAAGGTATTTGGATGCACTCACTATGTATATTATTAAAAAGTAATTATTTCTTCCAGCAATTTTAAAGTTGATAGTAAAGCATATTTTTTAAAAATATCTTGCTCCTGGGACACACCTATTATAATATCATTTCTTCTGTGATCTTAAGTTACAATAACTCATCTAAGTAGACAGAGTTACTGTCTTACTGTAATCAGAGTTAGTGATCTGATTCTTACTTCATGCTTGTGAAAGAGGCAGAGGACACACCCAATTACCCCAGATTTATTAAACATCAACATAATCGATTAGTTTATTGAATACATCTTAATTGAGGGCATAGAAAGTTATGAGAAAATTCCCAAAGTCAGAGATATGGAGATTCTGCTTTAAGAAGAGCTATGTGTGTAATGCCTGGTACCAGAAGATATATAGTAGAATGAAAAGAAATCTCTATATTGGTCCCTATAGTTTAAAAATGTTGATATAGTTGAAATAGGAATAGCTTTTCCTCCAGATCTGTATCTTTAAGGTTTTTGTGAAAATTTAGCATTGGGAGGAATTTAGCCTGGGTGGAAGATGCTGTCAGTAACTCCTGTCTTTTCCACCGATTTCATTCATTCTTGTCTGACAGTAGTGCAAAGCAAAGAGAGTGAGAGGGTGCCAGGGCTGACAGCTAGCTCACTCAATGTGGGGGGGAGGGGACTGCAGTAAGCAGAATTTGAAGATCACTTCTAAACTCCTCACCCTCAGTGTGACATTCCTGACATTATGCTTCAGTATGTTGTTATATTATTTTGTATTATGCCATGTTCTATGTTGTGCAATAAAGAGAGGTTCTCTAGGTGGCCTAGTTTAACCACATAACCCTCTGAAAGCAGTTGTTTGTAGCTGGGAGCAGGACAAGAAGTCATATTTGTAGCATGAGGATTATCCAACATAACCATGTGAAAAGCTTGACTTCACCAGCTGAAGGTGGAGAAGCTAAGCTGAGGAGCTCCTGGAAAGCTGGGAAAGACACACAGCTGATGTCCACCAGGAAGACAATGATCTCGGTCCTTTAAATGCTACTTAATCTATTGACATGGGTCCACAACACTTCACACACACACACACACACACACACACACACACACACACACACACACTGCATGCTAGGTATTGGGTATATTTTAAAGATGCTGATAAAATTGACCTAGATCCAGTGACTGGTAGAGTGAGCAATCAATACATGTTAAATTGAATCAAAATTTATTAAATGCCCTTGAAAAGTCCCAGTCTTCTGTGTTAACATTTTTAAGCTATAAAGGGAATAAATGCCCGTATCTTCACAGTTTCCCACCCCACACAGTCATGATCTCATTCAGTTACTGATTTCCCTTGTATGTTTCCTGAAAACACGCACTTATATTATTTACTTCTGAACACTTACATATCAACGTTCATTGCTGCACAATTTAAATATTGTATAGTGTATGTTTAGAAGCTTACAAATATCATTTTCATAGCCCACCATTAAACTGACAGACTGGCATGTCTGGCGCCTCCATCTGCAGGCCATTCCTCTCCTTGAAATGCACAGCAGATGTTTGGCACAGACTTTGTCCACTGACTCTCACCATAATGTGCCAGCCAGGAACATTGTGCTGGTCAGGAAATGATCCTAATGTCACCCTTGACCTATTTACTTCTCAGACTCTCTACAAGACATGCCTTGGACATCCATTTCAGCATTTTATGTATATGTGTGTATATATACATATATGTAACTCCTGTTACAGTGAGTGGACCTGGAGATTCTAGACTACCCATGCATTTTATTTTTGAGCCATAAATTTCCCTTTAAGCATTTTTTCCTGGAAAAATCTAATAGCCATGTCCATTTAAAAATCTGGGGTGGGGGGGGGCGGTGTTCATGCCTCCTAACCTTCTTGGTCTACTTGTCTTCCTTCAGCCTCTCTTGAATTGATTTTGTACCAATGTTTTCATCAGATTGTTTTTTTAGATGAATGGAATTTCTTAAGAGCAAAAGGAAAATTTTTATTTCTAACTCTTTCCTAGAATTGTAGATAAAAAAGGATATAATGGGATCTTTAAATATCAGCTACAATCTTGCTATAAAATAACATTATTAGTAGTTTAAAAAGAACTAAGAATTAGAAATAAGCCTTAATGTTTATATAGAACATTGATAGTTAATAATAGTAATTAGGTACAAAAGTTTTATAAATTGATACATACTATTGAAAATTAGTAATTTTGAATGTACATGTATAATACATGTCTAGGTCTTGTGTTGGGATTTCATCATTGCAGCAAGATGCTTGATGAGAAAGAGCAACTTAAAAGGAAGGGTTTCAACCCACGGTTTTGGAGATATCAGTCAATGCCAAGTTCACATCACTGGTTGGGTGTTTGTGGTGAGGGAGAACATTACAGCAGGAGTGCACGCTGAAGTGAGTGTGCTTGTCCCATGGTGGAAAGGAAGAGGTGAGAGAGAGGGCCAGGCATGCCCTAGGCCCTCCAGAGCACGCTGTCAATAGCTTCTAACTCATCCACTAACTCCTACCTCCTTATGATGCCACCACCTCCCAGTACCACCACAGACTGACATGGGCCTTTGCAGGATACTGAGGATCCAAACCATAATAGATAATTTCATATCCTTTTACAAAAATTAGCAAGAGAAAACAAATAAAGTTTTCTCTGAACATGTTTACTTCTGTATCTCTTCAGGCGAGCTACCCTAGTTAGTGCCAGGAAAGTGTTGGGGCCTTTCTGTGTCTAGGCCCTGCTTTTCATTGCATTTCCTATTTTATGTTCCCTATAAGTTCTCAAATGCTGAAAAGATCATTATATCTTGGAATGTACTGTTTCCTCTCTATTTCCCCAAGGAAATCTGAGGTTCTTTCTAACTCATAGCAATAGCAACAATAACTAATACCTAAGCATCCAGTTCCAATAATTATATGTGTACACATGAACTTGCTGATCAAATATGATGAGTTATAATAAGCATAAAGAAGAGATGTAAAAACTACAAATAAAGAACTAAGACTATTTGAATTTATTTTTTAAGGTAGAATCAATTAATGTTATTTGTAATTAGTTTGCTCATCCACCCAGCCCTCTACCCACCCATCTACCCACCCACCCTTTTGTCTACCTCCCAACCCACCCATAAATCCATCCATCTACCCACCCATCCACCCATCCACCTACCCACTTACCCATCCATCTACCTATCCATCCATCCATCCATCCATCCATCCATCATCTATAAATTTGTCTACAAAGAACCAATTAAACATAGATATTTTGTCTCTTTTTTACTTACTGGCAGTATGGCTTTATAAAAGTATGGTTTCAAGGTGGAATTGAGTTTTATTATCTGTAATTAGTTTGTTTACTCACCCATCCATCTACCCACCCACCTATCCACTAGAAAAAGAGCTTTCCTAGAACATTATTTTAAATAATGGCAATTGACCCCATCTATTTAACTCATAAAAACTAAATGACATAGTTTCTGGTAAAGTATTTTTTAAATGTGACATCACTGATGTATAATTGTCATTAGGAATGACCATGTTTATATAAGAATATTCACCACTACAGTTCTCCAGAAGTCTTAGGAAAACAAGGCTGAAGTCATGCATCTATGTATTGTTCTCAGAGATCTGTTTTTCTAAATAGTATTTACAGAGTGTTATTTAACATAAACCTCTGGCTTCTCAAAACCAATTGATTGAATTATCTAAATATTTTAATATCACTAATCGTTTGCTCAAACTCAGTGGTTATTATCTTGTTCACACTTTCAATTCAGGCTCTAGGTTCTGATAAGCTGAGAAAGCCAAACTCTTGTCTCAGCCTCTGAATATTATAAAATAGTGGATGCAGGTTCCCAACTGGATGTGTTAGAAGAAACCATTCCCCCACTCTCAAGCTCACAGTGTTGAGTAACATCTACATAGAACTCATAGAAACATAGACAAATCAGCATTTTGTAGGTATAGAAACTTTCCATGTTTTCCCCATGTCTCACTTTTCAGCAATATATATATATGGATCAGTTGCATGGAAAAAGTAACCATTCTTTAAAAAATCTGGGAAATGTTTCAAAGCATGTCAAGCCTAAGCCTGTAGCAATCCCTTCTTTGACATCACACAGCTATAGATGTCCCAGCATGTCTACCTCAGTTCTGATCAGCAAGAGAGATGTGGACCATGGATACCACATGCTGTGGAAGTGTGCATTCCAGATGGCGGTGAGTCTTTTTCATGATATATCCTTCAAGTACAGACTGAACCATGTAAAGATGGTAAGAATCCAAATGAGACAGAATTTTTATTTATACCATGAAAAGAAGGAAAGTGTTAGCTCAGTATAATAAAAATCAGACGTGATCTTTATTCACAGAGAGTTTCCATTGACATCCATGACAGAGAAGATTTAGCCAAAGAATGGTCACAGACTTACACTGTTGGAACTAAGACCTGCCAAGAAGATTATCTATCAAGCGTCTCATTCTGAGCCAGCTCCAGGAGTTTCTTGTGTACACTAGAGGAGCAAGTTCACAACTACTACAAGCTCAGGAGTAATACAGGTTCAGGACTCATGTCACTGATGTTTAGGTTTAGGCTAAGAATCTGCTGAAATCTGTTCCTGTGACCAGCAAAAAATTCAAAAGTAACCCTCATCAGTTCATTCCCAGGGCTGTCTGCAAGAGCTGGGCAAAATTGTCTGGCTTACCTATTGTGATGTTAGGAACACTTAGTCCACCAACATCTTTTCATCTTACATAGAATCTTGTACATTAATAACTGAAATTTCCTTCAAAACTAAAAAAAAAACCCTACTATTTTCTTTACAGTTGACTATTCTATTTGTCCATGACTACCTCCATGACTTTGGTTATTTATTTGTTTCTCTTTTTAACCTTGAACTCGACCTAAGTGCTATGGATTTTTCAAATTCTCTAGAAGGTTTTATTTTGCCTCTAAGGCTCACTATGTGCTTTACAGGTTACTGAGTCTCTAGGAGCAAAGAAGATTCTGGGAGATAGCAGAAACTGTGCAGGGAAGGGCGTACAGTACACCATGGTTGCACTGTGTGAGGAGGGAGACCACTGAACAAGAAGTTAGTTTTCCACTTATTTTCTGGTGATGTATAAGAACAAAATTCAGCAATCACAAGAGAAATGACCAGTTTGAAGGACCCTTGGTTCTACCTCTAATGCCATCTCCCCAAAATGGGGGGAAAAGATCATTTAACTTGAAGGGAAGTAGTTTCATGAGGGATAAGGGCTTGGGACATAGCAGCCTTTTAAGAAGACCCGCACCCCAGGGAGCTCCCAGAGACTGAACCACCAACCAGGAGCATACAGGGGCCAGTCTGAGGCTTTGTGCACATATAGAGCAGAGATCTGCCTGGTCTGGTCTCAATGGGAGACTTGAGACCCCAGGAAAGGGCAAGGTGTGTTGGGGAGGAGCACATTTTTTTGCTCAGAGGCAGAGGGGAGGTGGAATGGGATGAAGAACTGTGTGAGGGAGTATGGGGAGGAGGGGGCCAATGACTGGGAATGTAAATAAATAAAATAATTAAAAAGGAAAAAACAAAAAGATGTTTCTCATACGTTGCCACAAGGTGGCATGAAGAGTCTATTTAGCTTGGTTGTCCTGTACCATGTAGGAGCTAATGGAGAATAATGGGCAAGCTGCCCCTGGAAGGGGTTAGGGGGCAGAGAAGAGGAGCAGCGTGGCTGAGGAGCAGGGCAAAATGTAGTGGTGTTTGCAAGTTTGGAATTCTGGGAGGTGGCTTTCCCTACAGACTGGAGTCCCCTCTCTCTTCCACACGCTTTCCTTCTCATCTCTCCTCTCTCTTAACCTACACCAACCCTGCTTTCTCTTTCTGAACTTGCCTCAGAGTCCAGGTTTCTCTTTAGAAAATCACCACCCCACCTCAGTACCTCCTTTCTCAGCCATGAAATGTGTACTAAGAGTCCGTGCCTACTGTAGAATGTACACCACCAAGTCCTAAAGTCTGTGCTCAGCAATCCATCCAGTCTGATTGCCACCACTGAGCACAGAACATCTAATTCTTCTCTTCTTCAGCTGAGGAATATGGAAAAGTGGAATGATATCAAAAGAATATTCCACCAGCTTCAGCTGCTCAGAAGAACATGCTTGTCAGTGTTTCAACATTTTCCATCTGGCCTGTCAACACAAGTTGCCAGAGCTGGGCAGTGTCAGTGGAAAGCAACCTGGAAAACCCCCTGCAGGGTACTGGTCTGCCTTTTCCCAGAGAAAGGTCTGGGCATGAAAGGAGAACCCTGCTGTTATTACCTACCAAGAGTCACATTCTTTGGAGACATTGTTTTTTCTACTGGTTTACAGATCTGAGATTCAGCAGTCCAAAAAGGCACTTAGAAAACTTTATTTTCCTAGTAAACATTATCCACTCCCAGGACAAGTTCTGCTCTGTCAGGCTGCCATTACTCAGCCACGTTCTTCTAGAGCTACCTCATGGGCATCTGAGTGAAAGAGCTTCCTAATACATTAATATGCTTCTCTCTCAACTCAAAGTTACTTTCTGGTTCCTACTGGGTGCTGAAGCTGGTGATGTCTGTCTGGGCTGAGCCTACAGATCTTGCCCTCTACAGAGCTGCTGTTTTCTATGGAGATGAGTCAGGATCCCCATGACTGAGCTTGCAAGTCCTTCCACAGCTAAAGAAGAGGAGATGATGTTCCCCCTGATAGTTTAAGGAGAACATGGATTGTTTTTAGAAGAGGTCTTGACAGAAAACAGAAATAGAAATGGTTGTAAGTATTCACCACAGATAGTGGCTCCATTTCAAGAAGAGGAGCCTTGGTCCCAGAGTTCTGAGAGGAGCAATGATAAAAGCCAAGCTTCACTGAGTCCTAAATAGGTGTTATGCATGGTTCTTAATCTTTCCAGTGGCTCCATGAGTTGTCCTATGTTACCTTCATTTTATAGCTAAAATAAACATGGCCCAGACAAATTGCCTAAAATTATATAGTCTCTGAGTAGCTGAGGAAGGGTTTGTGAAAAGTGAGACCAGTTTACAGGTCATTCTTTCAACTATAACATAATACGTGTTCTGATTGGAATGCTCTAAACAAAAACAATTGTTCTGGGGAAAATCAGACCAGCTCATTACTTTAGCACCTTATCTTTTGGAGCCTTCTGTTTGGAAACTTTATAGATTTGTAATACAATTCTAAATTAGAAAGGAAAAAACCAATAGAGTGAACAGCTAAATAGACCCAAATCAAGAATCTAAAGCAGTGGCTCTCAATCTGTGGGTCACAACCCCCAAAACCATCAGTCATTAGTCATAACAGTACTAAATTACAGGTATTAAGTAACAACAAATATAATTTTATGGTTGGGAGTATCTTCGTTAGAGTTTTTATTGGTGCAAAGAGAACATGACCAAAGCAACTCTTATAAAGGCAAACATTTAATTGGGATTGGCTTATAGGTTCAGAGGTTTAGTCCATTATCATCATGGTGTGAAGCATGGCAGTCTCCAGACAGACATGGAGCTGGAGAAAGAGCTGAGAGTTCTACATCTTGTCCCACAGGCAGTAGAAGGGGACTTTGTGGCACACTGGATATAGCTTGAGCATAGGAGACCTTAAACTTATCTCTATAGTGACACACTTCCTCCAACAAGGCCACACCTCCTCCAATAAGGCCACACCTCCTCCTACTGCCACTCCCTATGGGCCAAGTATTCAAACACATGCTTCTATGGGTGTCATTCTTATACAAACCACCATTGGGGGTTGAGGTCATCACCACAACATGAGAAACTGCATTGCAGAGTCAACCATTTTAAAGGTTGAGAACCACTGCTCTTAAGGCATGGCTGGCCCTCAGTGCTGATACATCACCTGTTACTACTTGCCTAGTTTGCATATCTGTTGTTACCACCACATATACCTTAACCACTGTCACTGCAAACAGTTTCTTAACCCAAAGGATTCAAAATGGCTATCATTGACATCTACATCCAGAGTAGGAATGAAACAGGAAGAACCAGAAAGCCTGTTTTAATAGAAGCTCCTTAAGTGACAAAGAGACATCTATAGGAATAGTACCCTATAAAAAGGTACAAGAATTTGGTCTTCATTTCAAACATCATATCAAACTTTATCTGACTATTATTTGGGATAAAAAAAAGAGGGACATGGAATTTGGTTCAAATTGGGTAATACTTTCTGAAAACCAAAATTGTAATATTTTTATTTTGAAAAGAAAGCAAGGCTTCTGAAGAGAAGATCCTGAACGCCAACCTGATGGCCATGTGGAAAAGGTACTTTCTGAACACAGACCTCCATCCTATAGAGTTGGGGCAGGAAGGGCCTTGCAGAACAGGCACAGGTCCAGAGGCAGGGACGACGGCGATCAGCGTTTCTTTCAGGAGAATTTCAAAGTAGGTTATTTTATCCTAATAGGAAAATAAAAGTATTGAGTATGACTCATAGATTAGGAAATAAGGGCATAAAATTGCTGTTGTTCTCACAGCTCAGCCTAGGTCTGTCTTGCAAATACCCAGTGAATTTTTAAGTAATGAACTAGGGCTTCTCAAGATGGCTCCGTGGATGAAGGAGCCTGCTATTTAAGCCCAACGACTTGAGGTCAGTCTCTGGGACTCACATGGTGGAACAGGAGAACTTAGTCCTACAGATTGCTTTCTGACCTCCACTGTGCACATGTGTGAGCGCATGCCCCCCACCCCCAGGGGGGATAGACAGACTGACACACAAACATACACACACAAATAAGAAAAATACATGAAAAAATTATGAGTTATAAACTACTGTAAGACCGGTGATACAAACCCATGATAACTTTCTATTTGTTACATTAAAAACAGCCTCCCTTCTACAGAACTGATGGCTTTAGTACTTTATCTGCTAAAAGATGCAAAGCAAAACTGCAAAAGACCTCCCCTCCCAGCATTTTGTTTTATTTGGAACATTTAATCTGATATATATTCTGGTTTGGAAATTAAGCACTTCTTGACTGGTTCCATTAATTGCATCAAAATATCAGTTAAAATCTGTTTTCTCCTGCTTTTTCTTCACCATAATTTCCCCTATTTATAAAAACCTGCAGGAGTTAAGTTATGTCACTCCTGGAAGCTTACAAGTAAAATGGAAATTAGAAGGGAAACTTCTTATCAATGTGTCTGGTCTTCTGGGTTGGGAAAAAGGAACCTTTCTATCAAGGCAATATTAATTAAGCATGAAATACTCAGAATTCTTTTTCTATCTGGAGAAGACATCCAAGTCAATAAACAGCAAGACCCTGAAGTATGTCCACCCCTGCCCCAGTGCCAGAAGACTCACTACGGAAGGTAGGAGAAAGATGGTGGACATTGTTGTTCAGAACTCATGAGCATCATCCTCAGGCATCAGTGGGATCTGAGAATGCAGTGATTCATGCTAGAGTTCACAGTGACTGGAATAGTAAGTGATAGAAACCAAGAGGAAGAACGAGTTAGAACAAATAAATGACAGAGTCCTATCAGACATGTCTTATCCTCAGCCTTTTCCTCTCTCCCTGTTCTTTGCTTTCTGGATGCATGTGATTAGCAGCTTTATCTTCCCATGTGCTCCCTCCATGATGAACCAAGTGACTTTAATGGTAGAACTTGTGAAAAGGTGACCAAAATAAGCCATTCCTCCGTGAACTCAATTTCTCATAGTTGCAGAAAATTGACAGATTTGGGTCTTAAGGAACTCTGGGTCTCACAAAAGAGTTAGACATAAAACTGATAACATGGGGAATGCTATGCAAGAACACTGGCTCTAGGAAAGATGGGATGGGGGAGACAAGGTGCTCTTGGGCAAGGATGAAGAGAAGGGAATAGTGGTTGGGAGGGAGGTGCAGCAGTTAAGATCTCTAGAATCACACTTAGACTTCGAGTCTATGCTGACTTCACAGTATGCCTTGGAACACTTAGGATCCTCTGTGCACCCTTCCTGTGGGAATAAGGACAGCTCCTTCTCTCTTGGGTTGTTTGGAGTATTTGCATGAGGTTATATATGGAAAGAAGTTACTTTAGTGCCAGCCAACAGCTGCCTTGACTAAATGTTAGTGAAACTTAAAGAAAGAGGTGCTTTGGAGGGTGATCCTACAGATGAAGAGAAGCTGCCTGGGTTTGGTTGGCCATCAGTGAGAGGCCAAGCTTATCATCTGAGGGAAAAATAAAATCATGAAGGGAACGATATGCATCAGTTAGTGATGCATAAAACACTTTGATGTGTTAAGCAAGTGACATAAATTATCCCTAAGCCTTATACACACTCAAAGATCTCATCTACAGTTCTGCAGTTTCAGAAATGAAGATTCAAAGTGAGTCAGAAAACAAAACAAACAAAACCTAACTGTGGAGCAGGAATTAGGATGTGGTTCCTCTCATTTCAAAATGTAAGCCTTTTTGTTAAAACACAGGACTGTCCTCCCAGCCCACGTTTCCTTCCTCAGGTAACCCAATGACTTTTCCTCTTTCCCTCTTTCTCTATTAATTTGCATGGTGTGAACAGTATGCATGTGCCTGGATTGGGGCACTGAGACTGACAGTGAAAGTCTCCCTCAACTATGTCCCATCTTTATTCTTTGAGGCAGAGTCTCTCAGCTGAACACAGAGCTAAACAGTAGAACTGGTCTAGTCTAGCTTGCACCAGACGTCCCCTGTCTGCCTCTCGTCTTTTGAGTGCTGGAATTAAAGACGGCCCACCACACTCACTGGGCACTTACAAGGATTGTAGGGATCAAATTGTTGAGTCCTCATGCTTGAGCAGGAAGTTCTTAATCCACTGACTCACTAGACCTTTTCTTACATCAACGAAGTATTCTGTTCAGTCACCCTTGACCTCACTGGGATCTGACCAAACTCTCCTGGAGATTGTCAAATGATCTTCATTATGACCATACCAACCTGTGGGAAAACTCTAAGGACTTGGACTTTCAGATAATAGTCAGCAGTCAGATACAAAGCTACTGACTGTTGTCTATTCAATGCTAACATCACTGAATAATGTTGTAATGGGTTTTGTGACAGAAGCCTTGAGGTCCAGGCAAACTAGAGCAACTGTAAAGCATTAAGTCACATAAACAGATTGTATCTTTAAAATGGCCAGCAGGAAGACACATGCTAATTGGGCTGTTAAAATTCAGAGCAGTAACAAGGATATACTTAATCTGCAAATTAATACAATGAAGTCACTACTTTCTTCACAAAGCACCCTAAGATTCCACTGAAGTAGCCAAGCCATTAATAACATTAATAAAGAACATATGAATTACAAAGACTAGATATTTTGTATTCCTGTGATGGGGGAATTTTATTCATCTAAGAATAAAATAAAATAAGAATAAAATCCCTATTAAAATAAGGATTTCTAAATCTCACTTATGGACATTGCCATGACTAATTAACTCTTTTTCTCTGATCTGGGAGACATGGGCATGCTCTTAGCACCCGTGAAATGGCAGCAGAAAGAATTGTTAACTTACAAATAGGGTCTCGATCTGTTATAGTTCTTGATATGTTCTACACTTGAGCACTTAGTTATTCAAGTGAGCATAGGCAAGCATGCACAGATTTCTCTGTTGGAACTAGAACCTCTTCCCTCTCCCTTCCCTCCTGTTTCCTCTTGTCCCTTTTTAGTACTTAGGATTGATTGCTGGGCTTTGTGGATGTCAGCCAAGTATTCTACCTCAGAACTGAATCCCCATTCATCACCTTACGTTTTTAAATTTTAAAACAGGCTCTAAGCTGCCCAAGTGGGCCTTGAATTCACTATAGCCCAGGCTGTCCTTGAACTTGTAACCTTTCTTTCTCAACCTCATGAGTAGCTTTGATGACTCTCCAGCTTTTCTTTGAACCCCCATCCCTGTAGCTACATACTAAATTTCCTGAGGTCCCTCTTAGTGTTACCCACCTCTTTATCTTTTTTTTTTTTTTAAGTAGTCTTCTGTGCTCCTGCTTACATATTTCTAATGTAAATGGTATAGACAAGTTTCCTGGTAGACTCTTGCTTTGGCTTCCCCAGGAAGGTTAGGCTGTCAGCATAAATTTATTGGGGTGATATTAAAGTTCTCACAAATCTTCTTGGCACATAATTCTTCCACCTTCACTCCAAGTAGCCCCAGGCAGCACACTAAACTCCAACCTTACCAAACTCTGGACTCTTTAGATTCTCAAAGCCTGTCCATATTCATGTCTTTGTCTTTATGCATGCTGAAATGCCCACCACATGTCCACTGTATTATTAATAGATTTGATCCATCATTGAGGACTCAACGGAAATTCTCTTCTCTAGCAAACAATGCTCCTGACAACTCATCTCTCCACCTGATTCAGATAAGTATCTCTTGCTTCTATTGTTCCCTAAGCATCTTTCGGAAAGTTATAGTTGTGCATTCTTTGCCCATCTTTCTTTTCTGCTAAAGATGAGGATTATGTCTTCTTGGGTCTTCTGTGTCTCACAGTGCCCCAGAAATTTCAGGTGTCATTCTTCCTTCCATATATGCATGTCTGAATGAAATAGAAGTTAAGATCTTAAGTCTGAAGCCATGAGGTTCTTGGTGAAATTACCACCTGAATGCACAGATTGTAGATTGGTTTTTCACTATCTGTTGTTTATTACTGACCCTTCCACATACAAGATCATTATAAAATATCAATGAATTAGCCATTCAATAATTCCTTGGACTCTGTTGACACAGCTGGCCTGGGCCGATGTTATTAACTTTGGGCCAGTCGCTTTGAAAACAGTCAAAACAGTGATTGCGACAACTCTGCATGAATGGGTCCAAGTTTAATCGTGAAAACAGGACCTTCCCAAGTTACACTTTAGAGGAAACTGAGACTGCATCTGGGGAAGATATCGACAAAAACACCTCGATTCTGCTTCCATTTTGTTCCAGAGAAATGTTTCCTGTCAGAAAGTGGGAGCACCCGGGCTGCGTCCTAATGGCCTTGAGCACAGCTCTCTTCCTCCTGACAAAGTACCCAGCATTCCCACAGAGGCAAATCAAAAGGAGTAGGAGACTATCTTCTCTGACGCAGGACTGCTGAGGGAGGAAAGAGGAACTCGGAACTGGAGAAAGTCAGAGCTTTGGGCCCCAGAAAAACAACACGTACCTCCCCCCATCATTCTCCCCTGCTTCTGTTTTCATGGCATCTCAGTTTCAGTTCATTGGCAGCTCTGGGAACCAGGGCCAAGTGGAAAGGTGTGACTGGATGAAGGACCATGCAAAGGGACTGCTTGAGCTCACTGGTTTAAGCGGTAACTTCACTCCCTCCAAAGTCCAGATCACTCCAGATATCATCCCACAGACGTACCCTGCGTGGTATCCTCCAAGCCTGGGCACCAGTAGGAACCTGTGATTATCTGGTGTCACTTCATCAAAGAGCAAAGGAAAGAGGCTGGCAGCGGGCACTCAACAGAGGGAAATCCAACCAGGGTTCCTACCTGAAACCAAAGGCCTGTTTTCCAGAGCAGAGGTGGACATGGGGGACAGAGACTCGCTTTTTGAGGAGGCTTTGAAGCCACCCTTTGGTAAACATGGTTTTTGTCCAAGCTCTCAGCACACAAACTATGCTGCCACCCACAATTCTCCCTCTACCACCCAGTAGAAAAACCCCAGGTGGGTGACTTTCCCTCATACCAAACATGAGGAGGAGGCCCGTGGGGATGCCCATGACCTCCCAGTATTGGGCCCTTGGGACAACATGGCTGGTTTCCCATCACCGCAGAGCTGCTATGCTGAAGGGGTCTGCACTGAGTTTGAACTGGCATATTTGAAAAGTCTCTTTTTTTCCTCTTCAAATAAAATATTTATGGCAGGAAATCAGGTTAGACATTCCTGAAGCTAGCAAAGGTTTAAGAACACACTGTCCTACCTTCCCCTGACATGTAACAGCAGTTTGTGTTTTGAAGGAAGACCCTTTACATTTAACCTGAGCCCTCGGAGGAATGCAAACACCCCCTTTGGAGCCAGGCCTGTGGTAAAAGATTACCATATGTGAGCCACATAAGGAAATTCCTCCTGGAAGCCAGAATTTATACTGCCCAGTGAGCTATGAATAGAAAGTTTGTGTCTGGTGATGAATATGGATAAAATACATCACTCATGGTCCAGGGCATGGCAAGCCAAATTGAAAACACATATTTTGGATCAGAGAATATTTTCAAAAGTATATTTCAAAGAAAATAAACAGATCGTGTATTCATTGCTTGAGGTACTCGGCAGGAGAGAGATATTAGCAGTCTTTCTTTACAAATAATTTCTTCTCCCCTGTACTTCTTAGGTCAGAGGCAGACCCTCTAGGAAAGAGCAGGCATCCCTCAGAGTGCAGGCTGAGTGGTTTTACTGGCAGGCATCATACCTTCTTCCTGTGAAAGACAAGGAGTTGAGTCTTTGAGTATGTGCAGAGAGGACCCTGGAGCTTGGGAAGATATGTCCTCTTAGACTGGGTTTGCTTTCCCATCAACCCAGAAAGATTCTGTAGGCTTCTGCACTCTTATGCTTTTGATCTTTTCTATTGCTAGGTAATTCACAAACACCACAGCTGCATCTATGTTGTTAATTATCAGGATGAAAACTGAAAGTGCTTCATTCGGAGGTATGGCCTGCTACCAGAATATAAAGAATTACATAGAAGACTTGAGTTCGAATCCACTGTGTTTTGACAGTTAACATGCCATTATCTTCCTCTCTCCTTCTTCATGAATTCAGTTCTCCATTGTTATCAATAGATTCCCAAGGACTCATTCACTCACCTAACTCCCGGCTCTGCCTTCCCAGGTTGGATAGCTTATCACTCTGTCCCTATCTATACCTTTCGTTTCAGTGTCAAACTGATGACCTTCTCATTGCCAGGGGATACTGAGCATCAGTAGAGATGCCTCATTAATTTGATGTACAGTAGGCAATCTGCAGCCAAGTCCTGGTCACAAATTTTATGCAACATGGACATTCAGTGTTTTTACTCTGCTCCTACTCATCCTGAACAGCTTCCTGTGCAGTGTGTGACTCAAGCAGCACAAGCGGTGTAACACACATGATAGTGGACTGGCTCCTGCATGAATGTGGGACCTAAATACTCTTCTAGAATTTAACCAGCACTCTGGGACATCATCTCATACAAACGCTGCTGAAGTGTATGTACATCCTGTCTATTTTGTTTTTAGGAATTATATACAGGAAGCCCACTGAATGCCACCATCTGAATTAAGGAGCCATGAAGTGGGAGACATGACAAGGGGGCTTCCGGGTGCCCAATTCTAAGATTTTGTTCATACACATCTTCCCTATGCATTGCTTTCTGGCTTCAGTGATCTCAACCCATGACTCATCCTGGACACTGATTAGAACAGAGCACATCCGGGGTTGGTTCTTTATCCCAGCAAGGAATCTGTCTTATTTGAACCAAACTCTGGCTTGGCTGCCACAGAAGGTGTCAAGGGATGACCAAAGAATTGGAAATTGTAGAAAAACAGTCTGTGGCAGCTCTGAGGTAAATAAAAGTTTGCTCATGATTCTACACCATAGTTTTCAACCTTCCTAATGCGTGACCCTTTAATACAGTTCCTTGTGTAGTGGTGACCTCAACCATAAAATTATTTGTGTTGCTACTTCATAACTAATTTTGCTACTGTTATGAACTCTACTATAAATACCTGGCTTTTCAGTGGCCTTGGGTGATCTCTGTGAAAGGGTCATTTGGCCCCCAAAGGGATCACAACCCTCAGGCTGAGAACCACTGCTCTACACAGTTATCAGTTTCTTGTCACTTCTGTAAGCATAACACCACACTCTATATTACCGGTTGTAAGTATTAGCTGCTCTCCAATACATACTCGGTGTCCCTTTGTTGACTTGGTGCCAGTCCCACATATGCCAGATAACTTGCAGTACATAGACAATATCTTCTAGCTTCTTTTGTGTTTTTGTGTTTTTGTTTTTTTGGTTTTTTTTGGTTTTTTTTTTTTGTGGCTAGTGGATATTTATAGAGGACATTGAATGCATTCACACCAATGCTAAGTGTCCTGTGTCATGCTGGCTGCTGCTGAATTTGAAACGGGAGATGCGTGCCCTGGAGTTACGGCACATCAAGACCCAAGGGACTATCTGTTTATTTTCTGTCTCCCTACTGGAAAGTAAGATGGATGTGAACAGAGGATTTTACTGCCAAATCCCAAATTCCGGGAACAGCATTATTTAATGTAGTGGACAGTTAATAAATATTTGTTGAATGAATGAACCCTTAAAGATTAAAAAAAAGGGAAAGAAAGAAAAAAACCCTTTGAAGAGGAAGTAATTTCCTCCTTTATATCTGTGTGTCCGTGTTTGGTCTACTGCAAACAAAGTGCTTTTCTCTCTGCTGGCCTAGATCCACTCTTTCTTGACATTAGTCTGTGACTGTGTTACCCAGACTCTAATGAATGGTTGACCTACTTGGTACAATATTATTTTTTTGATAATGTGGTAGTTTTGGAAGTCATACATACCTGATAATATTTCTTATCCCTGACACTGATGTGGTGACTAAAAAAAACCACGCCCCATGTATATACTCTCGTTGCTGAGGAATTTGTCAATGTTTGACTAGGAAGCAAAGGAGGATGTTTTGAGATTTAGGAGAGACGACAAAGGAAACCATCCATGTTCCTCTCAGACCTGCCATGTTCTCTGACATAAAACAACATGTACATGTGCTCACATGTGTGCACATTCGTTCTGTGCATCTAAATAGGCATCTAACCATGGAAAACTATGGCATGTTCTCAGCTTATGAAGGTTAATGTTTCCACCAATCTTTTAGGAAAATGAATTAAGGGGTAAGTATCTTCCAAATTGCCTCAGGGTTCCATGGAAAATAACCTCCATATGAAAAATGGCTCCACAGCTGGATGCAGATGAATTTCCTCTGAGCTTTGTTTTGATGGGAGAAGAAGCCAGTCAAGGGGAATCCTATGGAAGGCTTTCATTTCTCATTCCCCATTGCTTATACTTGAGAGAACATTTTGTGAAAAACACTCACATTTTAAAAACCTTTGTAAATGCTACTTACTTTGTGGTAATTCCAGAAACGTCATGGGTACATTTAGGATCAGAATGAAAACCAAAGCAGCCTCCTAACTAAAAACCATGGTCTCCTCCCTGGCTTGATAGAGCACTTGAAAGCAGGAGCACTGACTTAGACTGAGGAAGGTTCATAAGCCAGACACAATCATCAAGTATATTTTGTATAAATATTTCTTGTTTTCAAATTTCATACTTGCATAGACTGTGTATTGATAGAGTCCATCTTCTGTTCCCTCCTCTTCAACATCTTTCCTCCTTAAATCAGTTTTTCCACCTTTTGTGTATGTGGTGTGTGTGTGTGTGTGTGTGTGTGTGTGTGTGGTGTCTGTGTGAATGCACATGTGTATACTTGTGTATACATGTGTGTTTAGTGTGTATGCATGAATGTACTTGTATGTGTGTATATGTGTGTGTATGTATGAATGTGTATATATGTGTGGTGTGTGTGTGGCGTATGTGTATGCATATATATATATATATGTGTGTGTGTGTGTGTGTATGTGTGCATGTGTGTGTATGTGTATATGTGTGTGTATACATGTGTATGTGTGTGTGTGGCATGTGTGGCATATGCGTATGCACATGTGTGTATGTATGTGTGTGTGTGTATGTGTGTAGTATCCACTAAGTCTACTTAGTGCAGCTTGCTTGCACATAGATCTGGGACCATCTACTGCTTTATGGATAGCCCCTTAGGCACCACAACCTTGGAGAGAGCTGGCTCACTCTCCCAGCCACCATCAATTGCCAATAGTTCCTTTACTAGGGCTATGGATTTTCTTCACCTCCCCTCTCCATGCTGGGATTTTGCCTGGTGTCAGTCTTGCTCAGGTATTATACTTGCTATCATGACTATTGTGAGTTCATGTGTACACTTGCCCAGTTGTGTCCTGAGAAAATGTTTTGTTGTAGTCATTCATCACCTCGGCCAACAATCTCTTATCCTTGAGCGTTTGGAAGGTGTCCATGTTACAGATGTCCAAGTTGAGGGCTGAGCCCTCTAAAGTCTTTTATTCTCTGCATGTAGACCAGTTGTGGGTCTCTGTGCTAACTGTCATTATGCTAAGCAAATAAATAAATACACAAAGCATTTCCATCATAGTCAGGAGGAAGGGCAATGATCGATGCCCACTCACTGTCTGCTTTCTTGTTAGTTACAGTGGTTGAAGGCTTAGCTAGAACAACAAGTAAAGGAAGTAAAAGAGAAACAAATAGGAAAGGAAGATAACGAAGTATCCTTATTCACAAATACTTACAGCATAAATTGCATTGTCTATGGCAGTGAATAGTTACAGTATCATATGGTTTGATCTATAGTGTCTTCTAGCATCAAAAGATGTCATATTTCATCAATTATGAAAATAATTTGTTAGATGCTATGTGGACTATGTAGTTGAAGAAAATAGGATTTTCCTTTTCTTAAAAAATGTCAAAATATCTGGCCCAAAATGTGTATCATGTAGGAACCACAAAATTTCTGACACTGGAACTCAGTCATTTCATGAAGTATGCTTTTCAGGTGCAGAAAAAATATGGCTGCTTGCCAGATCATTCAGACTATCTAAGCTACTCATTGCATTCACCATCCCATCGCATCCGTCTCCTGTCAGGAACAAAACTATCTCAGAAAGAGGCACTTACGCCCTCGGCTTCAGCTATCATGCCATTGAGACAATGGGTCCAAGGAACTGGACTTCCTCTGAGAGTTCCATGCTGCTGGTAGGCAAGACTGGAGCTCTGGTGCCACTCTCAATGGGAGCTTATGTCTGAGGAAGAGATTCCACACAACTCTGACAGTCTTTCACACCTTCTCAATGAACAAACTGAGGATGAAATTATGATGGGTCATTGAAGTATGGGTCCACATCTTAACCAAGACTGCTCAGTTATCAGTGTCTGTGGCCTCTATTTAAATCTAACCCTTTGTCTGAATCCCAAATGTGGGTGTGGGAATCTTTGAGCCTCTCTATTTGTTTCTTTCTCAATGTGACCACATTCAATACATCTCCTCTTTTTTCTTTTCCATGTGGCTTATCTCTGGAGTTGGTGTATTCCGGATGTGTGCCAGAACATCACTTGCAGGGATCGCCAGGGCTCAGGCCCTAACCCTGACAACTCCATGCTACCCTTTATCCTCGGTTATTTTGCTTCTGTGAAATTCTGTCCTATGTTTATAAATAGATTATGTCATCAAGCTAGTATGAGCATTCAAATGGGACATTTTGAAAAGAATTTATCATTTTATAAATGTAAAGATAAAAATGATACTTTAGATGTTTTTGTATGGGCTAGAGAAATGACACAGCTGTTAAGAGCACTGACTGCTCTTCCAGAGGTCCTGAGTTCAAATCTCAGCAACCACATGGTGGCTCAACCATCTGTAATGGGATCTGATGCCCTCTTCTGGTGTGTCTGAGGACAGCTACAGTGTACTCACATAAAATAGATGTTTTTGTATAACAAAATCAAGACCTTCTATATAGTCACTAAACTATAAACATCAAAGCCACAGGAAGAGTGGAAATCTTGTCTATCATAGATTATCTAGGGTTACACACAATGCTTGACATGCAGGAGTTGTGTGGTGACAAATGCATTCTGATAGATTGTAACATAAGGAATATGTTCTAACAGAAAAGTTAGTTCAGGGAGGTACCGTAGCCATGAAGCATGCCAAACTCAAGAAGTGTTAACCAGGCACAGTGCCCCTTCAAAGCACACACACACACACACACACACACACACACACACACACACAGAGAGAGAAAGAGAGAGAGAGAGAGAGAGAGAGAGAGAGAGAGAGAGAATCCCGAGATGTAAACCCTACCCTGAATTCTAGATTTCTAGTAGATGTCCACACTAGTTGAAGGCATTTACAAATCAGAAGCCAGTACTCCAAATCAGACCAGAGCCCACATGGCTGCTTTGAGCCTTTCAAATGTGCAAAATACAACTGTACTCTTCAGGATCCAGAACAGACCAGAAAAATCTGCTACATTTCAGGGACCTTTTTAAATGTATTGCTCTCAAGTAACAGTATTGAAAAGAGTGTTCACAGATAGGATGAGCTCACACACAAATCCAAAATGCTTACACACAAAGCAAGCTTACCTAAAGTGCAGGAAGCTCTCACACAGATGCCACAAGTCGATACATAAATTAATATGCAGATGAAAAAGCAGAAACTCATAAACTGGTACAAAATGAATCCTTTTTGGAGTTGTCTTAGTCAGGGTGACTATGGCTGTGGTGAAATACAATGACCAAAAACAACCTGGAGAGGAAAGGGTTATTTTTGCTCCTACAGCACTGGTTATTATGGAAAGAAGTCAGGACAGGAACTCAAACATGGCAGGAGCCTGGAGGTGGGAGGGAATGAGAGGCCATGGAGGGGTGCTGCTTACTAACTTGCTTCCCATGGCTTGCTCAGCCTGCTTTTTTATAAAACTCAGGACCACCAGCCCAGGGATAACCCTACCCACAATAGGCTGGGCCCTCCCCTATCAGTTAAGAAAATGCCCCACAGGCCTGCCTATAGCCCAGTCTTATGGAGGCATTTTCTCAGTTGAGGTTCCCTCCTCTCAGATGACTCTAGCTTGTGTCAAGTTGACATGAAACTAGCCATCCCAGGAGTCATTGACCTCTAATTATAATTATGATTGGTCTACTTTTTTAATAATTAAAATGGTGACTTAGGGATAGAGGGATGGTTCAGAGGTCAAGAGCACAGACTGCTTTCCAGCACCCACACGAAATCTCAGAACAATGTGTAATTTCAGTTCCAGGGGATAAGTCACTCTCTTCTGGACTCTTGTGGTACAAAGGTATATACATGCATGCAAAACACCCATTCACATAAGATATAAAGAAATCTTTTGTAGTTGCTGTATAATGCAAACCAGATGTGGGTTTCAAGGTGAAATCAAAATGGTGAACTAAGGATTACAGAACATTCTCTTTGGTCATACTTAGAGAATTAAGCTTTAATTTTCAAACAATGTTGATTCTTTGGTAGTTTTAAGCAATCAATGGATACGGGGAGGTAAATGTTTTGGGGGGATCTCAGAATAGATGAGGAAGGAGGATCATATACTACCCTTCTCTTTTAGCTTTAAGAGTGTGCACCTGCTAGTACCTAAAAGACCTCCAGGAGCCCTTTCAGAATGCCCTCTTCTTCTTTCCCTGAGAGAACTGTAGTGAGTGTATGTCTATTGTTGCTTGAATCTGGAATGGGTTTGTGATGACCCAAATCAACATAGTTCATGGGGATGATGCAGTGCAACTTCAGAGGCTAAATTATAAGGACTGGCTTGTCCAGTAAGGATGCTTGTACTTGGAACCCAGCCTCTAACAATGGAAAGGACACATGAAGAGGCCACATGTCATTCTGGCTAATAACTTCTGATAACCAATGAGCAGCAAACAGTTTTATATAACAGGTGCATGAGTGAAAGGGTCACCAGGTCATTCTATATCACACAGCCTTTGGTTTTGCAAGACCCAGAACTGTGGAAGATGTCCTTCTACCTTGTGTAAATTCAGGAACAACAGAGATTGAAAGAGATAATAAATACTGTTATTAAGTCAGTGTTTTTCAACCTGTGGGTCCCAACCCATTTGGCAAGCCTTTATCTCCAAAAATATTTACATTATGATGCCTAACTGTAGCAAAATTACAGTTATGAAGTAGCAATGAGCATAATTTTATGGTTGTGGGTCAACAGAACATGAGGAACCGCATGCAAGGGTTGCAGCATTGGGAAGGTTGAGAACCTTTAAATCATGTCTTGCTGTAATCTTTTTTCATACAACACTGGGAATTAGTACATTACTTTGTTACTAGTTTCTCTTACCTTGCAGTACATTATTTAGTTCTATGAATGGAATTATGTTTCACCTTTATATCTGAAATATATTTTTCATTCAAGTTTATATTCAATTAGTAACGTAGTAGTACATTACTACTTAGCTGAATTAATCTATTTTCACGGGTATATAGTAGTTTCCCGTTTGGAGAGAAAAGAAAACTTTATTGATTGATTTTTAAATCTGATAAAAGTTTATTTTCCCATAACACTGATGTTAAAGACAGCAGTAACTCTTTATGGTACAGATCTTATCGATAAGCAGTAGATCAACTCTTTGACTTCGGAAAACTGATTTAAGATGCAGCATGTGGTTAGTTTTTAGACATTTTGTTTACAAACTATAATTATTCTTTATGTCCTGTGTGTCATAATAGCACAACTTTTCTCTTAATAGTATCACTCAGATAGATTTCTGCTGACTTTGGTATCACTCAGATAGATTTCTGCTGACTTTCGGTATCACTCAGATA
>JADRCH010000256.1:233938-256761 GCA_019843965.1 Rhynchomys soricoides
GGTATCACTCAGATAGATTTCTGCTGACTTTCGGTATCACTCAGATAGATCTCAGCTGACTTTAGTCCTGTTGTCAAGTATGGAGAGGGATGTTCTCAAATCCTTTGTCCGTTGGGAAAAACATCTCTTTTCCTCAAACGTCTGGGATTTCTTGGAAAACATCTCACTTGGTTAAATTTAGTTTGGTATTGGCATGTCTTACTTATTAATTGATTCCTCTCTTCTGATTCAATAAATACCCTCAGGCCCATGTTATCTGATGCATTAAAGTAGATTCTATAGGTTTATTTAATTAGCATTTTCCAATATCCATTTTATTTCCTTGTGAGTTTTAATCTTTATGTGTATATTTCAGCTGTAGTTACTAGATACAGCTACATTTGCTTACATAAAATTTTATCTCTACATTGGAATATTACTCAATATTAATCTGTACTGTAAATTTAGGTTTATGTCTACTTTATTATTTATATTTCATACCTCTTTATAGCACATCATATATTTATCTGTCATTTGTTAAACTAAAATTTGTTAGAAATGTTTTGTGTAGTAAATCAGTTTAAAACTTTTTCTACACCTTTTTATTTACTTTTGTCCGTATACAACTCTCTGTATTTACCTGTAGGTTCGTGAGGCAGATGTTGTTCTGAGGCTGAACTGAGATGGCAGACCCTTGTACGCTCTGAGCCATCTCACTGTCTCTAATGTACATCTCTTTTGACAGTTACATATGTAATTTCTTTCCATGTTTAGTTATTACTTTTCTTTGGAGCTTATATCTGGAATCATCTTCTTTTTGTCTGAATTACATCCGATGACTTTTGAAGGTGGTGGCTAAACTATATTAATTCTTGCAGGTTTAAGAAAAAGCTGGTAATATATCACTACCTGGTCACAAACTCAGTGTATACATATTAAGATGGGCTCGCTCATCATCTTCCTTCTCACCTCTGGAGTAAGAGGACTTTACAGACCTGAACCACAATACTTAGCTGTTATTTCCCTAAGTTACTTCTGAAGGGCTTATAACATTATCCTGATATTTCTTTTCTTAAACACCTCTTGGATTTTGTTGTACTCTTCCAAATTCTAACAGTGTTATTTCTCCAAATTACTCCGGAATTCAGTTATGTACAGGTTTTCTTGATGCTTTTTCTAATCTGTTCAAAATTTTAAAAGTAAACAGCATTGAAGGATACTTTGCACATTTATTATATTCTTGCATATTGTTGAAGTGGACACTTAGGGCTCTTTGGAAAGTCAGTTGGATGTTGGTTTGCTGGGGCAAACACATGAAGGAACGTTTTGTTAAAGTGGACACAGGTGAAAGACTAAGACAGACTCGTGAAGGAACGTTTCACTGAAACGTATTTGTCTTCCTTACTTTGTGTAGTTGAGCTGCATTTGTCAGGACTCCAAAGAGAGAACCACACCAAACACTTCTGGTGATATATTGCAGTTTGTTGCTACTTTCAAGGACTCAGGCTGATTGAATGCACATACTGAGGCAGGACCCGTGCTGAGGAACATAAAGGACAGGTGATGTGTGGAGGGTATAAATAGGACTCCACGGAGTGATAAAGACAGAGTTCGGCCTGCTGGTACAGTTAGCTGTGCAACGCTTGTGGGTCTTTCTTCACTGATCTTTGCTTTTCTGAAAGGTGCAGCAGAGAACATCTCCTGGGGTTCCTCTGGGTCACTCCTGCTGACTCAAGCCGAGGCTGAGACCTGGCTGTCTCTGTTAGGTTGTACCGCCACTGCTGATTCATGTTTGCTATCTCGATTCTACCAAACTGGACTGCTGGTGTATCCGTAGAATGTTTGCAAGTGGACCAAACTGCCTGCTAACCTGTGAACTGAACTGCCAATTTCCAGACAACACAGATGGGGGTTGCTCTGAAGAGCCTTTGTAGACAGGTCCACTTCCATGTTCTTTCTTTTCCATTACTTCTGGTGGGCAGTGGGTTACAAGGGAAGTTAAAGCGTTTAAGAAGCAGCATTAAAAATAAGGATTAAAAGTTACATATTATTTCATATATTATAGCATTTGCATATGTTATATGCAACACATTAATAAGCACATGCAATATAATAAGGCTTGCCTATTGCAAGTACTTTGAATTCTTCTTTTTCCAGCATTATATTTTTATTGACTTTTTACCTTTTCCCCTTTTCATGCTTTTTTTGATATTTAACTGGTTATATCTTGGTGAGGTTTTCTTTTAATTTATCGTAATTGAGCTCCAACTGGAGTATTGAGTCATGAGTTATTCTTTTTCAGTTTCAGAAAAGTCAGAGCTCTTTTATCTCCTCAGGAAAACTGATTCCGGGACAGCAGTCTAAAGGATGCTAAATTTTCTCTCTTTATGTTCCATGCCTCGGAAATCTCGCAAAGGTTCTCGTTCTTGGCTCCATACTTGGTTTTCAGGACTTTTTTTTTTTCCAGATTTATATTCTACTTAATGAAACACGCCTTTACCATTTGTATTTACTACTGACTACTTACAGTCATTCCTTCATTGTTTTCTAGACGTCACATTTCTGCCTTTGGAAATTGTGCTTAGTAGTTCTTTCAACCTTCCTCAAATTCTATTTTTATATTATTTTTATGCTATTCAGAGGAAGAAGAACATTCTCTCGTATCATCGCCCGTGACATTACCAGATGAAGGCCTGGTATCATGGTGGCAGTTTCCCCCTCTATGTGTATTCTGTTCTGTTTTACTGGTTTTGACTACAGTTTTTTGGAATGTTACCTAGGGAATTAATTGAGCTCTAGATTTGAGGTTCTTCCAGAGAAGATTGTGCATATGTTGCTAGGGATACAGTTAGCCCATTGCCATCAGGGTCTTGGTTTGAAATTTCCTCAGGGGACTTGCACAGTATAAAACTGACTAGCTGCTGTGATTTTTAGCTCTATACCCTGCAGAAAAGAATACATGTAGCTAGTAAGCTCTCCATCAGGGGCTAGTCATGTTCTACTCAAGGAGATTCATTCACTGAATGATTTGAATTATTTGAAATAACCTTAAGTCCAAATATCATTGGAAAGATATTTGTGTACACTAAAAAAAAACAACAAAAGTTAACAATCTCTACCAGTCATTTAAGGAAAATGGCAAATACATGCATAGTCTGTATCCAAAACTCAGTAGTAACAGTAAGACAATAGTTATAGTGTGCATTTTCTGAAAGTTGAACTGAAGAACTAATACTGGAAAGTTAACATCTTTTACTGAGCTATGGTACCCAGGATCTCTGGACAGCTGTAAGTCCTATATAAACAACCTTAAGGGTACTCACGAATACTTTAAGCTTTTTATTTCATGTCTCTTCTGAACTTATATTTTTCTGATGCTACCTTAGCTCTCATGTATGCTGATGACCAAGAACGCGTTATTTATTTGATAACCTTTATCCTTTAGGATGTGCTAAATGTGTGTGTGTGTGTGTGTGTGTGTGTGTGTGTGTGTAGCATTTTCTTTCTTAAGGTTTTAAGCGAATCTTTAATGGATGAAGAGGTGATTTAGGAGCTGTATCTCTGAGAGCAGAGAGCTGTTCATTTACAGGCCTGGGACAAACCTGTGTGGCTTGAATTTTCAAGTTCCCACAGTGTTATGAGAACACAAATTAGCCTTAGCCTGGAAAAATGACTCTCTGTCGTTCTCTGGACCTGTGCATCTTCAGGACATGGGAGCCAGCACAAACAGGCATCATCAGATTCCTTTCCATCTCCCATGAAAGAGTGGCCTCATTGAGGATGGCTTTTCAACTCTGAGAAAGGTTTCATTCACCCATCACTGCCTCTGCCTCCCCCTAAGGCCTTGACTCCTTGCTTTGACCTTGCAAAATCTTCAGACAATCAGCAAAGGAATGTGTTTGTAAACATGGCTTTCAGACAGTCCCTCCTTGGTGAAAAATGACCTCCTGGCCCCTTCCTCTGGTGTAGGGGAGTTGTAGAAGGTGGTATTTAAAATGTCATCTACCTTTTCCCCCATTAATTTATTTATTTATTCACTTTACACCCCCATCTCAGTCCCCCAAATTCCCTATCCTCAGTCCCTCTTCTCCTCTCCCTCCCCTTCACCTCTGAGAAGTGAGAGGAACCCCTGGGTACCAACCCACCCTGGCACCTCAAGTCACTGCAGGACCAGGCACATCTTTTCCCACTTAGGCCAGACAAGACAGCCCAGTTAAGATCCACAAGCAGAAAACAGAGTCAGGCTAAGCCCTTCTCCAGTTGTTGGAGGACCAGAATAAAGACCAGATGCACATCTTCTGCTACACACACACACACACACACACACACACACACACACACACACAGAGAGAGAGAGAGAGAGAGAGAGAGAGAGAGAGAGATCTGCTGTTACATAGGCTTTCTTAAATTTACTTATGCAATCATATTCAACCTAAGGTGTTTATTAACATGAGCTCAGATCTATCTTTTTAATAAAAGGTGCTGTAACATTAAGAGCTGAGAAAGGTCTCAGAAATTAATTGATCTCTCTCTTCATACAAAATGTGCCTTGCTTATGATCCCATGAGTGATAAATCAGTAATAGAATGTTTACCATGTGAAACGACTTGAATATTTTCATAACTGTTTACCACTCTCCAACTCTCCTGAAGACATTTCTTTTAAAGAATAATGAGTTCAAATGACCTGTTAGCTATTATGAGTAGAAATTTACACTAAAGAATATAGAATGTGAGACAAATCAGAACTTAGGGAAATAAAAATATATTATTAAAATTATTACGAATGTTAAAAATTTATAGATTAGGGCATATAATATGTGAAGTAATATAATTTCAGCAAGAAAAAACCCTGCATCTTCTCCCTTATATGTGGGATCTAACCAATAATGTGCGCGAGTGCGCACAGGTGCTTGTGTGTATGTGTGTGTGTGTGTGTGTGTGTGTGTGTGTATGTGTATCTCTGTGTTTACTTGCAGATCCAAAAAGGGCATCAGACCTCAGACCTCCCTGGAGTTGAAGTTACAGATGGTTGGGAGCTACCTGACATGTATAGCAAGCTTTCTTAACCAGCAAGCCATGTCTCCAGCTCCAACACATAATAGATTTTCATATAAATTAATAGATTGCATGGCACATGTTAATAGGTTTAAAGTAAGATCAAGGATAGTTGGGCCCAATCATACAGAAGAGTTGGAGTCAAGCTAAGCTATTTCATTTTTACTCCATTTAATCTTGTCATTAGCATAATGAAAGCTCTAGAACGACATGGCAGAAATAGTTATTCTGGACCATTTCATTAAAGGGAATGGCTGGCAAAGGAATAATGTGGGTTGTGGACTACACAGTACTGGCCATTAGCCGGATCTCTTACCCCTAAGTAGTCATGTGTAGGTTCTGTCTCCTAAGTGTAAACACAGCCCCTGCTAGAAAGAAATGCAAGATTACAAATATTGACACAATAGTGAAGAAAATGTTATCAGAGTTAAGACTTCATAGGAACTTAGCTCTGTAACTGTTGACATTTCTTGACCGGAAGACAGAAGAGGCTTCGCCCTTGTCTAACACACACAAAGCTCTGAATTGATCCCTAGCACCATGTCAATCAGATGTGGTGGCATACACCCATAATTCCTTTCCTAAGAAGATGGAGGTAGGAGGATCAGAAGTTCAAGGTCATTCTTGGCTAGATAGTGAGGTGGAAGCTAACCTGGGCTACATGAAACTATGTCTCAAGAATGTAAAAGTAAGCTTTCCATCAAAAGTGAGCAGGTAGGGGAAAAAGTCTCAAAACTTTGATGCTATTACAGCAGGAAGAACAAACCCAAACTCACAGAACAAACACTCTTAGCTGAGGTTCTGTTCAGTGCCCTCGATGGTATTCAGGGGACAGTACTGACCACCCCACCAGGCGAAGATGGTAGTGAAATTCTACTCCATATGTGCAATTGTGCATAATCCAGTGCCCTGGCCACCCTTGTTCTATTAGTAGTGCAACTCAAGAAAATAGTATTCAACTCTCTTTATGAGGTGAAAATTTATATAATTTACTGAAACTATGACTAATTTTACACTAAGTCATATATAACTTACCTATATAAATAACATATCTATTTATAGAACACATATATGTGTACTTTAAAATAGCATATAAGTCTAAAGCACACATACACAAAGACATCAGTATCATATAAGTTTATTTATAGCATACATAGAAATATTGACTTAAGCATATCTTAAAGATATTTTTGAGATATAATTCTTCATTAAAGCAAACACCTCTTTTATAAATTGACTGCTGTTTCCAGGTTTAGAAGAAATCTCTAATTTACCTTGTGAGTTGGACAAGGTCTGACTACCACAGAGTGTTTCTTGGGGTTCACATGACCTCGACAACACATCCGTGGATGCTGACACAGATGCACATTGATCAGGAGAGCATGAGTCTGTCATCATAGCCTTCAGAAGGACCTTCTATCTTAATGTCTATGTCAATGAAAGAGATTCATAGAAAGGGTTTCAAACGATTGCTTCACCACTTTAAAGGTTTATTGTGATTATTTTCATTACATATACATCTTCACTTCTGCTTTTCAGTACAAGCGCATGAGTGAAAGGTGCTTGGAGGGACCAGAGGTGTCAGATCCCAAAGAGCTGGAGTTACAAGCAGTTGTGAGCCACCAGCTGTGGGTACAGGGAACTGAACTCCTGTCTTCTGGAAAAGCAGTCCATGTTCTTAAACCACTGAGCCATCTTCCAACTCTCTTTACAACCTTAAATGCAAGCGAAGATGTGCACACTCTACAGTCCAGAGAATATTGGTGTAGGTTGTTGTTTTCCTGAGGAGAGAAAATAACAATCCCATGTCCACCAGAAGTCCGCAGACTTGTTTGTAGTTGATCAATGACTTATTTGAAAAGGAACTGTTTCTGGGACCAACACTATGACTGAGGTCCAATTTAGAATCAGATCTTGCCCAGATGAACATTTCCACTTCAGGGAATAGTTGACTCACTTGGCTTCAGAACTTCAAATTATTTCATCACTAGCCATTTTGAAAAGGATTTATAGGCACTGCAAGAATTACAGTTCAATAATTTTTACTTTCTGACCCCAAACACAAGTTTATAATAAGACACATTCTCAAAAAAAAAATCTCCGATTCTAAAATTGCAAGGAATATTTCAGCATTTTGAAGCTTTAAAAATAGTTGAATGACATGCAAAACATGTATTCAATTAAAATATTTGTAAAAGTTAACAACGAAATGAATATTGCCTTACAAGAAATATGTTTTAATTCTCCTCCTCTCTCTCTCTCTCTCCCTCTCTCTCTCTCCCTCTCTCTCTCTCTCTCCTCTCTCCTCTCTCTCTCTCCTTGTTTTTTTTTTTTTTATATGAAGTTGCACTATGTAATATAGGCTAGAATTAAACTTACTGTGTAGCCCAGGCTGACCCTGACATGTGGAGCTCATCCTGGCTTAGCCTCCTGAATTCTCTAATTACAAGTGTGTGCCACTATGCCCAGCTTAAATATTCTTTGTACTTTTAAAAATAAGTGGCCTAAAAGAACACTTAACAGCCTTCTCAACTTTTCAAAGCTTTAAAAAGGCTTTACTTTAAAATTTCCATTTGTTTTTATGCAGCTGATAAATCCTTGAGAAAATATCTAGTGGTTGGCGATAAAGTTTAAGACAAGAAGACAGGCCCTTTCCAAATGGAGCTCACATCATGAGCACACAACAGCTGTAAGTAATTTTTTAATATCTATTTTATTTACTTTATGTATGAGTACATTGTAGCTGTCTTCAGACACATCAGAAGAGGGCATCAGATCCCATTACAGATGGTTGTGAGCCACCATGTTGTTGCTAGGTATTGAACTCATGACCTTTGGAAGAAGAGTCAGTGCTTTAACCGCTGAGCCACCTCTCCAGCCTCTGTAACTGACTCTTAGTGTGCTTATTTCATTCAAGGACATAAAAAAGCAAAGAAGAGAAATGATTTTCAGTTATACAAAATCCTTTTTTAGACATTCTGGGGAGCATATTACAAAAACACACTTTAACATAAAACCTTTACCCCCTGTTTTATCAAAAGTCAGAAATAAATGACTAATACACCAATGTGCACCTACCTTTAAGAAATTTACACTTTGTCCTTTGACCCGAACATCTAGGCCTACCCAGTGCCTGTATTTATCCCTTTATCAATCATCCTTACTTACAAATTGTGTTTTTGTTGGCTTAGCTCAGAGGCATACTATATTTTCTAGTGCTTTATTTAATAATTCTGTGAAATTGCCAGTTGTTTTGATTGTTGGATGAGGCAACTAATTTCTTGCTCACTTAACAGATTGCCTCAGAATGTGTTAGCACATCAGAGTATATTTAATCTTTTTTTTATGCAAATTTTAAGGCACCAGGCTAAAGTTGCTCCTCAAAAATCCGAGCTGTTCATTGCTATGCCATTTGTTAACAAGGAAGAAGGATTATTGAAGAGATCAATCCCCAAAACCATTGCAGAGGTCAGAGGTCAAACGAGATGAAGTTTTTACATAGTTTATACATAGAAAATGAAGCTGGGTATCTCTTTTATGTCTGTGGAACAATATGGTTGCCATGGTCACAACAGATTGAAAAGTTAAAGAAGCCATAGTCTGACATAGACCTTGTCACTAGGACAGGTTAAAAGCCTGTATTGTCTTCTATTGGTTCTGGAATAAGCTGTCCTTGAAGTTATCCACGTATGCCATAGAATGAACTGACTCTCACGTAAGACTAATCCCAGATAAAGAATTTTTATATCCCTTCCTTTGATACAGTTACCACTAGGTGGACACACATGTAGATGTTTGACCATTGGAGAACATGCCAGTTTGATATGAAGAATATGTGAGTAGTCCAGAGATATTGAGTTACTCTCAGAACCAAACAGCAAATGCTGGATATCCCTGTAATTTGGACTATCCCAGTGAATGATATAACCCTAAGTCTCAAAGATAGTCCAACAATAAACATCCTATCTAAGTAGGTATTGACTTAGTGGCTGAGAACATGAACAATCCTGGATTCCATCAAAGCCCTGCCCCTAACTAGCAACCTGTCTTTGACAAGGTATTTTCTCCTCTCCACCATTCATTAATGAAACGCTTATAAGGTTATGGTATAGATGTATGGACTAAAAAATAAATGGGAATAGTCCTTGGGTTAGTGCTCAAAAGAAATTGGCACCCACTCCTAATTATTTTAGGTTCAATTATATCTAGGGGTTAGCTGTCAGTTCCACAGTAGATGATATCTGTAGTAATGAATTTAAACTCCCAACTCATGACCTGAAAACAGGCAGTAAAACTCTACTTACAATTTAAATTAGTTAATGGAGACTTGAACAGAGCATGCTGAAGAGCTTTACCTAAAATAGGCAAGAGCAATAATGGCTGCATGAGGACTTTGTTCCAGATTGTCTGGAACTTGCACAAGGCATATTTATTATCCTACTTATTTATCTACATATTTTGTGTGTATTTATGCAGTTTATGTTTGTGAATCATGCAGATACGTTCACACATGTGTGCTCATATGTGTAGAGTCCAGAGGCTGACATCCTGTGTCTTTGACTAGCACTTTATGCCTTCACATTTTCTTTCGAGACAGTTTCTCACTGAAAGGGAACTCACAGACTGGCACAATGGCTGGCCAGTGATCTCTGAGGATCCACCAGGCTCTGTATCTCCCCTGCAATGCCTACAATGCTAGGATCACGGATGTGTAGGACCATGCCTTAGCTTTTCATGTGAGTGCTGCATATCTCAGGTCCTTATGTTTACACAGCCAGTGTTTTACCAACTGTGCCATTTCTTCAACCCCATACGATGTATTTCTCAATGATTCTGATAACCTGAATAACCAGAGAAACATAGTTCTAAAGTCCAATCTTAATCAAGCATGTTTAGTAGAAACTCTGTTCTTAGTGGAAGGAGAACATCATCCACAAATTACCAAGTAGCCTAGACCTTCCTTATTTTGGTATAAGTGCGTTAAATTTATTAGTAATTTAGTGACTAAAAATATGGACAAGGTAGTTTACAGGGCTATCCAGTTACTAAGCTTCACATTAGCAAATAGTTTTACAAGATTGAACTGAAGTAAAGTGAGTTCAAATCAAATCAGACATCTTCTACCAAATGCAGGTTCATGAGAAGAAGGTATGAAGCCATAATCACATTATGTATTCAGGGCAATTTTAACAAGGCGGTGTAGGCAAAAATCACACTATAATGGTTAGGTTTTTTAAAAAACAAAACAATTAAAATGAATAAGAACAAATTAACTCTTCCGGCTGTTATGTGTAATAAATGGTCTCTCTAAAATGTCCTGCAGTGGGCTTATGGTAACTGTATCAAGCAGGGAAAGCAGATTCCTAATGAAGTTCTTAAAACCTGCTGTGTAAACAGTCTCAGAAACTGAAGAAAACAGTTCATGAATATAGGGACCTGATTCTTCCACTTTCCCAGCCCAAAGGAATTAACATTTCACGTAACACAGGTTGCACTTGCCGTTTGCCACTACAACAGACGTTTTCTTTGTAAGTCTTCTGCAAGCAGCATACCAAAGGGTAAGGGGACAAACTGGTGTTCTCCTGTTACCCTTCTGTTCTCTGTTGTTTTTCTCCCTAGATGCTTCAGATATATTAACTTGGGTTTCAACTCTTCTTTCCCACAGAAAAAGAAGGGGAAAGTGCTTGTTTTCTTCTAGCCTGGGCTGCAATGTTTTCTTTCAGTTACAGAGAAGTCTAGAGGGCATGTGTCTGGGTCAGAGACAGATGTCAGCTGTGTTTTCAGTGTGCAGGTAGGTGGTCTCAGACTCCTTGGCAAAGTAGCCTTATAATGACATGACTGTAGGGACAAAGTACCATTGTCAACCTGCCATCAAAAGCTATGCTGCTTTCTCCACTGATAGACTTATCTTAAAGGTTATACACCACCAGAAAACCCCAAACTCTGCACAGACAGTCGTCTTAAATGAATCTCCCTTTGAAACATAAAATAAAGATCCTCAAGGCATGTGCAGACCACATCAGTTATGCATGGACCACATTTGAGTTGCATAAATACTTTGTGAGCAACACAAGAACCACATCAGTGACCCAGGGCCATGGTGGACAGCTGCTAAGAGACTTACAATCCAACCACAGAAAATACATATAAAACCTTAGAAGCACATGGGCTACCTTGACTTATATAACTGATAGTAAGTTCTGCCAAAGAAGCTGTGGCAACCTTGTGATCAAGTACATCAAGTAGACCGTACTTCTTTACAGAAATATTTTAGTTTATAGTACCTCTGTCTTTTATGTCTATTATTTTTATGTCTATCACTTTCTCCCTACCTACTTACATAGCAGATTCCCAGTTCTGCAATCTGGCCATTGACCTAGTAGGGCTTCCATGAAGGTTCTTGGGAGTCATAGATAGTTCTATATTCAATAACAATTGATTAGTAGTGTGTGTGTGTGTGTGTGTGTGTGTGTGTACGCCCTTGTGCACATTGTTCATACTGATTATTTCAGCTCCATCCTCTTGTACTTCTTTCATGGATATTGAAAATAAGCAGGAAGTAAAACAGATACTGAATATTCAGTTCTTTAGGAACTGTGTGATCATTAAAAGTTATAAAAGAACTGATTGAATACCTGAGATTCACATATAAGAGATTCCCATTTCCAAAGCCTAGGAAGGGAGATGTATGGAAAATTGGCATAGGATAGTGCTCAGCACTTACACAGAAGTATGTTTACTACATATAGTTCTCACAGAGACATCTGTATTCTGACTGATGGAACTTACTTGGTGAAATAATGCTAAGAGCACAGATGATGCTGTTTCCGGCTTTTAAGCATGTGGTCACTATTTACGTGTTGCAACTGTACAGCATGTCGTTGCTCTTACCAACATCTGCAAATGTGTTTTTACTTCCACAGTCTACTTCAGTTTCAACCATCTTGTGACTAGGCTTAGTTCTTTCAATCATTTAAATTGAAATACACATTAGATGTTTTCATCTACACCTACTAGTTTCTTAAATGTCAACTTGGTTTGACAGATCGTGGCATGAATAGAATAAACTTGATGCACTGATTACTAGTTCAATCTCTGGGCTATCTTATTAACTTTCTATCCACCAAGGTCAAATGAAGCAGCCTGTCTAAGCCTGTTACCCACAGTAGATTAGACATTGATGCTGAACATATCCCCTGGGATTTTAGGGTTTGGAGACAGTAGGTTATCAAAGGAACATTTTCTTTACATTTCAATAACTATTTTTAAAAAACGTGATGGGTCAGAGAAACAAAGAAAAAAATCTATTGCAGAATTGAAGAAAACCAGCTTTAGATAGGAAACACAAATATAGTATTGTATGAATCTCTTAGAGTCTGAGATTTTGGGATGAGATGGGCTTTTGTCCCATCTCAATGCTCTATTTAATTACTACTTTTAGTGTTCAGTATTTGGTATGTTTTTCAAAAGTTCCAGCAGTGACAGTCCCTTTTGCTTCTCTTGAAGGGGATTCCTTAATCCAAAAGATCTCATCAATAGGAAGTTCATCCTTATGCGGTTCTTGTGTTTTTCACCAGACATTTTTGAGGTCCTGATGTAGTCCAAGTATTTCTGTGTGGACCACATAAATTTTACGCGAGCCATTCCATTTATTTTTATTTAGGGAGGAACCTGTCAGGAATTTGCTTTACCACAGAACAGACACTTTTTGTGATTATTATTTGTTCTTTGTAGAGTACTGGTGGGGTTTTTGAAGTGTTAGATGTCCAACAGAGCTAAGAATTTAAAGGTCATACTTATGGAAGAGAAAACTTTCTCTCTTGGCATGTAGTTAAATGAGAAGTTAAAATTATGAGTTTGGGTCTCTGCTCTTTACACAGCTACTTCAGTTACTTCAAAGCTATTGTTAGATTTTGTTTTAAAAAAGTGATTCAGGCCAGGCCAGTGAGATTATTCATACCAGTGACCTCATCTTGTGGACATGTAACCATCATTTGGGTGACTTTTATTTTACCATGTATCATTGTCTTTGACATATTAGTGATAAGATTTAGTTTATGGCAGTGAGAAAATGTCAGCTGGAAATGGAAAAACTTATGCTTGTGGTTTGAGTCCAGGAACACACATGCTCACATCTCAGGCATGAAATGTCACTGGTGGCTCTTCTTGTGGATGCATGAGACTAATGTGCAAGAGTCTGTCATTCTTCATTTCCTCACGAGGAGGAAAGAAGACAGGGGCATAGTTTTGGAATCCATCTCTCCCTCACAGCTCTGTAGGAACTGTACACTTACCGTGCCTTCTTGCTGAGAAGTCATGTCTGTTTACCTTTATCTCTGCTTCGTTCTCTTTGGTTTGTTTTGCCTTTGCCCCTCCCCCTTTCTTTTTTTGTTAGTCACCTAGTTATCCTTTAAGGCCTTCATCCTCTGTGATCCTTGCCCGGATAACCAAACCCTCCCTCATCTCAAGCCTCATTTCAAGCTTGAGTCCTCTAACAGAGAAGCATTGTTTCTCTTCAGACCCCAGTTATATTGCAAGTATTTCATGAACCAGGGCTTTGGTTATTATTTCACTATTAACCAGTTCTGAAGGGGCTTTCAAATAATGTCATTTTACTTGTTATGCAGTGGGACACAGCAAGGACATACCAACAAGGGAAAGATGGATGAGAAAAGTTCTGCTAAAATGTAGACAATAAAACAATAAAATCTTGTGAGGCCTGCCAAAACGACCCAAGAAAGTATAATCCAAAAGAAAAACCTATGAAGAAATACATCTAAAGATCCCAAAGAAGAAAAAGGAATGTTGTCACACTTCCTAATTTCACTTTCTGTTGCTGTGCCAAACCATGACCAAGAGAAACTTGAGGAGGAAAGGATTTATTTCATCTTACACTTCCAGGTCAGAGGTCATAATGGAGGGATATGAGGATGGGTGAATAATCAGAATCAGAAGCAGGAACCACAGAGGACAGTTGCTTACTGGCTGACTTGCTCTCTCAATTGCTCATGGCCAGGTTTCTCACAGCCCAGGCCACCCTGCCCAGGAGCTGTGCTGCCCACAATGGGCTGGGCACTCCTACATCAGTCATCAATCAAGAGAGTTCCTTACAGTCATCTGAGAGAGGCAATTCCTCGAGTGAGGTTTCCTCTTCCCAGGTAACCCTAGTTTGTGTCAAGTTGATGATAAAATCAACCACTACACTAATATATATAATATTATGAATATTGTATATGTAATATATAATAATATATAAAACTAAGCATATTATATATAATATATATACTAGCCAGTATATTAACACATATTATTATATATACTATATTATATATATATATTATATATATAATATATGCACTAATATATTACAAAAATTAGTCTACTTATATAATATATACATTTATATATAATATATATACTATATACTACATAATACGTAAAATACTACATACCATATACAATATATAAATTAATATATGCTACATAATATATAATATACATTGTATACTATATAGCATAATATAACATGTGTAATATAATATGTAATAGGTAAAAGATAATAATATGTAATATAATATATATTATGATGTTATGTGCAATATGTGATATAGTATATGATATATTATATGATACACAATGCATAATTAGCCCATAATTAATACACAATCCATGATGCATAATACATGATACATAGTAATACATAATATATAATAATATGTGTGAGTGTGTGTGTATATGTGTGTTTGTGTATGACTTTCTGTGTGTAAGTTTGAGTTTGTGTGTAAGTGAGTGTGGGTGTGTCAGTGTGTGTGCATCTGAGTCCATGTGTATGTGTGTGTGAATGTGAGTGTGTGACACTGTGTGTGTTTGTGCCTGTATGTGTGTGTTCACACGCATGTGGAGGCCAGAGGTTAACACTGGGCATCTTTCTTAATTACTATCCACGGTGTATACTGACATGAGGTCTCTCACTTGAAGCCAAGGTTAACCAATCCAGCTAGTCTTGCCAGCCAGCTTCTTCCAAGGATGCCTTGCCTCTGCTTCCTGAATGTTATTACTGCAGTTATAGTCAGGGAGGCAGGCACCTCATGTGGCAATTATTGACTGCTGAGCATCAGAATGCCGATGCCCACCTGTACACAGCAAGTGCACCACCCATTTAGCGGCCTCCTCGACAAGCAAGGAAATTTACTCCTGGACAGAATAGAGTGAACAGGGAGCTGTGGTGGCAGACAAGACATTAGACATATTAGCACACCAGGGTCCACTTTGGCTTCTGCGTCCCAGCTGAGCTGCATGCCCAGTTCCAGGCAGAGCCTCTTATCCTTTCTTGTCCTCTTCTTGCCCCTTCCCACTCCAGCCATTTACCTTCCTATTTCTATTGCTATCTGAAAATATCATGTACATGTTCTTTTTTTCACTGAAGTGAGAAAACAAACTTCCTTGTACCATAGCTCTCATCAATCATTCTATTCTTGGTTAAATGTTTTCCCCTCTTCTCACCCTGGATGGAAACAGAATGTTATACTTATCTGGGAGAGATACATATTGGGGGAAATGTGGCTGTTCTTGGCTGCTGTTATTTGAGAAAACTTCAAAAAATATGGGTATCTAGAAAATAAATAATCCAATTTAAAAATGGAGTGCTGACCTAAACAGAGAATTCAAAAGAGGAAAAACTGAAATGAATGAGAAACACTTAAAGAAATGTTCAACATGCTTAGCTGTCAGGGAAATGTAGGTCAGAACTACTTTGAGATTCCATCTTACACTTGTCAGAATGGCTAAGATCAATAACACAAGTGATAGCTCATGTTGATGATGATGTGGAGTAAGGGGGATAATCCTTCATTGCTGGTCAGAGTGCAAACTTGTACAGCCACTACAGATGTCAGTGTAGTGGTTCATCAGGAGGCTGGGAATTGATCTACCTCAAGATCCAACTACACTATTCTTGGGCATATATCCAAAGGACTCTTTCTATATGCTATACAGAAACACTTGCTTAGCCAAGTTCATTGCTGCTTCTAATAGTCAGAAATGCAAACAAGTTACATGTCTGCCAATAGATGAACTGATAAAGAAAATGTCATCCATTTACACAGTGAAGGATTCACTCAGCCATTAATAAAATGAAATCATGAAAATTTTAGGTACATGGATGGAACTAGAAAAAATATATCCTTAGTGAAATACTTATTGACATTATGTGATGACTTGACATGAGCTAGAGTCAGCAGAGAGAAAGGAGCCTCATGAAAAAGTGCCTCCATGAGATCCAACTGTAAGACATTTTCTCAATTAGTGATCAACTGGAGAGGGCCCAGCCCTTGGTGAGTGGGGCCATCTCTGGGTTAGTGGTTCTGGTTTCTATAAGAAAGCATCTGAGAAAGCCAGGCAAAGCAAGCCAGTAAGCAGCACCCCTCCATGGTTTTCTGCATTAGCTCCTGATTCCAGGTTCTTGCCATTTTTGAGTTCCTGTCCTGACTTCCTTGAATGATGAACAGCAGTGTGGAAGCATAAGCCAAATAAACCCTTTCCTCCCCAGCTTGCTTTTGATCATGGTGTTTTGTTGTAGCAATAGAAATCTTAACTAAGATAGAGATCTAGAAAGACTATATATATATATATATATATATGACTCTCTCTCTCTCTCTCTATATATATATATAAATTAATTTATATAACTTATATACACATGCGTAGTGATATATATAGTAAAGCCTTTATGTCTGGCTTTAAATGAAATGTATAGTAAAGACTTTGTGTCTGGTTTTGACTGAAATGTTTCATCAAAGTCTTTGCTATGTTTGAGTTAGTCAGAAGAGGCTGAGAAATTATTATGAGACTATTTGAACCTTGAAGAAATGTTTCTCTCTGGAAGGTCTGCTCTTGATGCTATGTGAGAGCTTGCAACTACACTAATCTTGGGCCTAAGAGCCTAAGACACACCTGGCAAACCTGGAGTTCTTACTTTTGACTAGCCAAAAGGGAGGCTGGGAATGAGTATCGTTGTGAGTTCAAGACCTGCCTGGGCTGCACAGTGTGTTTTCAGGACAGCCTGAGCTACTTAATGAGACAATCTGAAAAGACAAACCAAAATAAATAAGAGAAGACAGGACAACTGTGTGTGAAAAAAAGTCCTTCGTTTACTGAGTAGTTCTGGCTTGCATTCCTTTCTCATTTGAGTCAAATCATCTCACCCTTAAGCAAAATAGAATAATAACACATGACTCCAAGAGGGATTTCCTTCCTGGGTGATGGTGGATAAACTTTCAATGATACAACATGAAACTGACACTCCAAATCTTAAAACACAAATAGAAAAATAAATTACGACACAAAGATAACATGTTTTGTCATAAATTAGGAAAAAATGCAATTAGTCTTTTTGGCCCACTGCCCATTCTGAATACTGCTTTGACAGGAAATGCTTGGTCATGAGTGTGTTGTAGGAAACACTGAGCTTTGAAGAGGAGGACAGTAAGATGGTATTTCATTCTCTACAGAATACTGCAGGGAAAACACTCTATGGAGCTACTGCTGTGTGAGGGGGGAATCTGAGGGGCTCCCCACTCATGCTCCAGCAACAGAAGAACAAACAATTAGAAGTTGTAAATAACAGGCAAGATGGGAAGCTGAACTGAAGTTCCTACTTGCGACAGCCGACACCTGGGCCTGAGAATGCTCTCAGCCTTTTCCTTGGTGACTCCTCAGAGTAGGTTAGAAACCTCTAGAATGTATCCCTTTGTGGGAACTTACAAAGATACGTGAGGTATGTGTGTGTGCTTGTGTGTGTTCATACCCCCATGTCCACACATGCTTGTTCAGATCCTCTATTTGTTTTGTAAAAATTCCGTCTTTTGGGTCATTTGGCTCCACTCATTGCCTTCCATGACATCTGCCTCCTGTAAAACTTTCCTAGTTGTATATTTTCAGTATAAACGTGTTCTTGACAGTTTTACTGTTATGAAATGAGCTTGTTTGTGGGGACATTTGCCAATTCACAGATGTCTTATTTATAGCCCATGGGAAAGCATTTTTTCCTCCATTTATAAGGCAGATCATGGTCTTCACAGTCTTAATATTCTTATCCATAAAAGTTATGGGATTAGCACTGATCTGAAATCACTCAACTTTGATTAAAGAAAATAAAAAAAAAAAAGAAGAAGAAGAAGGCAAAATGGAGTCAATTGAAGGTTTGAAAGTAAGTTCTTCTATATTGGTTTTCCATTTCTTTTTCTTTCTTTAATTTTCTTTATCTTTCTCCCCTTTTCTTCTCTCTCCTCTCCTCTCATCTTCTCTTCCATCCTCTCTTCTCCTCTCTCCTCCCCTCCTTTTCCTCCTTTTTTTTTTCTTCTCCCTACCCTTTGCTGGCTGTTGAGCTCAGGGCCCCACACATGCTTAGGATACTATCACAAAGCTATGTTTCTTGGCACATATTTTATTTCTTAATCCTCCATATACATTGTACCTCAGGTGACTAAGTGGATTACTCAACACATGCTGCCCTTACAATATACTGAAATACATCCTATCTAGCTGACTTTATTAAAAGATGACCGTTTAACAAGCAAGGGGTTTCTGGGTAATGCAATCAGAGATTAAAGCTTAGTCACATAAGAAACAGATCCAGAAATTCAGTGGTTTATTGATTGCACACAATCTATAAGATGCTATTGGTTCAGAAAGCACATTGAGAAACAATCAGTTACAATCTTTGCCATTATTAAGACTGTCACAGACAATAAGCACATATAAAATCCTAACATAATAAATGAGCCTCTAGGATAAATTACTTTATACAGGGAATAGCTGAGCCAGGTTGAGGCATCAGGGAGAAAAAACATAAAAATGATAGTACATCAAAGATGTCAAAGTGAGGAGATGGAAAATTAGGGCTCTATTTAGCCATTGCCCCCTGACAGATGATTCTCAAGCTTAGTGGCCTAAAGCAACCATTGTGTTGCATCTTAAAGTTATATATGAGTTAGGAATTAGAGCAGAACTTGGCCTGAAGCTTTCTTCTTCATTTGACTTGTACACAACTGATGGTATTCCACACTGTAGAGTCCACTTGACAGGAAACTATCATGAGTTGTAATTGCTGTGACTGCCTCTAAGTATCCTGGATTAGATTTCCGTGCAGTCTCCTCACATTGTATAAATTAATAAAATGGTTGAAGTGGGATGCAGAGCTTCATAACTCAGACCCTGATGAATATTTCTGATGACCTTGATATTAACTTGAGATAAAATACAATCAACTTGACTCAGATGAAGCCAATTTTGTCCTGACTACAATATATTCCTTACTTCTGAGTGAAGTCATGATGCTCTAGGGGTCTTGCTATCTCTGAGGACCCTGCTTCTGCCAGTAAGCCCCCCACTGCCTTAGTTACTTCTCAATGGCTTTGACAAAACACCTTGACCAAGGCAGCTTATAAAAACAAAAACATTTAATGTTGGGCTCACACTTCCAGAGAGTTGGAGTTTGTGACCATCATGCCAGGGAACATGGCAGCAGGCAGGCATGGTTCTGAACTGTAGCTGAAAGCTCACCTCTGATCCACAGGTACAGTAATGAGGCCGAGAGAGCTAACTGGAAAATGGCTTGAACATTTGAAACTCCAAAGCCCATGCCAAGTGATACAACTCTCTCAACAAGGTCTTCTAGTCCTTCCCAAATAGTTCCATGAACTGGGGACCAAATATTCAAACCTATGAGCCTATGAGGGGCCGTTCTGATTCAAACTCCCACATTCCATTCCTTGGCCCCCATAGGCTTGTGATCATAAGAGAAAATGTATTTTCTATTATTCAACTTCAATGATCTCTATAGACCTTCACAGTCTGAACCCAGTATAAAAATTCAAAGTCTCTTCTGAGATTCAAGACAATTTCTTAACTGAATGTCCTATAAAATAAAAAGGCAAATTACATGCTTCCAAAGTACAATAGCACTGAATGCAAATGACCATCCAAAAAATCAACCACCACAAGACTGAAAAACTCTACAGAGTAAACTCTAAATCCTCTGACTCCAACTCTGTGTCTTATGTCAAGGGCTCCATCCTTCCATCCCTGTCTGCAGATCTCCCTGCCAAACATTCCAGGGCTCCAACATCTTGAGGTCTCCAACACCATCCAAGCTTTATTTTCTTAGCTTGGTGTCCTGGGGCCTTTCTGCAGAGACTCCCCTGACACACTCCTGGTCTTAGTGTCTCTCAACACTGGAGGAAGGTCCCATAACCCCTTTACTCTTGTATCCATCAAGACTGTAAAGCCAAACTCACGTGGTTGATTCTGCCAAATTAGGCTGCTCACTTGAGATGAAGCATGGACCCCATCTTTGAATTAGATTTGAATAAGCTTTGGCTTTTGTGAACAGATAATGCCTTTGGACTTTTTCCTTTTTACAAGTTGGAACCCTAGCTGGGTGTGGCCTTACATTGGGGATACCACTCCCTTTATTCCACTTCACTCTAGACCTTTCCTGTCTCTTTCAGCATAAGCCTTGACCCCCAATGTTAAATTTCCTGGTATTCTTTTTCTCCTCAAAATGTACATTTTATGTTTCTTTTTGTCTCACTTGCTCCTTTTCATTGTAGACCTGAATAAGAGTGACTATGAATAGTAACACAACAGTGTCAGGATTAGCCAATGAAATGAGTCCAAAACCTTTCAGTTTTTCTTCAGGCAGATTCCTAGAACAAGATCCAGCCACGTTCTTTGCCAAAATATCACAAGTATGGTCTCTAGCCAAGCTGCTAATATTGTTCCAGTCTGAAACCTCTTGAGCTGGGCCTCCATAGCTCACATTGATCTCAGCACTACTGTCTTCTAAGGACCTACTAGGATGGCTTCTTAAGGCCTACTTAGAGTGTTTAAACTTTCTCAGTCTAAAGTCTGAAAGCCTTCTACTTTCTTAAAAAACAAAACAGCATGCTCAAGTTTGTCATAGTTCCTCACTTCCTGTTACCAAGTTCTGTCTTAGCTACTTTTCTATTGCCATGAAAAAAACCATCATGACCCAGGCAGCTTATGAAAGAAATCATTTAGTTTGAGACACATAGTTAAGAGTCTGTGACCATCACAGCAGCAAGCAGGCATGGTGCTGGACAATAATTAAGAGCTTATATATGATCCACAGGCACAGTAATGAGGCAGAGAGTGATAACTGAGAAATGGTTTGAGCTTTTGAAACTCCAAAGTCTTTCCCCACATGATACACATGCTCCAACAAAACCACACCTTCTAATCTTCCCCAAACAGTTCCACCAACTGAAGACTAAATATTCAAACCTATGAGACTATGGGAGACTATTCTCATTCAAACGACCACACCCCTCAATCAAAGTCTGTGCTGTTCTGGATCTGTCTGCCTCTTCCTTTGTTCTCATAGTACCCTAGGGTCAAAACCCATACACTGAGACAGAGCTGTTCTGGAACTGTCTTCCCTTCACAGTAACCCAAGTTTTTCAAACAGTACTCCATGAGAGGCAGCAGAAATCCCTGATCCCTCAGTATATTTATCTCAATGTCACACCTTCAGGTCTCTTTTGGTTCCAAGTGAGTCTTAAGGAAATTCCAGATTTAGAGGAAGAGGCATAGGAGTTTATAAAACACAGGGACAATGTACTTAATGAGCCATTTATAGATACAAACTATTCTACCAGAAAAAAAGGTAAAGAAAAAACCACATCTTCAATATTAGGGTTTGGGGGAAGGATTTTGGTAATGAAATGTACATATTTCCCTTATTTTCTTCTCATCCAAAATAAATTCTGCCCATCCTTTGGCAATGGCTGTTGGGAATTTTCTGGATACTCCTAGCCACTTTTCTCTTAAGAACCCTGCACAGCTTAAGAATTTTCCAGCCAAAGGGAGAAACTGTGGAAGACCAAGACCATGATCAGATACCCTCTGGCCCTTGAAGCCAATGACCATAACTGGATGCCATCTGGCCCTTGTCCTGGTGGCTTAGGGCACCTTTGCTTTTTCACACTCAGTATTTCAAGCCAGCTTTAGTCTATAGAGTAAACACTTGATCCTATGGCACACAAAGCTCCACATGGTCTCCATGCGGTATCCTTGCCAACATGAGGAGCTAATATCAACTGTGTTTGTTATCATTGCACACTATGTTACCTTCGTAAAGTCTTGTTCTGAGCTTCTGGCAAGCCTCCAATCTTAGTCATTCATTCTTCTGATTAATCTCCTATTTATTTGCCCTGGCAATCAGGGTCAAGAGAAATTTGGCCAACAATCTGAGGAGTCTCAAGGGAGTTGGGGGAAAGATACCCTAAACATTACAACTAAAAAAAAAAATTAAATCAAACGTAATCTAGAATAATTTATATGAGATCACCTACTTTTATTTCCAATGGAAGTGAAGGCTCAGTATTGCTTTCATTTTTAATATTCTGAAACTTTTGTGTGGGTATAAAATGGCTATTTGCCACAGATTTTAGACCTTCAAGCCAAGCAATTTATAGGCTACAAATAAAATTGTTATTGTGCCATTAACAGCCTCAGAGACAAATAAATTTTTGTCTGTCTTTTTAGTCTAGGTAGACTTCTACTGTAAGTTGCTTATGCATTAAGCATAAACGTGTAAACACACACACATACACATAGATACACATACACAGACGTACACAGAAACACATATACATACAAACATACACACAGAGAAACACATATAGACACATACATATACATACATACACATACATATACACACAGACACACATATAGACACACACAAACATACACATACATACA
>JADRCH010000256.1:256771-269867 GCA_019843965.1 Rhynchomys soricoides
ACAAACATACACATACATACACACACAGACACACATATAGACACACATACACACACAAACATACACATACATATACACACAGACACACATATAGACACACATACACACACAAACATATATATACATACATACACACACATACACACACACACACACATAGTTTATAGTCGAAACAACTTTTCTTCTGTTTAATGATTCTTTGAAAACTTAAACATGTGAGGTTGTAAACCCCTAAAGTCTAGATGGCAGTTTTGCTCCCCTGTGTTCTGAGTTTCCTGTGAAACTGAGCATCTGAACTGAACAAAAATGTCCTTTTCTCAACTAAAAATGGGAAACAATTTCCTTTCTAAAGATGGCATGCTATTTGCCAGAGGCCTTTGGTGTGAGTGTAGAGGTCATGTGCGGGAAAGGGCTCTGTGGCTTCTCCAGCAGTGGACAGGCAGAAGAGCCCAGCTGCCTGGTGTTCAGATCTTCTGAGTGGCTCTGGCCTACATTTCTCCTCCTTTCTTCCATTCCTTCCAGTCTGCAGTGACATCTACTTCATTCACAAATTCTATGGTTGAAGCGGTCCTTTTTGGGTTAATTTTAGTGTTTTGTTTATTCATTGAAATTTATATTCTGCCCTATATCAGAATGGACACTGTTTTTTTTTTTGGTTTTTTTTTTTTTATTTTTATTTATTTATTTTTTTTGAGACAGGGTTTCTCTGTGTAGCCCTGGCTGTCCTGGAACTCACTCTGTAGATCAGGCTGGCCTCGAACTCAGAAATCCACCTGTCTCTGCTTCTGAAGTGCTGGGATTAAAGGCGTGCGCCACCACTGCCCGGCTTTTTTTTTTAGAATGGACACTGTTTAACGGGAGTTGACAACAGGATGAGTTTTATGCTTGGGCTACCCCATCAGAGCACAAGCGAATCATAGGATCACAGATGCTTAGACACAAGTAGTCTTGAGAATGTGCAAGTTCAGGAGATGAATGTAGAAAGCAGGGGTGGGACTTTGGACTTTTATAGTCATGAGTCAACGTACAGATTCATATCCCTAAGATACAAGTGGGGAGGGAATCATTTAGGCAGCTTTTAAAATGAAAAGAAATGCAAACATCCCAGAAAACTTGCAGATTCTGACATCTTCCAACAGGAGAGGCGATGTTGTTCTTATGACACAACACTGACAAGCATGTGACGTGCAGTCTTATCTCAAAGAAAACCAAAAGGAAAAAAGGGTGGGGACTGGAGAAAGGTAGAAAGAAGTCCTTATCAAAATTAGCCCATTTTTACAAAGAAAGTACCAGGTATATTAATAGAGCCAGACCTTACTAGGCCCTGAGACCATACCGACACTGTGATAAAGTACCATTCAGGCTGTAAAACTCAGCACGTAGGCAGTACCACCTGCCAAAACTTAAACAAAGGCCTAATTCATCAGAGTCCAAAGTTCTGGGAAAGTCTCAAAATGTACTAACCTTGCTTTCTGGTTTCTGGAGTTCTGTTCTGGCTAATTGTTCTTGTTAACTGAATTATGTCAACCAGAACATGATTTTTTGCTTAAAAGCTCACCCTGAGAAAGGCACATGGCTACACTGGGATACTGAGCATCCAGTGTAGTTGCCTACTAGCTAATAAAGATGTTTCATTGGCTTAAACCCATATCCGAGCACTTTTCTTTGGCGAATACCCCACAACAATATCATAAAAATATCAATTAGGAATTAATCCCACAAATAATTATTAATTAATTCACATATTAAGTGATTCTGTAATTAATTAATCCAGTTGATAATTCAGCTAATTAGTTAATTAATTAGTTAATCCAATTGCTGAATGATATTTTAAACAGCTATCTTCTCCTTTGTTAGGTCCCCTCTATCATAAGTCTTTAATGCTCAATATTCTTTTACTTGTAGTTGTCAAAATGAAGTGCTTACTAGAATAACAAGGTCAACATTCTTACTGTATTTTTCCTTAAAATCCATAAACAAAGCGGGAGTGTGCTGACACCCACCTTTAATCCCAGCACTCAGAAGGCAAATGCAGGTGGATCTCTGTGACCTTGAGGTCAGCTTGTTCTAGAAAACAAGTTTCAGAGCAGCCAGGATTACATAGAGAAACCCTGTCTCAAAACAAACAAAAAACAAACAAACAAATAAAAACCATAAACAAGATACTTGGATTGCTATTAAATTGCATGTTAAGGCAACTAGTCATTCTGTAGAGGAGAAAGCTTCGTGGAATTTTGGAATTGCATTCAAACAGATGAATCTATTTCAATATATGCATATATATGTATGTATAATATATAATTATTTATTTGTCAAATTTTGATAGACAATGGCATTTTCAATATACTTAGGGAAATAAAGCACACAGTTTTGATTTCACCATCATAGAGATAGTACTCCGCACTGACCACTAGGTGGCCACCCAGCCCCCTATCTTCTGCCAGGACTTTCTCAAGAAGCAAAGAAGCTGCAACAGCAGTTAAGTTAAGGAAGGGCTGGGCTTTCAGAATTACACCACTGTTTTTAGTATCTCCAGCACCAGAAGTTGAGTCTGAGGAATGTGCATGTGTTCATGCAAAGAATTTTCAACAATCATTCTCGGTATTTCCCAAACACAATGTGTAATAATGAAAATGTAAAAAGCAGGGTGTGTTCCCCTAAGTAAGTTTTCAGTAAATTCACAATTAGCAGATTTTGTTTGTTTCATTGAGATTCTATAAATGGTAATTTTTATGGATGGTCAGGAGTTTCTCTGTCATATTCTTGAAAGTGAGTGTGTGTGTGTGTGTATATGTGTATGTGTATATGTGCATGCGCGAGCACACTTGTGCACACACATACTTGTTTCATTTCTGTGTGGGTCCATCCGTGTCTACAGTTACTTATGCATCAGTATGCATATGTGTTTGGAGAGGCTACAGAACAACTTTGAATATCTTTCCTCAGATGGCATGCAGCTTGGTTCTTGAGATAAGGTCTCTCACTGATCTGGATCTACTGGTTAGACCCAGTGGCCCCCAAGCCCCACGTATTGAAAGCCCATCTCTTTTTATCCAGTCCTGCATGCCACCATGCATAGCCTTTATGTGTGTTCTGGGATTAACCTCAGATTCTAATGCTTGCAACTGCCATATTATATTCCCAAGAGGACACCAGACACTGAAATCTCAAAGTCCTTTCTTTGGCATGAAGATAAATCAAAACTTAACAAACTCATGTTCCACCCCTGAAGCAATATTTCATCATGAAACCAAAATTTATCCAATAGGATGAAGATTTTGGGCTGTTCTGTGCAGAGAACCATTAACTTTACCCCGATTAGTAAAGATGTGTAGAAAATGCCCTCCTTTCATCCCATTTAAACTGGATACCAACTTCTTTCCTTTTTGTTTAAAAGAATATTTCTTCTTTCTTATATATTTATTTTTAAATTGTATTGTAAATGTATGGGGGTTTTGCCTGAGTGTATATCTGAGCAACATGTGAAAGCCTCGTACCTAAGGAATTTAGGGGATGGTGTCAGATCCCCTGGGACTAGAGTTAAACATGATTGTGAGTTGCCATGTGGTTGCTGGGAATTGAATCCAGGTTCTTCTGCAGGAGCAGCCAGTGCATGGAGCCATCTCCCAGCCCCATGTTTTCAGTATTTTTGAAGAATAAATTTTTCAGCACACCATGAAAAATGGCATGAAATACTGTCTCAGAACAGTTACATTCCTGTTTCAATATTCCAAAAATCTGAAATTATGGGAGACCAAATTTTACCATCATCACCTGTTATGGACGCACAGTTGAGTTTTTCAGTTTATTTTCTTTATTTTGAACTTGTATTTTTGGGTTTTTTTTTTCACATTCTTTGCTTCAAGTGTTGTTATTCTTCTTTTTCATGCTTGAATGTGATGATGGTTAATCTCAGTTGCCAATTTGTTCGGATCTGGAATGATTTGAAAGATGAGCTCCTGATTCTGGGAAACAAATTTATGTTGTTTAGAAGTTGTAGGGTGTGTAGTATTTTATTATAACAGCTTGAACAGACGATAATAAGTACGTTATGGGTGATCCCCAACTTACAGCAGCTAGACTCAGTGAGTACCACTATGATGATAGAAAAGTAAGAGCTTTCAGTTGTAAGAATGCCTTAAATTCTGGCCTGGTCTTTGACTTGCAACATTCAGTATGGTTCTCATTTGAGATGGAGAGCAAAAGCAGCTCTGAGCATTCAGAGGACAGAGTGTTCAGTCTTCATGATGACCCTGGGAACCATTGGTATTCATCATGGAATCAAGGAAGTTGAAGCACAGAGAAGTTAATACAGTCACCAAAGGGCTCACAGTTAGGAAATGTAGTTAAGGTTCAACCCAGAGAGCTTGAGAGCAGAGTCCACATTCTTAATCATTGCCATATGTGTTTAAAAGAAAAAAATTTAAACCCCAAACCATATTAGAACAACAGAGAAGGGAGCTTTCACTAACTAGAACTGTGGGAAAAACTTGAAAGTTGGAAAACAAATAGGAACAGAGAAGAACTTGATAAACAATGAAAGCAGGAGACGGAGATGAAGTGGGTGGGGAGGAGGCAGGAGCCATGGAAACACTTAGGGTAATTGACAGGATACAGTAGCCAGAGTAACTAAGAGGCTGACTCTTGGTACATCACTTCTTGGCCAGTCAGGGTGTCTGCGTCCTGGAGGCCCCAGTATTTGGGAGCTTGGTTCAGAGACTAAGACATTTGAGTGGTTGGCAAGATCCAGAAGAGGGTGGCGGCTCCAGAGACCAGTCGGTGCTGTCTTCCATCCAGTGGAGGCTCCTGCCTCATCCAGGATATCTCTGCAAATACTTTTTTGCACACATTTCAGTAAATGATCACAGACCTTAAACCTTGCTTGGGTATGCAACCATGTGGCAAGTAATCTAATCTAATCAAATCAAATTTTGAAAAGTCTGATGAGACAACAATCATCAAATATTTCAGATTACAGTAAAAAAGAGTAAAAGTACTTACGTATGAGAAACTCAGAAAAGCTAGAAACGACATTCATACTATTAAAAATAACTCAACAGATAATGAAAATTAAAACTCAACCAAGTAGTTCTTGTAACTGCAGCAAAACTGGTCATGTATTAATAATTGCTGAAGATAATTTGATTAAAGATACGTAGGATCATTATAATTTTCCTTCTATTTTAAAATATTTAAAAATTCTCTATGACAAAAAGTTAAAACTCATCATCAGGAAGTGCAGACGTGATGGGCCACAATGTGCACAGAAATAATAGACTGGGTTTCTGGGCATCTTGAGACTGAGGGCTTGGATTTCCAGGACCCACAGAGTGGCCATCAAGGAGAGAGTGAGGCTCACTAACAGCTCTGGAACCCGCCCTGCCCTGTGAACTGTTGCATATTCTCAGACAGCTAGCTTTATCGAGTACAGTTGGAAACCTAGAGACTGTGTGTGTTCAAGGAGACGTTTATGAAGATGGTCATTGCATCCTAGAGTAGGCAGCAAGAAAGAAGAAAGTATAGGAGAGAACATCTGGGACAGGTAAAGTTCAGCAGTGGACAAGAGCCTCAATTTGACCAAGTCTCAAGCAGTGTTCTTACAAACTGGTTTTGAGTAAAGGCTTATGACACAGTGGAGGGCATGATCCCCTTCTCTTCAACTCAGCCCTCACTGTCCATAGGAATCATTCCAGATGAGACCTGTCAGTGCCACGAGCACAGTATGACAGAAATGATGCAAATATCCATGTGTCTTCTCACATTATCAAGATTTATTGAGCATCAATAAATCCACAAAGTGCAGTGGTCTGGTTGGCAGTAATTTCCAAGTCACTCTAAGTCACGAGCTAGCAGGCCCAGGCAAACATGGGCCCTTAGGTTCCGTTCTTAAACACTAATACTCATATCACATATTATTATTAATATGTGATCACTCTCAGATCACATATTACACCCAGCACAGTCTGTCTTTCTGTCAATCATCTATCATCTATCATAGGTAGTATGATGGCTAATCTCGGTTGCCGATTAATTAGTTTTGGATTAGACTATGCCCCAGTATAGGAGAATGCCAAGGAGGGAAGACGAGATTGGGTGGGTGGGTGGGAGAATACCCCCATAGTGGCAGGGGGAGGGCGGAGGGAATGGGGAGGTTCCAAAGGGGAGATCTGGAAAGGGGAAAAAATTTGAAATGTAAATAAAATATGAAAAAAACAAAAGAAAGAAAGAAACATAGCTCTGAGAAAGCTTATTCCTTATAAGAGGGGAAGACCTTTCCCTACAGGGGGAAACACTTTTTCTGGCAGCCATATGTAAAGAGATATAATGGAAAAGCAGGGCTGGTTTTTATCTGCATGGCTTCGATTTGCTGATGAGCGCATTTATCCCATTGCCGCTGCCGCTGCTGCTGCCGCTGCCGCCGCCTCCATCTTTCCCTGATTTCAGAACCCTGACTATTCAGCCTTTCAACATGAACTTAAGACCAGTGGTTCTTTATGACTTCAGCACCATAACCATATTGGGACTGATGAGTGGGTCATTCAGTCTTGTGGACTGAACTGTATTCTGAGCAGTCACTCAGCCTGTATCATGCAAGTGATTTTATTTTATTTTATATATGTGAGTACACTGTAGCTGTCTTCAGATTTACTAGAAGAGGGCATGAGATCCCATTACAGATGGTTGTGAGCCACCATGTGGTTGCTGGGAATTGATCTCAGGACCTCTGGAGGAGCAATCAGGCTCTTTACCACTGAGCCAACTCTCCAGCCTATGTAAGTCAGTTTAATACATTCCCCCCCAAATATGTTATATTCCCTTTGCTCATTATGCTCCTCGGAGAATTCTGACTTCTTAGCTACCCTTGTACTGCTCTTATAAAGTACCATGGCAAGGCAACTTATGGAAGAAATGGTTTATAGTAGTCTTGCACTTTCAGAGGACAAGTCCATGACCATTATGGTAGGGAGCATGGCAGCAGGCATACAGGCATGGCAGTGGAAAGAAAGAGCTAACTGGGTATGGATTGGGATTTTGAAACCTCATATCCTCCTCCTGTAAAGCCACACCTCCTAATCCTTCCTAAACAGTTTCACCAACAAGGGTCCAACTATTCAAATATATGAGCCTGTAGGGAATATCCTTATCCAAACCAGCACACTTGACTAATGCAAGAGGTTACAGAATGGTGACAAAAGATTAAGGAGTGTTCAGCAGAGTTCAAGGAGCTCCAAACACACCTGACTGAGAGGCAAGGGACTCTCTGTGGGACAGTAGGAGGGGGATAAGAAATAAACCAGGCTGGAGGTCTGCTGGAGTCTCCTCTGAGACAGGCTGCAGGGCCATAGGGTTGATTATGTGGCTGAAGAGTGGTGTCAAGGTGCAGAAGTGAGGTATGGGTCTGTGGATGCAGGACCAGATTTCTATGGATGGATGGACAAATGGACAGATAGCAATTCCAGTAGGACATGTCAACATTGGGCATGCAGCTAAGCTGAAGCCTACATGGCAGGTGGTCAGCTGACTAGTCCATGAAGATCATTGTTCTGTGTTGGCCTGCCCATGTAAGGGTGTTGCAACCGTTCCTGGGTCTAATGTGTTCAGTAAGTTGGGGGGGGGGGTGTTCTCTAGGTAGGATTTTAATGGGCCTGTGTGCGCATATAGTCCCAATTTACTTGGATAAATGTATGAAGTGGCCTCCTTTTTACTTTTAGGAAGAAGTTGTTGATCAGCCTATGCCTTATAGCTGATGTTGGAGAGAGGGTGTTTATGTGCCCAGTCAGGTACAAGGTCAAAAAGTTGCTTGTAAAATGGAGTCTCTAAGGGCAAGGCACAGCCTGAAAAAGAAAAAACAAAAACCTGTCTTATATAATATGGAGTAACATAGAGCATGACACAACGTGGGCGCAACACTAGTGTTTCAGTAGTAAACATTCAGGAGGCACGCGTTATCAGAACCTCTGGAGAACATGAACATCAAGGCAAGGTAAAACTGGAAGTTCGTATAAGGAATTTCATGGGATTCCAATCTAAGAGAACATATAGGCTTGTTAGTTAAGGAACCAAGAAACTCTGTGTGTGTGTGTGTGTGTGTGTGTGTGTGTGTGTGTGTGTGTGTGAGAGAGAGAGAGAGAGAGAGAGAGAGAGAGAGAGAGAGAGAGAGAGAGAAAGAGAGAGAGTCTTATGACTGTCGAAAATGTTTGTATTGCTTTCTAAAAACTGGACACTTTACTTATTTATTCTGTGTGGCAGGGGTGGGCACACATACCAGAGTGCTTGAGTGGAGATCAGAAGCTAGCTGTTGAAACCTCTTAGCCTATTCTCATGGACAGTTAGCTCAGTGGTAATTGGCTTTATCCACTGAGCCATGTTGCCTGCCCATGAGTTGTCTTTTTTATTTTTAAGCTAATTCTGGAGAAGACTTTTAAAAGGCCTCTTCATCATCTCATTTGAGCATTTTGTTTTCTTCTTTTCTGGGTATGGTTAAGAAATTAAAGTGTCTGTTTTCTTTCCAAAGGCGAGCATCATTGCCTTGGGGACTAGTGTGGGAAAGGTCTAAGGGAGTTAGTTCTGCTGTCCCCCAGTGAGAGCAGTCAGAGTAAACAAGCCTGCCACCTACTCCCTTCCTGAGCAGATGACTACAGCATTCCTTCACAGCTGCTGTCCCTTGGGCTGGCCAGCTTGGATGCTCTGATAGCAAATCTCTAACCTATGAAGCAATGACGTAATGTTGCCCATAACACACTGCATACCAACTGAATTTTCTTCCTTGTAAGGTTCTTTTGAGGTCAAGACAGCAAAATATAGAAAGGGAGGGAGGTTAGATTGCTCATGGTTTAAGCCTGTACATACTTGTTCACTTCTACCACTGTAATGGAATGAAGGCTGGTCATGTAGTTCATTGATAGAGTGCTTGCCTACCATGCAGGAGGCTTTGGGCGTCATCTCCAGTATGGTATGCACCAGGTATAGTGCTGCGTGCTGGCATTCCAGTACTGGGAAGGTGGAATTGGGAAGGTGACAAATTTAAGGTCATATTCCACTACAGAGAGTTTAAGACCAGCCAGGGCCTGTAAGACCCTGTCTGAAAAAATAATAAAATAAAATAAAATGGAATTCTCTAAACTAATACCATCTGGAAAGCCAATATTTTCCAGTAGGGAAAAATGTATATCATAAAGTTTAAAATTACTAAATTGCTTAATTGGGTTTGTTTGACCAAAGACTCATTCACAGAATGGGAATTTTACTAAAACTGCTTAATTTTAATGATGCAATGATGAAGATGATACAGACTTTGTTTATAATGTAATTAACTAAAATACAAATAAATTTGACTCCAAATAATTAAATTTCCTGTGTTAGGCACCCTCTTTAAGAATATAATTTAATTAATGAGATTTGCTTAGAGAATACAGCAAGAGGGGCTGGAACAGGAGACGTTCATGGAGGTGTAATACTCTTAAATGTTTTTCTCTGAAGACAGGGGGATTATAATACAGAAGAATTAATCTATTTGAGGCATTTCTAGCTTTGTAGGGATGGAAGTGGGCATGCTTGATTCAGGCTCCCCTTTTAAGTGACTTTGAACCATAGGCAGATGGTATTTGGGATAATAAATGATTTGGGGCTATAGTCATGTCATGCTGAGACCCTGATCTCATAATCTGGGGCTTTCGGGGTTGGGGCTTTTAAGTATAACGTAGTTCAGAAACGACGGGTCAGGAAAGTTAATAAACAGGTTACTAGGCAGCCTGGACATCACGATTCTATAACATAATTTTAAAAATTAACCTTGTCTTTAGTTTTAAAGATATCAAACATCATTATGGTTTATTTGACAGAAAAGAGAGAAGGAATTCAAACTTGAATGTGATTTGGACTCTAAAGCCTATTCACAATTTACAAGAAATTAAGAGAATGAAGTCCGTATCAGCTGTTATGGGGATGCAGCCAGAGAAACTCACACAATCAGAAATTTTATTGGGTAAAGAATTTTGTTTCTTAGACACATAAAAGTAGTAACAGAGAGACACTTTAATAAAAAAAATACCTACTAGACATAGTATCCTAACAGTGACCCTATGTAAAGTGTGTGTGTGTGTGTGTGTGTGTGTGTGTGTGTGTGTGTGTGAAACAGAAACGTGGACAGCCATATGGTGTGATGAGTGAATACCAGCATACAAAATATAGAACTGTCCACATCATGGAGGCTGTGCTAATGTGCTTATTCCTTCTCTTAAACTGTTTTCCTAATGTTAGTGTATGTTTGAAAACATCTGCAATAGAAACTCACTTAGAAGTAAACAGGGACCCCCAAGAGGCCTAGGAACATGTGTGTCTTACTTACACCCGTATCTCCACAAGGAATAGTATACGGTCCAAAGTGATGCCTCAAGAAATGTTTGAAGAATTTACTTGCACATTCTTCATTTATACTGTGAATTGGAAAAGTTCCACTTGTACGAAAGTGACTCTTGGAGTCTTTGAAGCATGACACTCCTTGTTTCTTAACAAAGGGCTTTAAAGATAAACTCAGTCTCAGAACTAAGGTGATAGCTCAACTGTTACAGCCCCTGCCATTAGGAGTGAGGATCTGCATTCAGAACCCAAGCATCCAATCAAAAAACCTGATGCAGTGGACCATGACTGTTAGTCTAGCAGAAGAAAAGTCATCAGAGACAGCTGCCAGAATGCATACCAGTCTACCTATCTACCCATCTGTGATGCTTGCTTCAATGAGATAGCATACCTCAAAAGTTAATGGAAACAGCAATTAAAAACACAAGAAATTAATTTATGGCTTCCACATGTATTATGAAACATATCAAATGCACACACAACCCACACACACAAATGTGAACATACATATACTATTTTATGCACATACACACACAGAGAGGCAACAAATTCATATCCTACCTGTGTTAATTTTATTTGTTTCAGCTATACCTTGGTTTAAATGATTCATTTGATCTCAGTGTGTGACGTATACTGTGTTCTTTTTAAAAATGATTTATTTATTTTATTTCATATGCATTGATGTTTTGCCTGCACTGATGTCTGTAAGAGGGCATCAGATCCCTCTGGAACCGCACAGTTGTGAGCTGCTATGTGGGTGCTGGGAATTGAACCCAGGACCTCTGGAAGAGCAGCCAGTGCTCTTAACCACTGAGCCATCTCTCCAGCCCTTATACTCCATTCTTGATGACTCCTCAAAATTCCAGAGTTATGTAAAACACTTAAGGGTTATATATAAACACACTTTGGAAATTTTATTTTAAACTTCTTCAGAGCTTTTATGTAGATACTTGAAACTCTCAGCAACTTAAATGAATAAATTTTGTTTAAAGATTCAATGTGAATGACACTTGATATCTGCTGAGATTAGAACAACTCTTTGGTGTTCATGAAACTAAGCTGTATGAATTAGGAACAAGGTTCAGTCAGTCCAACGCCGGCCACCTGACACTCTGTACTTGGCACCTGTGTAAGAAGCCATGCAGGATGATGTGTGCCTGTAATCCTGGTGCCGGGCAGGCAGTCACAAGAGTATCTGGGATAGTTCCTAGCCAGACTGCCTCGCCTACTCAACAGGCTTCAGGTCCTTGTGAAAGATATTGTCTTAACGCAATAAGGAAGGCTCCTGAAGAATGACAGCTAAGATTGGTCTCTTCTCTCCTCACACATGTGCGTGTAAACACAGGCAGCACACACAAAGCAGCTAAGCACTACAGTGTACAGGATGAGGTTACTTTTATAGTAACCCATCCTGCATATAGGGATCTTCTGCTTCTGAATCTGCTTCTCCACTTTATGTTACTGTCTTAAAGTCAGAGAGGTTAAACTGTAGTGGGAAGACTGGTCGATGGAGTCTGTGGCTGCATTCATACTCCTGAACCCCAAGGCAGATTATCTGCTATGTGTGAGGGGTTTATAAAAGGCATCCTCCTGGATCTGGCCCACACCTTCATTAAGTACTCAGTTTGCTGATAGACAGTCTCATCCTCGACAGATACATGTAGTTCCTGGTACTAGGTGTCCATTACCATTTTCGTATCTTTCTTAATGGCTTTGCTCTTGGTTTACACGTGGCTTTTCCTCCACAGTGTTAGGCAGATTCTAAATCAAGACCCACTTCTGACAAATCATTTGGAAAATGCCCTTCATTTTGTCAAAGGTTTAGTCTGAGCTTTTGTGGTCTTATTACTACCAATCTTTCTCTAGAATCCAACATTGAAAAAAAATTAAACTTACAAACGAGCAATTATCCTTGAAATATTAAAAAAAAGGAGGGGGATCCAAAACCCAAAAATGTGATTATGAGTTGTTCTAGCCATGAGTATTCAGGACTCCAACCCACACACAAGACAAACTTTTATGAGTGTACAGTTTGTACTGTATGCTCTTGCAGTTCATGCTGTCATGCCCCAAAAATGTACTTTTTAAACTTGGATAAGTAATTAAAAATCACCCAATGACTAAGGCTGTTTTATGTCTGATTTCCACTGGGTGGCTGCATGACTTCTGGAAACATGTGACCCAGACCAAAGAAGGGCAGAAGTCTAGCAGCTGTCGATCGTACCCAGAACGCTTGGGTGATTGGACTCCCTCTTCTGCTGATCATTCTTGCACCATGTCTATTTTTCACTCTGCTGTCTAGCTGATTATTTTACTGTACTTTTACTGTACTTCACTTTTACATATATGTGGGGTGGTTTTGACAGTGGCACCTTGATAAGACTTTAAGATGATACCAGTTAATATGTTACAAATATGCATGATACAATGAACATCTAGATGCTCAGAACCATGCCCAGTAAGGAAGTCAGTGGGTATAGTGCCTGCTGCACACACATGAGGGCTGATTTCAGATCGTAGCTTCCATGGAAATGCTGTACATGGTGGTGTGTGCCTGTAAGTCTAGTGCAAGGTGAACAGAAACAGACAGATACTGGCAGGTGGGGTGGGGTCCATTGGCCAGACAGTCTAGCTAAAACAGCCAGCTCCAAGTTCAGCCACAGACCCAGTCTGGAAGATAGATAGATAGATAGATAGATAGATAGATAGATAGATAGATAGATAGATAGATAGATAG
>JADRCH010000256.1:270041-407140 GCA_019843965.1 Rhynchomys soricoides
TCTCTCTCTCTCTCTCTCTCTCTCTCTCTCTCTCTCTCTCTCTCTCTTAATTCATCCAAACCAGAGAATTCTGAACACACATGCACAGAATAAACTCCACATCAATATGGAATTTAATGGGAAAGCAAATGGCTGAATTCTGTTGATAATAGCCACTACTAGAAACTAGGCAGTATCACCATATATTCATTTTCATCTTTTCAGAAGAATTTAAGTGAAATATCTTGGTGTTTGTAAAGAACAGGCAATCCATAGGCCGTGGACATACATAACCAAACAATCTTCAGCAGGGGCAAGTGTGGGATGGAGGAATCCTTCTTATAACTAATTGTCTAAATTTCTCTATAATCCATTTTTTTTTTTAAATTTCTGGAAGCTTCTTTCCCATGAGTCTTTTCTGGTGCCGGTGTACAGATAGCAAGTGCCAACATCTGAGCCAAGCAAGTAAGAAGCATAAAACAAAGGCATCTGTGACAGTACCAATACTCGTAGCAGGCACCCATGATTAAACAGAACTGTCAGGCATCTAGGCCTATTGAGGTCAACTTCCTTTTCATACTGGAAATGAATCACGATCCCTGTAGAGGTTCCATTTATTCTCTTTCAAGGATCAATTTTTCCCTAGCAAATATAAAGACATAATTTATATTTAATCCCACATTCTAAGCATGCTCTTTTATTTACAAAATGCTAGGATTTTGAAGATGGACTGAAATTATAGTATTCTAGCCTTCACAGCAGGTTTAGCAAAACATGAGAATTACAGTTCATGAGAACTACAGTTCATGAGGGAACATGACAACATGAAAGACAGAATACATAATAATTATGAAAAGGTTTCCTAAAGGCAATTATTATTTAATTAACTTTGCAATAGTCCACGTTCAAAGATTTGCGAGTAATAACCTGATATAAGAACCGAAGTGAAGACTGTTGTTTCTTAAACTCCTTTAGTTGAGCTGACCTAGAAAATCTTTGAACAACCATACTGACACCCAAGGATAAAAAGACTCAGGGTATCGTCTCAGCAGCCTCATGGGCTAGACAGTCCCCAAGCCCCCAAGCACACTCGGGCAATCTTGATTCAGAAGTTTGACTGCTCACCCCCTTCTGTGTAAACATTTCCTGTGGCAGGTCATTTTCATAGGTAGTTCATGCTACTAAGATTCCCCTTTCACCTCTGGAAAGATTATATCTATAGACATTGTGTTAGAGTCTACAGAGAGAGACACTGTCATGTGGGTCAAAAGCCCAGTGGACTGTTGCAATAAAGTTCATTGCCATTGTAGATGCTAAAGTTCTTGGGCTCTTCGGGACAATGTAGGCTTGTTTGGAGTGTAACCTGTCTGATGCAGTAAAAGTAGAAAATAGTTTATATATTTATTATACATATCACTATATTTCAATATGCTTAAGGGTCATACAATAATCATTTATCACATAGAATAAAAATGATCAATCAAGTATACAACATAATTATTTTTTCAAGAACCATTTGAGTGCCATTATCTGGGAATCACTCTCATAAATGGAGGTGAAAAGACAATGGTCTTGTCAAACTGCAGACTAGCAAACCTAATAGTTTTCCCTATTAGGGAAATAAGAAGGCTTTGGGGTTATACAGAATGGCTCTTCATCTGAATTTAGATGTCAAAGTTCATATGAAAATAATTACATATGAAACCAGACTAGCTAAAATTGAAGTAATTAGAAAGAAACAGAAAACAGAGTTATCTGAAAGTAGGGACAGGCTAGACAAGAAGAGACAGGAAGAGAAGAAGAAAGAGAAGAGGGAGGAGCAAAAGGGGAGGACGAGGCTAAGGGAGAGCTGGACTAGCGAAGGAGGAGGGCAGGATCAGAGGACTCCACTGCTTTGTGAGAGAACAGCATAGCTAATTTTGGAGGCTGGGATGTTTTACTAATGCATTTATTTTGACATGCTTAAATCATATGGTGATCAAGTTTCTACATAAATTGTCATTTACAAAGCTTATTTTACATTAATAGTTTGATAACCATAGTTGTTAAATCTTTGATTTTTGAGAAAAGTGTTTAGATTTTTAGAATATGTAAAATTACTGATTTTTAAATACTAAATAGCTAAGCAAAAAGACAGCCCTGGGGATGTAGCTCAGTTAGTGGGCTTCTAATCTTGCTTGCATTAAGTCTTGGGATTGATCTTTGTCCTCACAGCAAGCTATGGTGGCACTTGCACACAATGCCAGCATTTTGGCTGTAGATGATAGAGGCAGTAGGATCAGGAGTTCTACATCATCATTAGGCATAAGGGGAGTTCAAGGCTAGCTTTGGCAACTAGAGACTTTTGTCTTGAAAAAATAAAAAGGGAAGAAAATGACATTTAAAGGAACCCAACATAAAAATACCTTGTATTGCATGATGGTATTTTCAATTCTATTTTGTATAATTTCAATGGATCATCACTTTTGCACTAAGATTTTCTTCTATAATTTTAAATTCTAGCTATAGTTTTTAGAGTTGTTATGCTATATATTCAGCCTCTTTACTATTATTGATTTAGAAACAAAATATCCAAGGCTCAAAAAATGTTTGCAGAAGATACTTATTGTACATAGTATGGTGGTGCAAACCCTTCGTCCTATCACTGAAGACGCTTAGGCAAGCAAATATCTGTGAGCCCAAAACAGCCTACATAGTGAGTTCCAGGCTATCTGGAGCTATGTAGTGAGACACTATCTCAAAAATAAGAAAGTTTTTTATGACATTCTTCACTCCTAAATAAAATAGGTATAATAATCTAAATTTCAGATAGGCAGAGAATGGATAAATATATTATGATTAATTGAACATATACTATAAAATATTCATAGAAAAAATATCTATTTTATGACAATGTAAAAATTTCATAAACTTACAGTCAATATGATTTATTGTGTTAATATTAGCATACATTGAAAAAAGATTGATTGTAAGGTTTTTATCTATTTTTACTCTTTGAGTTTCTTGTCTTTTTTGGTTTTGCTTTTGTTTGTTTGTTTTTGTTTTCTACTTACCCATGCTTTCTAAATTTGGAATTCAACACTTTTACTAATAGAACAAAATAAAAACAAGAAGCACAGGTTAATACTTTATATTCTGTGGAATATATAGGTAGATTGTTTCTAATCTCCTAGATCTACCCTTCTGTTAAGTAGAGCTAAGTGGTTTCCTTGAATGAAAGGGCTTGCAGGCTGTGCACATTGGTAAGACTCATGGCTCCAATTTGATGTAAGCCTTGTATTTAAGGTGAATCATCTCTCTGTGACTCCCCCGGATGTCTCCAGCTGCCCCCTCACTTTCTCTGTGCGGTAAGTCAGAGGACAGTATGTACTGTACCTGGGCGGGACAACTTTATTATTTGTTAGAATTTTTCCTAGGGCTAGGTCATTTTGGGCAGGACTCCCTTGCCAACTAGAAAGAGACAGAAGGAAAAGCAAAAATAATGTCTTCTACAATGGGTGGCATTTGCAAGTTCCACATGACAGTGTTATTTTAACTCAGTGAGAGCAGGGTTTGGTGGTGGCAGCCACATCTACCCTTGGAGTGTGTCGCTGGAGAGAACCAGGTATTACAGAAGCCGCAAGCGTACTGTGTAATTAGGGTTAGGCAAAGGGATTAAGTAATCCAGCAACAGTCACAGTTATATAACAGGCAGATGCTGGCCGGGGAGGGAGCCGTAACTGATACCGTAGCGGGAACTGCAAGTGTGGCTGCTGCCAAGGGTCACTGGCTGCTTCCATTAGAAACTTAGTCTGTAGCAGGTTTATAACCCAGACAGTTTAATTCACATCAGGCTGCAACGTGGTATTCAAATCAGGAGCCGAGAGGTGCCTCTTTTTTTTTCAACAACAGAACAAATTTATCTAGAAATGGCTAGAGATGTCAAGTACCACTTGGGGTTTTAAACCAAGATTCAGGTATACACAGTAAATCTAATATAAGATACCATATAGTTATATACAAGAACCAGATATAGGTTTTTCTGGGCTCCAGATTTAAGGAGGAGAAAGAGGAAGAAGGAGGGGAAGGAGGAGGAGGAGGAAGAGGGAGGAGTTGTTCCTTTGGGTTCATTGAACATGTTTTTAATGTACAGAGGAGCAAGAATGTTGTTCAGAAATCTGGACTCAGCACCAGAAACCCCTCTTAGCACTGAAGTGACTTGCCCAGGGAATTGTGGAATTTTAGGTGGCACTGAAGGCACTAAGCCTCCGGGCTTCCTTGTGTGGCTATTTTGGGTTTTAACATTCTGTTCCCCCTCTTGTCTATCACTTGTTCATTCAATGAGTTCATTCATGAGTTCATTCATGAGCCCAATGGGAATGATAGCTCAAACATTAGCATGCAAGGTTTGAGCATACTGCCTTTGCTTGGCTCTCCAATGAGTCATAAGCCGAACTGGAAAAGAAGGAAGGCTTTTGAAGCCAAAATCATGTCTCTATAAACCACAACTGTTTGAAAAGTGAGTTCAATCAGTCAACCAAACCACCATTTTATCACCTTAATATCAGAAGAGTATTGTAGTGGGTTCCTTCTGAATGATTAAAAATAAAGGTTATTTGGTTAATATCTGACAAAGCGAGAGGTTTTACATAGACAGAGTTGACGGCATTTCCTGAAATGTGTATTATATCCAGTTGGCAGGAACTCTGAATTGTATCAAGCACTCTACTTCATGCACAGTCTTCCTGAAACTCAACAAAGAAAAGCATCCTGTGTCAATCAGACCATGGCTCATTTGTCTCAAAGTGGCCTGCTCTTCTGGATCTGAAAGAATATTCCATCCTGGATGGAGAACAAGATTTTGTAAATGGTTAGTTCCACTTTAAAGTTGAAGATTTAGTTTTAGACCTGCAGACAGCACCTCCTCCTTCTATCTCCTCCTAAGTTCATTTCTTACAATGCAGTCTTTTTCCTTGACTGAGTTGTAAACCCCTCTGAGTACAGGAACATGCCCTGCTTCTTGGATACCTACTTTTCTACGTATCATACCTGGTACTGAAAAGTAATGTTTTTCTTATGCCACATACGGTAACAATGTATACATTGGCAGTGTTGTTTAGTGGATCTATGCTTGTGCTAAGCACAGTGTTTCTTAGTTGTCCTCTCCTACAGAACTTATTGATGCAACAAACCTAGGCAAGTTTACAATGTTCTGTATGCATGCCTGCACACCAGAAGAGGGCGCTAGATCTCATTACAGATGGTTGTGAGCCACCATGTGGTTGCTGGGAATTGAACTCAGGACCTCTGGAAGAGCAGCCAGAGCTCTTAATGTCTGAGCCATCTCTCCAGCCAGGCAAGTTTAAGATTAGAGAGAAAAGAAAAATGCAGGAAAGCCTCAGACTTTGACTTTTGTTCACAAGAATCCAGAAATGAGTGGAAACAGAAGTTAGAATTCTTGGTGTATCTTTTAAGAGAGATGCAAATAAGAATACTCATGTCTTGCTTTTCATGTACTCTCAGGCCTTTTATACTGTTCTTCCTCTTCCTCTCTGGACTCAAAAATGCTCTAGTGTTGCATCTTGATTATGCTTACTCTTTGAAGTAAGTATTATCCTGTAAGTTCATGACATGGACATATTGAAATTCTTATAAACCAGAAACTCCATGCTGGGAGGTGAGTGGTAATTGGCAAATGAAAGCATAATATGGAGAAAATTAGTCAAATGCTGTTGTAATAACTTGGCTTCATTCAGACATTCATTTGTTTTGCAGTTCTTGTCCAGCGTATTATAATATTATTGGAGATGACTTCATAGGTCAAGTGTCACTAAGAAGCCTCATATTTTTATTTAGCATGGAGAGACCCAAACTTGTCAGAAAGTCAATATTTATCAGGGTCACTTCCTCTAATATTTTTATTTTCTCCATAACCCAATCCCCATTTAGGGAGTCAAAATGTTGTGTTATCCTGATTTTGTCAGGAATTGTGTGTGACTCCAACTTGACTTCTGGTCACTTCCAGTGGGCTAAAATGTCTTTTCCCATAGTCTTTGTGGCTAAACTAGTCTTTACATTTCTGAGATGTTTCAGTGGTGTTTGGGGGCAATATTTCCAGAGTCTACATACCACCAATTGAGTATTTACACTTCTGAGAAGCATGTGTCTTTAAGGAAAAACCATGTGCAGACACCCAAGTTGCATAACAATGAAAATCCAGAAGCATTCCAGGGAGTTTGACTGACATGCAAAGGAAAAGTGAACTATTCAGTTTCAAAACCACAGGAAAGGGACTTTGGGTTGAGATGAAATGAAAACTAAGCAGAATCCTTGAAAATCTGAACTCACATCAACTGTTAAGACACTGGAAAAAACTGATCATGCTTCCCAAATGGCCATCATCTGTCCCTTGTCTCCACGCGCTCCCAAAGCATTGCCTCTCTAGTCATGGAATCCCTGTGTTCACCACACTTCCAGCCCGTAGAAAGCCCCACCTTGTGATTCCTCATATCTACATGATATCTATATGTGTCTCTTTCAGAGAATAAATTTGATGACATTACATAGCCTGTTTAGACATGTGACATGCATTCATGAAAATACTCACATATTGTTATGTGTAAGGTATGTTTGCTTGGATTTTTGTTCGTATGTTTAAAGTCATTCAACTGCCTACTACATTTCATTGTCTTGTTCTTTCATAGATATGCATGATATATCTAAAACTGTAGTGTGTTGTGTTCAACTTAATACATACTTGAATATCCAAATTGCTGGCCCTTTCATCATCTAAAGTTCACTTCTTTGCATTTTTACTTCTTGCTTTGAGACCTGGATAAGGCCTATGGGTATGTGTGTGCTGAGTGCTCACTCATGTGCGTGTATTTGGAGGTCTGGAGTAGACGTCAATCAATTTCTCCCCTTGATTTTTGAGACATGGTTTCTTACTGAGCTTGAGGCTTGCTGTTTCAGGAACATTGGCAGTCCAGAAAATCCAGGGATCTTCCATCTTCAGTTCCCAGCACTGAGATTGTAAGTGTGTAGCCATACTTAGCTTCTACGTGGGTGCTAGGCATCTGTACTCAGGACCCTGTGCCTGCACAACGAGCACTTTATGTACTGAACCATCTCTCCAGCCCTGCAAACTACTTACATGACTCTTCTGTTTCAGATCAACTACTAGGTCTACACAAGGCTAGTTACCTCTCCTCAATTTCATGTGTCTGACATCCTCATAGTCCATGGAGGAAATCTCCTGCCTCTGACTATCTCCCAGAGTTCTCTCTACTGGAACTTCCACCTATTACTTCCTGCCTTTTGCTAATAGACCATTAGCTTTTTATTAGCACATGATGCTTCTACACAGTGCGCAAGAGATTATTCCTACACCAAACTGCAGAGGAGAAAATGAGTCCTGGCACAGAAATAAGGGAGCCATCAAACTGAAGGTCAGTGTGACCTTTTAGATGCACCCACTTCAATTCTGCTCCACTGCTAGAATTTATATTAAAGAAATAAAGTTATGTATTAAGATTGCATCAAAGAACGTTCACCCTGGTCATAACAAAGCAAGAAGAACTAGTATAATATTGGAATTGGTGTGAAGAATTAAAAGGAATGGTGGGTGGTGCAATCTTTAGAAGATGTCTTATTCTAAGTTTTTAAAAAGACACACTTTACCTTATGTGTATGAGTACTATGCCTACACATATGTATATGCACTACATGCACATCTGATTCCAGTATAAGCCAGAAGAATGTGCCAGAGCTTCTGGAACTAGAGTTACAGATAGTCTTGAACTCCCATGTCAGCACTGGGTACCAAAACCAGGTTCTCTACATGAGTAGCAGGTGCTCTTAACCATTGAGCCATCTCTCCAGCCCGAGATTAGAATGAACTATTCATAAAGGAAATGCTTACATAATCTTATCAGCAAAAAGAGAAATCCCTAATGAACTAAAATGTATAAACCTATTTAGAAAAAAAATAATCGAGATGTATATGTATTTGGTATATGAATATGTAAGAAACAGCAACAAAATTGTTTCTACTTTCAACTTTAAGTGTAACATATACAATACATACATGAGTTTTAAAGAATCAAAATAAAATAAACAATGAATATTTCCTAATTTATTTATTTTTAGTTTATCTCCAGATTCTTATGATGTGTGTGTGTGTGTGTGTGTGTGTGTGTGTGTGTGTGTGTTGATGTGGGGTATGTGCATGTGAGTGAAGCAACTGGGGAGTTCAGAGAAGGTTGTCAGGTCCCCTAGAAGCTGGGAATAACCTTCAACTGCTGATCCTTCTGTCTATAATTCCTGGGTTCTGAGATTACAAGAATGCGCCTTCCTGCCTGGTTTATGAAGGGTAATGATCAAACACAGGGTCTTCAGCGTGCTAAGCAAGCACCACACCAACTGAGCCACAGCCCCAAATAGTTGTAAGGATTTTGCCCCTGTGCTTATTGTCTTAAGTTTCAATATTGCATTTTTATAAGAGTATTATTGATCTCATTATTATAATATCATTTTTTCCTTGTAGTATTTTTTCTAAAAGCTTCAAGTTTCTCTATAATAAATATAAATTCTTATATTCTAATTTTTAAAATCTCTTTCTTTAGTTGCATTTTCCCCCATCACTAATAGTATTTGGCTGTTTCTCCATTTTATGTTTCTTTAATAACTCACCAGTACTCTGCTTATTTGTGTGTATTCTTCCCAATTCCTTTGCTTTTATGAATCTTAGACCAACCTTTTGGTATCATTTTCTCTTATGATAAAGAACACAACTTAGAAGTGTAAGGTCTGCTGGTACTATGAATGCTCAGTTTTTATGGACACATTATCTTTATTGACAACTGTCAGTAAAGAAGAATTAAGCAAGTTGCACATTCATAAATTGATATTTTATCACTTTCCTGTCCTGCTATTATCTCAGTTTGTTATTTCAAGCAGATTTATTTTCTTAACCTGATGATAAGAGCATTCTCTGTCTCGAGTTCTAAAGCTTCAATTAGTAGCAAGAGATACATAATTATGGACTTTATTGTTTATGGACTTTATTGTTATTTTATCAATAAATAAAATGTTTCTGATTTATTTTGTTTTATTTATGAGTTCTGAAAAGGTATGGTCATTACTTTTCAAAAATTAGGTCTGCTCTGTACTTTCTGTTCTTTGTAAATCAATAAACCAAAGCTTCTGTTTGTGCACACATAACCCAAAAACTTCTCTTCCAAATCTCTTTAAAACTGTTCAGTAGAAAATGGAGAGGTGATTCAGCATTAAGAAATCTGGTTGGTTGATATTGTTGTTCTTCCTATGGGGATGCAAACCCCTTCAGGTTCTTCAGTCCTTTCCCTAATTCCTCCATTGGTGTCCCCATGCTCAGTCCGATGGTTGGCTGTGAGCATCCGCATCTGTACTTGTAAGGCTCTGGCAGAGTCTCTCAGGGGACAGCCATATCAGACTCCTGTCAGCAAGAACTTCTTGACATAAGCAATAACGTCTAGGTTTGGTGTCTGCAGATGGGATAGATCCCTAGGTGGGGCAGTCTCTGGATGGTCTTTCCTTCAGTCTCTGCTCTACTCTTTGTCCCCATATTTCCTTTAGACAAGAGCAGTTCTGGTTTAATATTTTTGAGATGGGTGGGTGGTTCCATCCCTCAACCGGAGACCATGCCTAACCTCTCCATATGGTCTCTACAGGCTCTCTCTCCCCTTTGTTGGGTATTTCAGCTAATGTCATCCCTGTTGGGTCCTGGGAGACTTTTGTATTCCTGGCATCTGGGACGTTCTAGTGGCTACCCCCAGTTCCCCATCCCCTGCTGCTACACACCTCTATTCAATTTCCTGACCTCCTGTACTTCTCTCCTGTCTCCTCCCACACCTGATCCTGCCCCCTTTCCCCTCTCTCCCGCCTAAGTTTCTCCTTCCCTCCATCTCCCATGATTATTTTGTTCCTCCTTCTAAGTAGGGCTGGGTTAACTCACTCAGGATGATATTTATATGTGGAAACACACAGAGAGACCTAGAAGGAAAACCATCTTGTATACCTGTTCCATCTGGACCCATCTTTGTCATTTCCTCAAGGTTTGGGGGCAAAGGAAACTCTCAGAAGGAGGCTGATGTCTGTGTTCCTCACTATGCTACAATAGTCTTTTAGCTTTCATCGAGCAGGCTCATATCATACTGTACATCAACAAAGGTGTAGACTAGATTGTTAGCTTGTATAGTGGCTAATGGTTGTTGTCAATTTGTCAAACCTGGGAAGAAGGAACCTCAGCTGAGATACTGTCTCCATCAGATTGTTCTGTGGTCATGTCTATGTGGTACTTTCTTCATTGCTGATTGACGTTTGCATAATTGAAGTTTTGACCTAAGCAGTGGACCTCTAGTAGTGTAGAGTCTAAGCTCTTTCATCTATGTACATGAAGTCAGATTCACAAAGAAATGTCCTGTAAAATTGCTTGGAAGAAAAGAAAAAGGAACTTCCTAAAATACTTTATTTGTGAATTTGTCAGATCATTTGCAGTTTCATGTAAACTACAGCAAACAGAAATATTACTGGTAATTCTTGTTTTTATGCTGATTGGAGTTTTCTGATTATTATGGAATTTGAACATTAAAGAGGGTCTCCGTCTTTGCCATTTATTGACAAACACTTTCTGCCAAATCAGAATAACAGTGTGCTCCTTAAGGTGACTTTGAGGCAAACGTCCTACTCCTGTTCCTCAGGTCTTCTAGTTCATACTCACAAGGCCATATGCTCTAGTTTCCCCAATACAGAGAGATGCTGCAACTTATACTGATTTCATTATTTGTAGTTATATGGAAAGCAACCTGCTAAATTGTCATCAAATTTAGCATGAATAAAGATGTGTGTGGAGTTCTTTGAAGAGAAACATGAGAGTTTGGCGATGAGCTTGGACAGGGCACCTGGACATCTTCAGTGAATGAAGTCTTACTTTCACTGTGATGTATAAAACTTCCCACTTAGGTTAACAGATATTATCTCTCCATAGTGAAAACTCACAGAACTATTACTGATTTAGTCTGTTGCTTATTTTGTTTTGATCCCACAGTGAAACTGCATTCACACCAAAGGGCAATTAAAAACTTGAAACAAGCAAACAAACAAACATTTTGAAAAACACCATCCAGAAAAACCAAATACAGAAAATAGCCTACATTTTCTTTGGCTGCTAGAGTAGCAACAGTGATCCCTGATAATAAACAGGAAAATGGGATCCTGCAGGCAAAACCAGGGCTGGCTTTAGAATAGCAATGGAGGCTAAGAATGACAAGTCAATTAAAGCTCTGGTTGAAAAAATAAATGTAGTTACAAAATTATAGAAACTTCTCAGATTATATAATCAAACAAAAGTCAAGAAGTGTCTAGCTTTTATTATTTATTATTCATGTCTTCTGAAATGCAATGATAAAGAAACAATGTTCTAACAATCAGATCTCCCTTCCATTCATGGAGACTTAGGAATTGATTCTTTCAGACCCCTTTCTGGCACAGCCTTCACCATTACCATACCATACAGACAGACAGATCTCGCTGAAGGTATTGGTGGACTTTTACTGTAATAGCACTTTGAAGGATCTGAGATGGAAACCTAGTGCTGCTATCATTGTACATCTTCCAGATGGTGGAGAATGTGTTGGGGAGCAGCAGATTGAAGTCAATTATTTGGGATCCCATGAAAATATTTACTTTTGTAGGACAGTTCTACTACATGATGAATTGAGGGGCTGGCCTGGTGGTATTTCCTACCAATGTGCTTCTTTCTTTTCCTTCTTTCTTTCTTTTTCCTTCTTTCTTTCTTTTCTTTTCTTTTTATGTAATTTTTTTAAACAGCAGCTTTTAAAACTATGTTTCTCATCCTTGCTGTGGTTGCTAATGGCAACAGAAGGAATGCACTAGGGTATCATAATAATCCCCCATTAAATCTCTAGTGTTTAAATTTTAATGCTATAATTCAATAGCTGACAAAAGCCCATTGAGTGTGTCCATGGGGAGGAAAATGGGCTGCCCATTTTCTCAGCGGCGATGCTATAGCAACATGGAATGAATTTGAGGTCAAGGAACAAATAGTCTCCAAGCTTTGTTTGCATTTCCTGGTTAAAAGCAGAACCCAACGTTATAAATTTTGCCCAAATACATAGTTATTTTAAGAATCAGGAAGATAACCCACCCTCTCCCACCATCTTGTATAACAACAAGTGATGAAACCAGAAGCAAATGGAAGAAAGACACGCTGATGAGTGCTCTAGGAAACGATTATCTGGGTGGCTGCATAAGAAACATCTAAGATCCAACATCCCTTCCTTGAAACCCAACACTTCTTGCCTGGACAAATGGTGTTTTAGAACATAGAGAAGTATTACAATCTGCAAGATTCCTTTCTGAAAGGAGACAAAGGAGGACTGATGGGAAGTCCCTGTGTGTAACCTCTTATACTCATGCAAGACATGACTGAGTAGGGTGGGGTTAATTTTTGTCTAGCTCTTTATAATGGCACTTTTGTTTCTATGGAATTTTCTACCAGAATAAACAAATACACCTGAATCCCAATTGCCTATTGTGCAGCAGGAAGAAAGAAAGAAAGAAAGAAAGAAAGAAAGAAAGAAAGAAAGAAAGAAGAAAACCCCATTCCAAGAAGTTTATACTACCAACTTTTCTCTTTTGGTTTTAGTGACAAATATCCTCAATTGAGTCAGTGCTCAGTAATATAAAATAGTATTTTTTGGGTGTAAAGTAGACCACATTTATATGGTACCCAAAATACTAGAATGCTAGATTTTCTAGTGCACAGCACTGGTGTAAGCATTGCAAGTAATGCCGCACAGTGGCTTTCAGACCTGCTCCTCCCTTTTGTCCCCTCATCCTGGTTCTCACTAAATCATACTCCACCAATAAAAATCTTGCCTTTCTGATCACGTCAGCATGAGCAGCTCCCAAACCTGCAATCCTCTGAATCCTGATGGCAACTGGAGCCATCTTCCACAAACCATGTAATTTTTCTTCTCACTTCAAAAATGTGTGATGTCTAGTGAACCAAACTCCTATTTCTCCACATTGGCTCTGCTCTTCCACGAAGTCTACAGTGTATAAGTTTTCATTTTACTATGCTTATCACTACCTTACACTGTATCGAGGCAAAAGCCCCTGCCTAGAATTTTTGATTTTTTTTCTAAAGTTTAAGCTTAGTTTAAATATTCCATGAAAGCCTTTCATATGAATTCTTCCAGAAAATATTTCACTTTTCTTATTATTGCATACATTTGTTTATTCACTCATTTATTCATTTGTGTGTAAATTTGTCATCAAACTTACAAAACAGATAAAAACAACATATAAATGTGAACAAATATCATAAGGAAATCCACTCTTTTGTACTTTAATATCACTAATAAAAAGAGAAAATTAAAAATCTATGACAGTGCATCATTGAATAGCAAATGAGCTAGCATTTGTGTGCAACAGAGGTGTTAGAAAAAGAAGAAGGTGGAAGTAGAAAAATACTTAAAGAAATACAACTTGAACAAGTCAGAGCATTGTCTGCTCACCAATAAAAGACTCAAACCTGATAAAGAATGTGAGAGGGGAACACCAGGCATGTTGTATTAAGTTTCTGGAAACTAAAGCTGGAGAGAACACAAGAGAACCAAGAGGAACAGGCATATTACTACCAGCAATGAGAAAGAAGGCAGACCTCTTAACAGACATGAAGAAAATGAGAAGTGAAACAATATCTCCAAATCAACCTAAGATCTTGCTTTATCCACTGGCATGTTCTCACCACCATGGACAGAGCCTTGGGTACCATACCTTCCCCATCATAAAACTGAGCCAAACCAAATCCTCCCTAAACTTGCTTCTTGTCAGGCATTTATTAACAGCCATGAGGAGAGTAGCACACTTAGCAGCATTCTCAACCGTATGTTTCCCCTGTGCCTTCATTAACCGTTGACTTTTTGAGTTTATTGTAGGATGCCATAGGGCCCATGACACTGTTTCTATAAAGTGAGTCTTTTTATTTTTATTTTTATTATTTATTTTATTTATTATTATTATTATTATTATTATTATTATTATTATTATTATTATTATTATTTTTGTTTTTCGAGACAGGGTTTCTCTGTGTAGCCCTGGCTGTCCTGGAACTCACTTGTAGCCCAGACTAGCCTCAACTCAGAAATCTACCTGCCTCTGCCTCCCAAGTGCTGGGATTAAACACGTGCGCCACCACTGCCTGGCTTAAAGTGAGTCTTTTATACAGCAAAGGAAATAGTCAACTGAATGAAGAATCAACCTATCACTTGAAAAAATGTTTATGAATTCTATAACTAATATACGAACAACTCAAAACAAATATGTTTTAAGTAAGTAAAAGACTGTAACGAACATTTTTGTACAAATGGCCAACAGAGGAGTGAGAAACTGTTCAGGATCACTAATTGTCAGGGAATTGCAAATTGAAACCATAATGGCATCTTATCTAACACCTGTTATGACAGACATTGTCCAAAAGTCAAGAGTCAAATGTTGACAAGGTTTTGGAGAGTGGGAAACCCTTGGGAATTTTTTGTGGGGATGAGAATTACTGTGAATTTGTAGAAAGCAGCAAAGAGATTCCTTGTGGTTTATAGTTTTAGAACAATGATATACTGATGTTTGGGGCCATTCTTATTAGGAAAGGTTCAGTGTTGCAAGATGCTTAGTCACAACCCTGGCGTCTAGCCACTAGATGTCAGTAACATCATCCCTTGGTGTAAGGACACGAACAATGTCAGGGGTTAGTTATCTAGGGTTCTGGAATACCCCTGAACTTTTTGCTTTATTCTGATCCAATTCTATGACTTCTATGCTGGTGGCATGGACTATTTTTAGTCCCATGGAAGACGGTACAGTCTGAGGCTCTTAGGTCAGGAAAAGTAAATCTGTGTCTGGGATATTTGCCGATTCAAATTTAAATTAAAGATCATTTGCAGCCTCTTACAGGGTGGAGAGAGAACAAAGTGCTCAGTTTGCTTCCAGGTGGCTGGTTGGTGTCTTGAGGAGATGGGGCTGTATTTTGAGTTTAGTGTCAGTGTCTGTTGCTATCCTGGGTGTGTGTCAGTACTAGAAATTATACCGGCCTCAGTCAATGGAAGCTTGTGTGGCTGGGCCCCTGCAAACCCTCTGTCCTCATACATGGTCACTCTGTTCATGTGCCCATTCAAACACTGGAGTCTCTGATGTCAGAGGATGGCTGACACTGACTACTCGACTTGTCTACTCTAAATGACTTCTTGTTTGGTGACTGTCCCGGTGTTGATGCTCTTTCTTAGACGTTAACATGAAATACAAACCTCTTCATCCGATTTTTTCCATCCACATTCCATGATCTCAGGACTTCTGGCCCTTAATCTTTCCATCTATCTCTTGCCTAACTATTTGTCACTTTATGGATTTGTGACACAAATCATTCTTTCTTCTAAGCAAAGAGAAATTAGTTGTGCTGTCTCAAGAGAGAGTCCCTAACACTCATAGAGAGTTCAGAGTGAGTCCTGTCCATTTTCAACCTGAGCTACATAAGAAAGGGACAGCCTGCAATCCATGCGTCGTTCCTTTCTCTTTTCATGTAACAGATGTAGCAGAAGCTTATATAGCACTCTCCAAATGTTGTTGAAGAGATTACTGCATAGCAAGTCAGGATGACTGAGATGGCAGTGTGGGCCACCAGGATGTGCCAATCACATAAGTCCTGGCATGACTTTTGCTGAGTCCTGCGCATACATTCAACTTGAATCTTGGATTCAAATATATATTTTTTCAGCTTTTCATTCTTATTTTTACCATTCCTAAAATGAGAATTGAAAAAGGTCTCTTCTATTTCTGTCATTCTTTGCATGTAAACCTAATTTTGTAATTTGACTGCTACTGAATCCTGGCTTTAAGATTGAGGGGTTTATCAACAGTCTTATCCATGAACAACCCAAGTGAACAATCGAGGCATCATTACTCCAGGGTCATCAAAGCCATAACAACTTCTCTGTAGTCACAAAGCAACATTTGAGGCATTCTGCCTTCAGTTTCTTGTACCAACTGGTATAAAGTACAAATCAAATTTATAGTTGTTAGATGTAAACTATGGGATCGAAGATTTCCACTAGAACACTCTTCTAGATGAACCACCCAAGCTCTGTAGCCACACTGACAAAGGGAAACCCAAGCACTTCCGCACCACTTACACTGGCCACACTTGGAACCCCTAGGTCCTGTTGTGCTCTGGTATGGTTAGGTGTACAAGAAAGGGGAATCATGGCTGGGTTTTCCTAAAGCAAGACTCTGGGGCCAATTTCCTTCCAAATAACCTTTTCTAATTAGTGTCAATGTTTACTGTGTATACAACATCTTTTGTTACTGAAAGGAAATGTCACCAATCTCTTCATATGTCTAGAATTTATAAAATAGTTTCAACTGAACATTCAATACCATTTGATTATAGCTCAGCGATTATTGCATTTCTTAAAGACAGGGTTTCATTACAGAATCCAGACTAGCTTTAAACTCCCTGGGTATGTAGCCAAGGATAGCCTGGGATTCTTACTCTCCTTTCCTGACACTCTTGGGTGCTACAGTTACAGGCACATGCCACCACACCTGCCTTAACCTAGTAGGTTTTTATAGATTCACTGTGATCTTACATATTGGAAATCTTGTCATGTACAAATATAATTTTATTTTTCCTTAGGATCTATATGTCTTTTTTTTTCCCATTTCTTTTCATACTGTACTAGCAAGTACTTTCAGCATTATTGAGAACACACATACCTAGCATGTGTCTGATGTTAATGGACAGAATTCAGTCTTCTGGCACTATGCACAATGTTGGCCGTGATGCGGTATAGAGTGAGGAGAGTCCACTACAGTCTTAGAGTTAAGAGAGATTTGATTTTGTATGGGTGTTAAGTTTTGGGCATCTACCATTTCTGCTTCAAGTGATGTCATGTGACTGCTCCTTTGCAGGCTGTTCCTATGGCAGATTGTCCTGATGGGTTTTCTAACATTGAATTAGGATTGCATCCTTGAAATGGACCCTGCCCAGTCATGGTGCATCATTCCTTTTATATCTTACTGAATTCTATTTGTTGGTACTTTCTAAAGGAGATTTACATCTATATTCATGAGAGATATTTGTCTGCATTTTCTCTTTCACCCTGTCCCCTCCACTCCCACCCCACACTACCTGAATAGTGTTAGCTTCACAAAATGAAGTGGAAAAAAGTATACATACATGATGGTAATCTATTACATATTTGCCTAAGTTATTTTTAAATTATGAATTCAGTTGCTACTACTTTTAGAATCAGTCATCTATTCCAACCTGTTTAGATGCCACTAGATTAGCATATTACTTCAAAGTTACCATACTGTTGAGTGCTAATGTGTCTATCACATTCCACTTTGAATCTTTTGACCATGTGTAAATCTGTTTCATTTCGAGTATCAGTAATTTGTGTAGTCTCTTGGTCTTGCTGTAAGAATCTGTCAACCAAATTGTCATTCACTTTATTGAGCATTTCCAAGAATCAGCCTTTTGACACGTTGCTTTTCTCTTTTAAATTTTATTGATTTCTGTGCTTACCATTATTGCTCTAGTTGCTTTGAGTTTTTCATTTTCTTCTTCTTCTGGATATTAAGGTTTGAGTTCCACTTGCTTCCACTATCAGAGTACAAGCATTTAGCATATTTCCTGCCTCAAAACTGGTTTACACATTTTATATAGTATAGCTTTAATCAATTCCATTCAATAAGTGTTTTCTTTTTCTTAAGAAGTCTCCTTCCACCCCCACAGCATTACTAATTAGAAACAGTAGTTCAGTTTCCAAACAGACAGAGCGATCTTCTATTATCTTTCTCTTGCTGTAGCTGGTCTGGCTCCATGTGGATGAATAGCAAGTTGAATAGAATTTTATTTTGAAGTGTATTGTATAGTGTTTTACTATCCGTAAGATGTCCGTGATACAGTCCATGGGTTCTTAAAGATTGTGGTGTATTCCTGATTCTTGGGTGGCATAGTCTACAGATTTCCACTCACCACTGTAATTTCGATAATATTTTGAGACTCTCATCTGGGTTGTTTCTAGGTTCTGACTATTATGATTAAAGCTGCTACGAACATCATTGAGCACTTGTCCTTGTGGGATGGTGGAGCATCTTTTGGGTATATGCCCAGAAGCAGTATAGCTGGGTCTTCAGACAGGACTATTTCCACTTTTCTAAGACTTTCAATATCCTTGCTGAATTCTCATTTCCAACCACCTGTTGCTGTGGTCTTCAACTGTTAACTGTAGGTTTGCCCACTAATCTTTGCAGGTGCATCTACTTCATCTTCTCATTTTTAACTGACAATTTTCTTTGAACTCCTACCACGCCCTAGGATGTGTCCATTAAAGAGATGGTTTGAATTCAGTCCCATGGCCTTTATTACTTGATTGGTGAACTGCTATAAAGTGATGGCTCTCTACTTATGTTTGATATGAAGCAAGTCATGTGAAGTGAAGTCCAGCTGGCCTGCTGTATTTGCAGGACTCAGCTATAAGAGTACTACTTAATAGGAGCATGAAGGGCACAAAAACATCCTTTTGGTTGATGTTGTTCAAGAACAAAAAGGAAGAAAAGCAAAAAAATTGTCTCATAGAGTTTATAAGACAGAATGGCAAGCATGCGACCTTTTACAACAGCCATGACATGAACCTTGGGGAAGCTTCCAATGCCTTGTCTCATTCGTCTGTGTGTATGTGTGTGTGTGTGTATGTGTGTGTGTGTGTGTGTGTGTGTGTGTGTGTATGAGTGTAGCAGACACAAGATGTTTGACTCTTACTTTGAAAGGGGAATAAAACAGTCATAAGAGGCAGATGAGCCAAAAAAAAAAAAAAAAAAAAAAAAGAGGCAGATGGAGAGAGGAAACTGGGTGGGAGAGGGGATAGGGAGGGGAATAGGGGAGTTGAGGACAAGGAGTGGTGAGGGACAGGAGAGATGGCAAGATGGCTATGAGAATGAATGGAAATCTGCAACTGATAGGGGTGGGGAGGTAAGGTCATCTCTAGGACAGGATATGAAAGAGACCTGGGATAAGGGAGGCACCCAAGAATCAGTGGGAGTGACCTTAGCTGTGACTTAGCATTGGGGATATGGAACCTGAAGAGGCCACCTTTTGTAGCCAGGCAGGAACCTCAGTGGAGTGATAGAGACCCCAACCCACCCCAAATTCAAGGACAAGAGACAGAGCAGAAACTGAGGGATGGCCAACCAATAACTGGTCAAGTTTAAAACCTATCCTGTGGGCAAGCACCAATCCTTGATGTTAGCAGGATACTATGTTATACTTACAGACAGATTCTAGCATGGCTGTCCTCTGAGAGCTTCACCCAGCAGCTGACTAGGACAGATGCACACACCCACAGCCAAACAGTGGATGGAGTTTGGGGATTTTTATGGAAGAATAGAGCAAAGGATTGCGGGGTCTAGAAGGGGATAGGAACTCCACAGGAAGATCAACAGAGTCAACTAACCTGGACCCTTGGGGCTCCCAGAGTCTGAACCACCAACAAAAGAACATACTCAGCCCAGACTTAGCCTCCCCGCATGTATGTAGCGGATGTACATCTTGGTCTTCATATGGGTCCTGAACAACTTGATTGGGTACTATCTTTAAAGCTGTCATCTGTCTGTGGGATATGTTCTTCTACCTGGGCTACCTTGTCTGACCTCAGTGGGAAAGGAAGTTCCTAGCATCACAGAGACTTGAAGTGCCAGGGTGGGGGGATAGCCAGATGCCCCCCAACTCAGAGAAGAAGAGGATGGGGCATGAGGGGAAAGATTGTGGGAGGGGGTGACTGGGATGCAAGCAATGAGCTCGATGTACAGTGAATAAGTTAAAAAAACAAGAAAAGATTTTTTTAATTAAATTAATATGTAAAATGATGTCTCTGAGATGTTGTTTGACTGGGAAACTTGATGGTGCTAGTGTCTCTCTGGTAAATTACCTTAAAATGTAAATAGTTATTCACAGCAATTTCCTAGTACCAGGGATATCTGGGTCATTTTGGTGGTTCTGGTCATGGTTCCTTGAGACACTCTATACCTCTTTCCCTCCTAGCTGTCCTGCTGTCTGTCCCCCAGCTGAACACCGGGTTCCTTACCTTTGGTTTTTCCCCAGAGTTTGTTAATTTGTTTCTTTTTTGATTATAGCCATTCAAATGAGGGTGAGATGCTATTTCACTATAGTTTTAGTTAGGCTTTTCCTGCCTTGAGCAATACTGAGGTGGTTTTTGTTTTGTTCTGTTGTGTTTATGTGATTCTGGCCATCTGCATCTTTTCCTTTGGAAAATGTCTGTTAAGACTAAATCTCAGCATGAAGAAGATAAACATAGAATCCCACCCTTAGTTATGGAGCTATTGGCAAATGTTAGGGGAAATGTTACGGGAAAAGAAGAATTGTTTTTCTCTAATAAGAGTTGATCTCCTGGCAAGTGGATTATGGTCCAGTGGAAGATCATACATCTAAGAATATTTGGGCAGCATGAATTGGTTTTGAACTATTTCAAAAAATAGGACACAAAGTTGGGTAGATAGGGAATAGGGGCAGATCTTGGAAGAGTTGAGCAGTGAAAAGGATCAAATACAACTGAAAAACTTTGAAAATTTCAAATAGATAATAAAGAAAACGGGAAAAATAAAATAAATCAATGAACATTTACATTACTTTGGGTTGAGGGAGGAATGTGTTTAGAAAGATCAGTCTGGTTTTAAAATATCTGTGCTACGTCTTTGTCTTCTATCTGTGATTTTGAGCTGAGTTTAAGTTTCAATCTGTAACATGTATATAGATTATCCATTTTCACAGTTGTTGAATATATTCTATTATAATTACTTGTTTATACAAGTAGGTCATATTGTAAGTGGCCAAAAATGCTTATACATTTCTTTATATCTGTGTCCACACTGATATATCTACTGAAAAAAAATTAAAAGATATGACTAGGAAAAAAGAAAAATGTCCATTCAGATCTTTAACCCATTTTTAACCAGACATTGATTAACTCCCCAGGCTTTTTATTTGCTGGTTTTGATTCTCACTACATTGTGGACACCAATGACTTGGAATATTTTTCTCATTCTGAAAATAATCTCTTCACTCTATTGATTATTTCATTTGCTGTAGAAAAACTATGCAATTTGCTGTAATCCCACTTGACCAGTTTTGATTTTGTTGCCTATGTTTTGGAGATCCTTTTTATAAAACTCATTGCCAAGGCTAATGTTATGGAACTTTTTCCTACATTTTCTTTTAGTGGTTTCAATGTTCCGAGTCTTATATTTAAGTCTTTAATATGTCTCAAGTTTTATTTTCATATTGTGAGGTATAGAGGTCTAGTTTAATAGTTCTGCCTATGAATACCCAGTTGTTAGTACTATTCACAGAAGATAGTTGCCTTTCTCCAATTATGTTTTTAAAATTATTAGTCATCTTTATATATGACAAGTTATAAAAAGAAATGGAAGAATTTTGCAGCTTCTCTTAGATGAAAAGTCCTTCACAGTGTGTACTGAACGAGAAGCAGCAGTTGAAATACCTGGGGGTGTCCAGGATGAATATTCTGGAAACTTTCCCTTTTGAATATTAGGACTAAAATTGAATATGATCATATAAAAATTTGGGTTGAGGGAAAGTAGCTTTGGTAAATAATGTATTTCCCATAGTGCTGCCTACTACTAGTTGGGCTTTAAAATAATGTACAATAGTTAGAGAACAGAGACAGTATGAGAAAACGTTTATGGAAGAAGCAGAGAAGGATGCTCTCCAAGCTACCCTTGCTTTCAGTGTTTGCTCACTGGCTCATACTGGCACTTATTCATTCCCTACATTCCATGGAGCCCCATGCCACCTCCTGCTACCTCACCAAGGCTGGTGTTACTGTCTAATCTGACATGTTACTTCAATGTGTAGCATGCAGAAAATGGCATCCACCAACACAGACAAATACCTAAGCAGTTGCGTAGTTCCAAAAGCATCTAAAGGGTATTTTACAAAGGAGTTTTTCTGTGAGTCACCAAATAAGGCACAAATGAGATTTAACCTTAAGACTTACACAATGGAATATTACTCAGCTATCAAAAACAATGACATCATGAAATTTGCAAGCAAATGGATAAAACTAGAAAAGATCATCCTGAATGAAGTAACCCAGAAAGACAGACATTACATGTATTCACTTATAGATGGACACTAGGCATAAAGTACAAGATAACCATGCTACAAACCATAGACCCAGAGAAGCTAAATAACAAATGGGGCCCAAGGGGGAACACTTAAATCTCATTCAGAAGAGTACATAAAATAGATACTGGAGGTAGATGGAGGGAGGGAACTGGCTGGGAGATGGGACTGGGAGAGGAACGAGAGGGTTCAAGTATGGGGAAGGCAGATGGAGAGAGAAATGGAATCAGAGACGGGCACATTTCTGGGACAAGCTTGAAACCTAGGACAACAGAAACTCCCAGGAATCTATGAGGATGACCCTAGCTAAGAGTCCTAGCATTGGGGGATAAGGAGCCTGCCTACAAAATGTGCAGGGATAAAGATGGAACAGAAATCGAGGGAATGTCCAGTCAGTGACTGGCCAAACTTAAGACCCATGCCATGAGAGAGAGCCAACCCCTGCCATTATTCTGCTATACTTGTAGATAAATGCCTAGCATAACTGTCATCTGAGAGGCTTCACCCAGCAGCTAATAGAAACAGATGCAGAGACCCATCTACAGAACTCTGGGAATCCTGTGGAAGAGGGGGAGGAAGGATTGAGGGAGTCAGATGAGTCAAGAACACCACAGGAAAACCCACAGAATCAACTAACTTGGGCCCATAAGGGCTCTAAGAGATTGAACCACCAACCAGAGAGCATGCATGGGATGGACCTAGACCCCCTACACAATAGACCTGCAGTTTGGTCTTCATGTGGATCCCCTAACAGCAGGAGCAGGGGCTGTTTCTGATTCTGCTCCCAAATTTTGGATCCCTTTCCCATAACTTGTCTTCCTTGTCTAGACTCAGTAAGAGAAGATGCACGTAGCCCTCCTGCAACTTGATATGCCAAGGAGGTTGATATCCATGGGAGGCTTCTCATTCTCTGAAGACAAAGGGACGGGGCACAGAGGAAGGGAGGGAAGAGGGTAAGAGTGGGAAGAGAGGAGGGAGGGGAAGCTGCTATCAGGATAAAAAGTAAATATATAAATTAATTAATAGGGAAAACATATTAAGCCAATTAAAATTATCTCAGAAAAATAAAACAACTAGTATTTTAAAACCATAAACATCTAAACATTAGCACACTGTAAAAGGTAAAAGAAAAAAAAAACAATTGAGCCCAGGTCTCAGTAAATTTGTCTTGCAAACATACTACATTCAAATATACATATCTAAATCAATAAACTTGTATTCCTCAGACAAGATGAGAAAGATGAATGGACACTTTAATGGCTTGCTTTTATCTGATTTTTCTACTCTCTTTTAAAAGAAATCAAGATTATACAGATGTGGCATTGTATAAGATCAAATTCTGTTCCCTACTAACTTTATAACAGTCACAGCCCAGTTTCCAAAACTCCTGCTAACATGCATGGGCACCATGTCATTGAATGAGGTTTCCCAGACCTTACAAATATGTGTTATTTTGGTCTAATTGTGGAGTATAGTTCTCCATGTCTCTATTCTACACTGGTACCTGAAAATGAAAATCTGAATGTACCTCTGGGACTTGAGTAAAGTGTTCACTCTAGTTAAACTCAATACTTCTCAAGAGTCATCATAAGAAAAAGGTTCCCAGGGCAAAACACAAACACACAGAGGGATTGCTAAAAGTGGCCAGAAGATAGGCCAATGACATTGAAAATATCAGAGCCAAGTATTAGATCTTGGGTACTTGGGAATTGTTCAAATATCAGATCTGAGAAAATCTTCAGCTTCATGCTTTTCACGGACTGCTTTGCCCCTGACTCTTTCTCCTTGTGTGGAAGTTGCTGCACTAGTCAAATTTTCAGAAGAAACAAAGACAAAACCTGAGGCCAAATCAAATTCTACGTTTCTGTTTCTCCCAAATTATTTCTCAAATGCAGAAAAAAGCAAACCACACAGAAGTACCACACAGGGCAAGGGAGCTAAGAATACAAGTTCCCGTGGAACAGAGAACACTTCAGATAATTCAAGCATAGAACATGTCAACCACAAACAAGTTTGTGGTATCTACACAAATAGATACAACACATACACATGGACATGCATGTGACACACACACATGCACATGCACACACTCATGCACACACATACCTCTGTTCTGTTCTTGGGAACATTCATCAGTGTAGTTTTAAAAGAGGTCTATTCATAGTCTGGAAAAAGCATATGGAATTTTATATTCCTGTACATTTAAGCTGAAATTTTTGGTGTTACAAATATTCAGAATATTCTGTTAAAATAAAAGATTTTTTCATAAATCTCCAGCTATATGTAAAAGTATAGAAGTTTTGATAAAATAGACGGGCCAGAAATAACAGCTTGACCTTGAAAACAAATGAACCATTCACCAGCTCTTTCTCCTGGACCCAGAGTAAAAATAGGTGCTTCTGTTGTTAATTGCTTTTTCTATTTTCCCTTATATGCTTATCTACACAGAAGAAAAGATGTTTTTTATTGTGTAAAAAGGTTAAAGATGTCAGGAGTTCATCTTTTTCTCAGATGCAAATAATTAAACTAAAAGCAAGGAATGACAGTTCAGTGCTCTAATATAAACTGTATCTCTGAAATTGCTATAATTTTTAAAAATTTCCAGCTATGTATAAATTATAGAATGTTAGCAATGCATTTACTTTTTACAGTAATTCAGATGACTGAAATTTTCACTGGGCTTTACAACCTCTGTTAGAAATATGCATAGCAGAGTACATTCATTCTTTAAGGAAATAGAAACATATTTCCCAGCTTTCAGTGACTTCATACAAACATACTATGAGATGAGCACTGTTCATTTCTTCCTAGTTCATCTTATGCTTCATGTGTCTAGTTAGGTGTCAGCAGTATGTGGACACATGGATGGGCACAAACCCAATCGTTATTTTTGACAGGTCAGCAAATTGTTTAAGAGATGATGCAACATTTTTATTTCTAAAGATATGGGACAGAAGTGTTGTTCAGAGAATCACTTCCAGAAAAATGATGAACAATACTCAATTTACTGCAGTAAAATAATGTATCTTTACATTCTTTTTCTTGAAAATAGATCATAATCAGCACTTTTCACATTATATAATAATAGATGAATAGCTTGTTATATTAATGATGGTTTGTTATCAACTCATTTTCCACAGATATAACTGGTAGCTTATGTTATTATATAGTAAATGTTTATTATCACCTCTTCTAACTGTGAAAGACTTTCTCAGTCAGTTGATGTTGAACTTGGCTGTAGAACTTACTTGGCTAATGGAAGGCTGCAGATTCTGTAGAGATGTCGATTTTGCTTGCCCTAATTAGTTTGTCTCTAATGCTTTGACTACTCTTAGATAGCCATTGTTCTTACAACATGGTGAATTGAATCCAAATTTCACTTTGTAGCCCGCCAACGGAGAGCTCTCTGGCTCTGCTTATCTGTGTCAGCCCATCTGCTAACCTCCAGATTTGGGTGCTAATTACACTATGTGCTCTTGTACCAAGCCATGTTATTTGAAGACAGGATTTGTTGTTATTGTTGTTGTTGTTGTTTGCATGTGTTTAGATGCATTAGCTAATGAATACAACTGGGATTTGGCACAGAGGCTCTTTTCCAGTCTGTCTAGGGAGGTTAGTGTCTTATGAAACATACTACCATAGCTCTATAAAGAAGGGTCACATAAGGTCTGGCTTACTATTGTCACACACTGTGGACAAAGTGTAAAAAATGAGTGTTAGAGGTGTTCAGATACAAATGAACATGTCATATCTCAGGGTCCCTCAAAGCTCAGGGACCCTTGCAAAATCTTAACAAGCTAGAGGTCAGACAGGGCCAGAGAGAAAGAGTGTCTCCTGGATACTACAGATGAATTCATGGACTCACAGTAGTTGTGGTTACTCATACAGGGCCAAGACATTTGACTTCTTGCTATAGGGGAAGAAGATCATGGGCCCCCAAATCCTAACAAGGAAGCTACTGATGGACAGTTGGTAGCTTCTAAGAGGACAGTCTCTTCTCTTCTCTCTTCTTTCTTTTAATTTTTAACAAGATGTGTTCCCTAGTATACTGACCATACTCCAGTAAACTGTGTCTGTCTTAGTTATGTTTTCTATTGCTGTGATGAAATACCACTAGTAACAGGGTAGAAAGGGTTATCTCACGTAGTTTTACATATCACAGTTCATCATCAAAGGCATCATGGTGGGAACCTGTAGACAGAAGTTGATGCAGAAGCAGTAGAGGAATGATGCTTACTCAGTGGCTCATCATGGTTTGCTCAACCTGCATTCTTATAGCACCCAGGACCACTAGCCCAGGGATGAGCTGGGCCCTCCATTGTCAATCATTAACTAAGAAAATGCCCTTCAGGCTTGCCTAGAGCTTGATCTTCTGATCACATTTTCTCAGTTGGAGTTCTTTCCTTTTAGATGACTCTAGATTATGTCAAGTTATCATAAACACTCAGGAGTCTATGTGTAGCAGAGACTCTGTGGGTTATTGTTAAATTCAAAGAGGACATAGAGTTGGGGTATGGAAGTAGGAGTGGACTGGGGAGAAGCTAGGTAGAGGAGTTGGGGTGAATATGATCTAAGTATCTTTTATAAAACACTCAAAGAACTAATAAAATTTTACGTAAGAATAAACAAAACATTAGAAAGGAGGACATGAAGTTGGAATGGATGTGAGGGGGCTCTTTGGGGAGTTGAGGGGGAAATGAGGGATGGATATGTCCAACATGCATTGTGTACATGTATGAAATTCTCTAAGAAGTGAAAACTTAAGAAAATATATTGTCACCCAGTGAATGGCAAGATTAAATATCAAAACGGTAATTTTAGTCTGTCTAATGCCAGAGTCCATGTTCTTATGAGAGGCTATGCTGCTTACCAGTGGAATATAGACACTCTTCTCGGTAAATTCTAAGTCTGATGCTTTATAATAGCATAGAATGGCTTCAACAGGAAATAACAGTATTTACTGAATTTAGTCTCATTTTCCTTGCCATTTAAATGTTGGGCTGAAGTCATGTTACATGAGATACCAATTTGGCTTCATCTGTCATTTAAATCATCTTTACTTGGGTACAGTGGTTTTTTGTTTATTCATTTGCTTGTTTATTTTATATTTTTCTTCCCAAAACAGACATTAAACCAAGCTCTAATTTGTCATGGACACTTTGAGTTGAATATGCACACCCTACTAAAACTTGCATTTCTTGGTTCTATTTAAAAATAAGTATCTTTTGCATAATATCACCATGGGTTTAACTACACTTCATGTACATGAGGTTAGACAGCACTTGGAAGAAAATGACAGTGCTTTAAAGCTTAGCATTTTTATTAGGAAGCAGTTCAGATCATTCATGTTGAATGGAGTCATAGAATATGTCATTAGAAGTGACCATCACACAAGTTGATATCTGCAAAAGAACTCCACACTGTACTTATGGTTATAAATTAAGCATGTTGATGTTGAAATGGTCTCCTGACAACTAACAGTAAGTCAGGTTAATACAATGTATTTTATTAGCTTCCTCCAATATTTAACTTGATATAATGCAAAGCTCCAAGGAGATTTAATTAGAATAATTTCAGTAGGCCAAGTAGTACCATCCTTGTGGCCCATCTGCTAACTTGCCTTTCTCACTATGAGTTCCAGGGACACTGTTGCATCAAGGAAAGGCAGTGGTACTGAGTTCAATTTACAAACCCAACAGGTTCTTTGTCCAGCCCTTATGTGATCAGACTCTGGAATATGCATATCATATTCTGACGAGTTGTGGGTTTTACTTTTTCGCACAACAAATGCCAAGTTTAAGTAATGAAATTACAGACCTGCAAAGGCCTCTTTCACAGACAAACCTGCTGGATGAAGAGGTGTCAAATATGCCCAGATTTCCACACATATTTAGAGTACAGCCTTGCCTTTGCTTGCACACATTAATGATAATGACACAGACAAGCAGGAACGTAAAGTAAGCCAGGAAAATGGAGTGCTAGAATCTAGATGCCAGAGTGGCTGTCCATCTGGGTATTTCAAGCAACTTTTCCAGTTGTCATGAAGAAGTATAAATGGAGATGTGGTGGTTCTGAGTTGTGGCTGTGACAGAAATACAGAATAAAGGTAGATGGAAAGAGGTGAGCCTAGTTTAGATAGCATACAAAATTCTATTTTTTGTTTGTGTATGTGAGTGTGCACACACAGAGATCAAAGGGCAATTTCCAGTATGTCCCATCACTTTACACCTTAGTTTTGTGAGACAGGCTATCTTACTTCAGACAGATTTCCTGCTAGCAAGCCTCCCATGCCCTCTTACCTTACCCCTCAGCTCTGAGGCCATGGATGTGTGCTACTACACTGGACTTTTCCATGAGTGCTGGGGTCCAAGCTCAGTCCTCATGTTTGCAGAATTGTAAGAAGTAATACAGGGAAAGTTAGTGGGTATTATGTTTATGATGGGATCAGAGGCTGAAGCTGTACCTTTCCATTCAATGTTGGAAGTAGTAAAATCATGTAGCCGTATGAACGCCAGTCTGACTTTTTATATGCTCCCAATTCCACAGTAAGATTTTTTTCAGCCCTTATGCATGACACTAGCTAGAGTTGAGGAACTAAACACTACAGTTTTTCTTTCAGACTCCTCACAACAGCATCAGAGAGGGTTCAGTTGAGAAGACATCCCACTCTGATCTGCTCCACATGTACTAGGGACATGTGAGGCCAGTAAAGGATTTGTACATATGCCCTGAAACTCTTAGAAGCAGCTCATAAGCCCAACAATTTCTCACTCCCTAAGAATTTCCCTGAAAGCCATTTTCTTCTTTGACCATTTAAGACCATAGATGCTTGTGACATTTCCCAAAATGCCAGGGAGTCTTAGCTCTTCTTTTTCTACAGATTCTTAATCTGTAACGGTTCATACTGCAGGCACTGATGAAATGCTACCAGACATTGCTCATTAAGAAACCATAGACCTGTCAAATACTGTGCATTACCGGGATCATTTCTGGATAATCTCTATTAGCCAATGCAAAATTAATCCACTGAAGTCAGCTAATTCTGAGAAGACTCTTCTCCCACTTAGCTGACCATAATCATTTCCTGCCATGAGGACACTGCTTTCACAGAATATGAAATTTTCTTTGGATTTCTTATACTGGTTACCATGTCATGTTCAATAAAGCACAAAATTGATATGATCTAGATTTAAAGTATTAATTATCATCCTCCAAATGCTCTCTCTCTCTCTCTTTCTCTCCTCTCTTTCTCTGCGTGTGTGTGTGTGTGTGTGTGTGTGTGTGACCTATTATTTATCTGGAAAGAGCCAGAAGTTTCAGTGTTTACAAAATGGTATTTAGTTTCTCCCTTATAATCCAGAGAAATTGCTCTCATGAACAACCTAATGTAGCTAAAAGCCACATGACTAATCACATCTGACATGATTTCATAAATAGATGAAGGGTGGAAAAATAAGTTCACTCCTAACAGCAACAAACTGTGGCACCTACCCTTACATTCTTCCCATCTTGCTCTGAAGATCTGTCCTTCTTTCTTCTACCCAGAAACCAAACAGTAAGAGAATGCTGGACCTTAGTACATTAGTACATTGAGTTGCTATGACAGAGAGCCAGACTGGGGGAGATTACAACAAAATAGATTCATTTCTTGCCATTATAAGTCTGGGAAGTCAAGATAAAAGAGTCAGTTTTTGAGCAACTGGTAGGGGTCAACTCTCCACCTCACAAATGGCTTACTTCTTGCTCAGGTATCCTGACATGGTGGTCAAGCAGAACTTTCCCTAGATTATCTTTTATAAGGGCGTGAATTCCATTCAACAGGCTTCACTCCTCAATGTTTCTACATCCTAAACTATCACCCACATTGATTGATTGGATTTCAATCTCCAGTTTCCTTTTGTAAGGACCAACGTTGGGGAGAGAGCAGAGCACCTTAGACATGCTAGGCTAGTGCTCTGACACTGAATAATAAGCCAGCCCAAGAATCTCAACATAGGAACAGGGACAGGCTGTGGTGTTGAGAACAAAGCAAGGTCAGGGGTCTGAGAAAGGGAGGGCAGGGAGCAGGATCGAAGACTGGAGTAGAAGAAGCATGGAGGTGGGGTAGAAGAAAGAATCAGCACATATTAAAAGCATCACCCACACTTGAATTACATGTCCATGGCATTTCCCAAACTACACATTTGGAGAGATGAAGGAATTTACCAGAACCATTTGCCAAAGCCATGGAGCTATAAGCTGGAACACAAAGTCTGGCCTCACTGTTGCCAGAGCTGAGTTCTTAATAGCTACGTTACTAAGTCTTCAGGTTCCTGGGGCTTAAGAGAGGCTCTTTCTTTCTTTTAGGATGGACTAGAATGTTGGAGGGTAATGGAGAGCTATGCTCAAGCAAGTGCCTCTGGCTCTGGAGAGCTGAGGAACAGGAAAGCAGAGGACTGACTTGAGGCAGTTTTCCATGGTGGCTTCCATTGCTTTCCAAGTTGTCCTGACAGCTAATTACTAAGGGGAAAAATTGGATTCAGAATAGCTCTATGTAGTGTAGAGATTTGCAATGGCGTCTTAGGAATTGTAGTGGTTTTAATGTGGGAATGGAGTGGTTCAGAGTTCTCCAACACTGAGAATTCTTTATTCAACAAATCAGTCTAAATCATCTGGCACTTAGAATAACTTGGCGAGCTTAGATAACTTTATTTGTAGTCAGATTAAGACTATTTGTTAATGAACCCCAAATTCATTACTACTACTTAAAGATCTAACTTAGGTACTGTTTGAAGATCCTTCTTAGGTAGAGCATTGTACTTCTGTATCTTTTCCTCTGTGCAAAGCAAACACACACACACACACACACACACACACACACCATTTATAGAGCCTCCCATCTTCCTATCCTCTCTATCAATAACTTCAGATCTAAAGCTTCATTACATGTGTGGGTTTTCTTGGTTTAAGTGTGCATGATTCTTTAGAAAAGATCTTACTGCATAGCACAGGCTGGCCTGAAACTCATAATCTTTCTGCCCCAGCCTCCTCACTGTGAAGGTCACAGATGTGCACTACCATCTCTGATTTTACAGTTATGGTTTGTTTGTGGCTATGATTCTAGAAATAAATAATGCTGATGGTGCCTTTTAAGGTATTCTTTCTCTGATGTAGATCCCTCTACAAAAAAATGCTCAGAATAGGCTTTGGACCCCATTCTCAACCACTTCATTGTGTACGACCTTAAACATTATGACATCACTGAGTATATTAGCACAGAAATGACCTCTTGAGCAGGTACATCAGAAACTACAACAACAGATGCACAATCACTAGGATTCCTTTGTGCTTAGAAGAGTGATCGTGAATGCTGTGCATTTAATAATAGTAACAAAGGAACTTAAAGATAAATAAATAAATGGAAGGTGTTTTTATCTGTTTGCTAAACTCCGACAAAGGGAGTCCAGCTCTGTCTCTAACTTTGAGCTGTTGATAAATATTCCAGCAAATGCTGTCATTTCCAGCCATTCCCAGCTTTCACCCCTAGACAGAGATTCAAGACTGTTGCATACAAGCTTCTCAGATGTTATTTTCTGAGTTATTAAATACAATCTTCTTATGGTGCAAATTTCAAACCAGTATACTAGAATTGGTCCTGAGGTTTTACATCTATACAGCTTTCTCAGGGGTTGCTGCTGCAGCTGCTGCCTCCTGGCATATCTTTGAGAAGGAAGATTCTCAAAGATAGCTGACATAATATAGAGGTCATCCTTGGAGCATTCTTGTGAATTTTTAAATGTGTGTTTCTTCATGGTAGCTTCATCCCAACATTTGAAACAGATGCTAAGGTACTTTGACGATAGGTTAAATTTTATAATTTCCTTTATTGTGCCAAGCAATCTGCATTTAAGGAAGAGGCAAGTCTATGGTAGTAATAATCATTTTTTTAAATCATATCTTTCTTAATGTATTTTCTGGAGTATTGAAGTAGAATCAGACTACATTTTTTAATGATATAGAAAGTATCTCTTTATCCCAAGTAGACGAGAACCCACCAAAAAAACTAAAAATCTAAAAAAAAATATCTATTTTTAATATCAATGTTTTCAATACATATTTAAACAAATGGAATTTTTTTCCTTTCTTTTAATCCACAGCCTGATAAGCAGCCAGTGCCATTTCTCACTGTAATCATAACAAAACATAACCCATATTCACAAGGGACTTTATGCGTCCATCCAAATAATTTCAGTCATTCTCTATACTTAATTGCTGTGTTAACTGGCATTCATGCACGCACACACAGAGTCATGTTCTTACGTATAGCCATGCACATGCACACACACACGCACACACACACACACACACACACAGGCACACACACGCCAGCACACATGAGGTATTTGTCATATAAGGGTTCCAACATCAGTATTATTTACGTCAGAGTCAAGTACATTGCAGATTTAGACTTCTCAATAGCACACTGAGAGTGGCTTAGGCTTTAATAAGCTTCACGTTAAGATCTTCCAGGAACTGCCAATTGATCCCAGTATGTTGAGAGAAAGTTGTTCCAACCAGAATGTGCTAAAGGGATGGAGGTGGCTTCCATGCAGGGCATATTTCAGCTTTTTCCAAATAACATTCTTGTGGAGATTAGAGGATAATCTGGCAGCCAGACCCAGCCAATTATAACAGTAATTGAAATGGTTGAAAATGTTTTCCTTGGCAAAATGATGTTAGCTTGCTTCATTTGGGTTCCCTTGAGTAACAAAAACTAGGGTCAGTCACAAGACTCCTAATTTATTTTGTTGGTTATCTTTTCTCATCCAACAGAGAAGAAACTGCTGTGGTGCTTAAATTACGTCTGTGGTATGAAGTGGTATGAAAACAGGCAGGAAAAAAGATAAAATGATTCCCAAGCCAACACAAGTCCACGTGGTATAAGGCCAGGATGTGAGCACATTGGGTCAAGTGGAGAGGACAAAATGAAAAACGGGGTATAAAAAGAAAGAAACAAAAACACAGAAGACAAATCTTATCTTTGCCTATGTATGCATGTCTGTATATGCATATGCACACATGTGTTAGCATGCTCGATTATGTGTGCTGCTGGTGCATGTGTCTACATGCATGTGAAGGCCTGAAGTTACCTTTGAGTGTCTTCTTCCATCTCTCTCCACTTACTTTACTGAGGCAAAGTCTCTCACAGAATTTAGAGCTCATCTGTTCTGTTGTCTAGGTAGTCAGGGGGATCTGAGGATTCCCAGTCACTGCCTTTCACACACCAGAATTACAGACAGCCATGGGTACTGTACGGTATTTCATGAGTTTGAGGGATACAAAGTCTGTTCCTTGAGATTCTGCAGCTAGTACGTATCCCACTGACCCATCTTTCCAGCCCATATTCTTGTAAAATATGTTAAATTTCCATAGGAATAATAGGTACTTGAAAGTTGAGACATAATTTCAAAATACCTAACATAAATTACTGAAAAGGGCAATGTGTGTATCATAATACATTTTTTTCCCACTGAAACAAATTGTGTGATGTTAGATAAGTGTTTAAGAATTACCTGTGTGATAAGAGAGAGGCCAGTGCTCAGCATCTGCTAGTTTCTTTGGTGTAAACATTTCCATCGTGGCCAATTTCAATCCACCTTCTGGCCTTGTTGATGGGTACAAATTCAGTTTTCAAATCTTTGTGGGCTGGCTCAGAACATGAATAATTAAAGTCACAATTTTACAGAAGGACAAGGAGAAAGAGAGAGAGAGTCTAGATGAATATCAAGTAAAAACACTACTGATACCACTACGCAAAGATGAACATCTCAGAAATTAATTAATCTCCATTTTACTGGGAGAAATGACAATACTTGAGAAAGCTCCAATCAAAACATACATTTTAAAATAAACACACTCTTCCATGTCAATCTGGGCGTCTTTCCTTTAGCACCTTATTTTAAAGCTCCACTCCTCCATGGATATCATCTTAAAAAATATGAAATTACTTCCTGTATACATCTCAGCATCCCTCTAGAATTGAGACAATTTAAAATGTCATTTACTCAAAAGTCTAAAACCATGCATTGTTCTCACTTGTGAACTTTCAAATACTTAAGGGCTAACTTCTATCACCCTAGGCTGAGTAAAGTAGAAACTTTGCAATAAAGTCTTACATTGATGATTTTGAAAAGTTCCTCAAGTGTTTGATTTGTAACCAGGATCTAGAACAAAACTTTGTATGTATTATTTGTTTGTATTTTAATTGAAAGAACTCTCAAGGGTGGCTATGCTTGCTTCCTGGTAAGTTGCAAACCATGTGGCAGGGCCATATATAATTTTTTTCCTTAGTTTCTTGGCCATACTCATAGTTTTGGCCAATGAAGTCAATAAACAGACATTTTTTTCTCAGTATTTTAAGTGGACTAGAAATAGGATGCTTTTTCCAGAGGTTATAAATTGGATTCATGCTTTCTAATTCTATACCTGAAGGTTTTAAACCAAGTTCAGAAGTCCCTAAGTTGTATCAAAATCACTAGTAGCATGTGCTAAAGAATAGCAGTGTTCAGTTGTTCCAGAAAATGAATGCAGAATCAACCACCCCTCATTAGCAATCAATCACTCATCACTTAGCATGCAAAGTAATGTTTTAGTTACCTTCTAGTTGCTGTGATTTAAAAAAAAAAACAAAACAAAAAACCAGTATGCTCAAAAGCAACAGGGAAGAGAAAGGAGTTTGTTTTGGCTTGTGGCTCTAGAGGGATCAAGTTTGTAGAGGTAGTGAACTCATGGTGACAGGGGGAAGAAGGAGAGAGAGCACATGTATACAGACACAGGAAGAGAATAAGAACAGGAAGTGGGCTGAGGCTATCAAGGCCTTCCTTCATTGACCCACTCCTTCCAGCAAGGCTCTACCACCCAAAGTTTCCAAAAACTCTCTAGGGACATCAACTGGGGACTGAACGTTCAAATATATGAGTGTATGGAGGACATTTCTCATTCAAACTACAATACTCATTACAAATCTGATTCAATCTATTTTTTAATTCATGAGACTTATCTACACTATATTGGTATGAATACTACCATGCAAAGCAGTAAGTAGATATCTGTGCTAATAACTAATATACAACCATGTAGTAGTATGGGCCAGGTTTAAACTTCTCCCTTTAAGAACATACTATATATAATATTACATCATATAATTTTGTATAGTTAATTTATTTGCATAATTCTCACTGTGAAAAAAAGTCAAGATATTAAAAAAATGACCTGGGCATACTTTCCAAACACACAACCATCATTGTTAATGGCTATATTGATCAAACTTCTATCTCCATATCTTGGAAAAATGTGTTTGGTGTGCAGAAATCTGTGCCACCCTCGGGCAATCCAACAGAGCCAAGAATAGCAAGAAGCACAGCAGCTGAGGCTTTATGCGTGTGTGGTACTACTTAGGCTAATGCCCAGGATATAATATCACTTGTTCAAAGGGTGCAGCTGTACCAGCTGGCTAACTGTTGAAGGCAGCAAAGATGCAGGAGGCAGACACTGGCAGCATTCCTTATCCTCCCCCACACCCACACAAGTTCTGGAAAGCACTTCTTCAAGTCATGTTCACCAGGAGTCATGCCCAGCATTTGGGTAAAGTTTATGGCGCACAGTCAGCTAAAGAGAAGGTTCCATCCCTTGGCATGTCACTGCTATGCAGAGTGTGGTGGTTAGTCTCCATTGTCAGCTTGAAGGGGTTTAGAATACCTTAGGGGACACAGCTGTGTGTATCCATTAGGACATTTCCCTAGGGCTTTAATGAAGGAGAGAAGACCCACACAGAATGTGGGCAGAACCACCTCATGAGCTTTGGTACTGAAGTAAATAAAAAGGAAACAATGAGCTGAGCATCAGCTGTCATTTCTCTGGGTATCCTGAAAGAACACAATATGAGCAGTTACCGCAGTCTCCTTCCTATGCCTTCTCCCCAGTCTTTTATCCTTTCTTAAACCATGAACCAAGACAAACCCATTTCCTTAAGCTGCTCTCCTCAGATATCTTGTTGCAGCAATGAGAGAAGGAAGCAGTACAACAGGTCCAACAGACACAGGCCATATTCATCCATTGCTACAGTATAAGTAGCTGCTACAATGCACTTGGGACTTCAAACAGCCGTTCTTTAGTCCTCAGTTATGTAGGCATGGTGGGTTTGGGCTCAGGAGGGAGGTCAAGCTTCTCAATGAGATTCTTCAAGTTGATCACAGTAGCTCTAGCTTGGAGACATCCATTTGATAGCTAAGAAAAGGAGCCTAGGACAACTCAGATGGGCTTGTGTCACAGCAGTGGCAGAGGGGTCCAAGTGGAAATGGACACAGCTTAAAGTTTTTTAGGATTCACTCCTTCTGGTGTATTATTGTCCAAGAAAAATTTGCAACTCTGGATACCAGCAAGAAAGAACCACATTCATCATATGGAGACATGGTGAATCTGAACAGTTCCAGGGACTTCCTGAAGCAGTTTTGAGCTGCTTATCTTCCTGCTTAAAGAGCTTCCTTGCAGTATGGAATGTTTCAATGTAGGAGGAAACTGTTACACAACACAGTCCTAGAGACTACAGTCCATCATGGAAGGCAAGGTATGGCAATAAATAGAGAAGGCTTGGTGTCAGGCTGGCCTGTTAAAATATATCTGCGCTCAGAAAAATGAGTGAACCTGAAGTGCAGTGTTTTAATTAGGGGTTCTATTGCTGTGAAAAGACACCATGACCACAACAACTCTTATAAAAATAAATATTTCACTGAGGCTGGCTTACAGTTCAGAGGTTTATCATCATGGTGGGAAACATGGCAACATGCAGGTACTGGAGAATGATCAAAGAGTTCTCCATCTTGACCAGCAGGCAATAGGAAGAGAACTGACTTGAGCTTCTGAGACCTCTAAGCCCACCCCCACAGTGACATACTTCTTCCAATAAGGCCACACCTTCTAATAGTGCCACTCACCATGGGCCAAGCATTCGAGTCTCTAGTAGCCATTTCTATCCAGACCACCAAAGGGGGTGAGCTATCAAGCTTTCTAGTGACTCAGCTCTTCCAGTGAGGCTTCACCTCCTGAGAATTCCACAACCATCCCAAACTGTGCCACCATCTGGGGGCCAAGTGTTTCAACATAGGCTTTCAAGAGCACATTTCACATGCAACCCACACTAGATATGTACATGGGAATCAGATTGCTAGATCATATAGCAGGACCACCAGATGACTTTATACAGCACTTAAATGATTTATATCTCCAGTAAAAGCACACAACAGCTTCCCTTTCTATACATCCATACCAATTCTTATTTTAATAGCATCTATTCTCATTGTAGCTTTTTATTTACATTTCTCTGGTCACTAGTAATGTTGAGCATTCTTTTCATATACTTCTTGGTCATCTGTATAAAACAGATTCTTGAACTGATTTTTTAAATATGTACTGAACCTTTTTGAAATAAAATGTAGAGTCACTATAGACAGGATAATGAGTGCGATGTGTTTGTCTTGCCTGTTAAAAATACTAATTGAGCATAGCGAACTTAAAAAGCAAAATGGAAATTCCCTCTCCCGTTTTTGCCAGCAATTATTCCAGACTGTGCTTAGGTGTGGGGGGAAAGAAGAGAACAAAACATGCAAACAAGCATGCCCTTGTTCTTGTGGGTTCAGCTTCAGACAGCAAGGGCGCCCTACACACATGGGACAACCTTCAAAGATGAGATTTCATGAGCATAAAATAGACATGCAATTCTGAAGTGTAAGTCTGCAGTTTAAACAACTTGGTCATGTCAGGTCCTGTGAAGAAAGTGATGTGTAAATACAAGCTTAAAATGAGTATGAAGTAAGACATGTATGCAGATACTATTATGAAATATAGCCAAGCATCGGATATTAATTACTTTTGCCCAGAATTTTCATTAAAAGTGTGCCTGGCATATTCTGAGCAAGAACAGGAAAATGGTTGCTTAGGGACTCAATATTTGTGAAAAAAATAAAAATAAAGTTAACTGAATAGCAACCAGGAAAATGGGTGTCACCAGCTGTTTGGCTCTTCTGTCTTTATTGCTTTATCTTACTAGTTAATTAGCTGGATATACAGGTAGATAGTAGGTGGCTAGTTTTAAGAAAGTAATATGTGCATACCATATGAACTTTCACATTCCATATGGTTCAAAGGCATATAAATATATGCCAGGAGAAACAAGCCTTTTAAGTGCCCTGGCATGGTATCAATGCCCTCACCCCAGACGAAACAATGTCACCACCAGGTCTTCTATGTATCTTTCCAGAGACATCCCATGACTGCTAATACGCTCCCCCAGGTGAGGTAATTTGGAAAAGCAAAGTGAGTCTTTTAGACCTGGACAAAGTTTGCTTTCATAGATGCAAGTTCATCTCTGTCCTGTAATTACAGGCACCCAAAGAGCAGCCTCAATCAAGCTCATCCCAGATGGGTGGAGTAGGGCCTATCTTATGATGTCACCAAGTCACCTCATGAAAAAGTTACCCGTGTGTGGCCACTTCTTTTTTTCTGAGAGCTACTTGTGTTCTTACATCCAGAGGAGGATTCCACAGCTTTCTGTCATTTTCTCCCAGAGATGAAGGGTGACTTCACTAAGCACTTGAAAACAGGTGTAATAAAGTTAAAACACAAGCTCTGGGCAACATCAACAAACAAACAGAATAATACTAAAGGGAAAAATAATTGAAAATCTCTTCCCTTCACCGATAGATTCCCAGGAGGAGACAGCAGGCTCTTTGTATGATGAACATGAAAGATGCGGATTTGGCCTCTCAGTGCAGTGAAACTGTTGGTAACTAACACACATTTCAGGCTTCCAGGTAAACAGTAAGCCACAAGATCTTCTTTGGTTGCTTGATGGTTTTTTTTTTTTAAAGATTTGTTTATTTATTTTATGTATATGAGTATACTGTAGCTGTCTCTAGACACACCAGTATGGGCATCAGATCACACTACAGATGGTTGTGAGCCACCATGTGGGTGCTTGGAATTGAACTCAGGACCTCTGGAAGAGCAGTCAGTACTCTAAACCGCTGAGCCATCTCTCTAGTCCTGGTTCCATGACATTATAGTCCGTCTTCTAATCTGCTCTGTGAGATGTCTTGAATAATTTTCTCACAGACTCAAGACAGATGTTACACAGCTAAAACTTCTCCTCATTCTCACATTAAAGGAAAGGGTGGGTTTCCCCTCCCTTTGGAATGACCCCTAGGATCTTGGTTTAATAACCACCCAAATTTTCTCACCCTAGATGATTTCAGAAACTGTTAAGTCATCATCATCATCATCATCACCACCACCACCACCATCACCATCATCTCTAACATGTAAGCATTACCCAAGTTTTAGTGAAAAGCTCTTGGCTAAGCTTCCACAAAAGGCTAAGCTCTGCCACTGGTCCCAGAAGCTAAAGAGACAAGTACGGGTAAAAAGTTGAGAAAGGAGATTTCCTTAAATGCACTGGGAAGATGAAGAAATAAAAGAGTCTGGTAATCCCACACTCATCTTCATGGTGCCAATATGAACTCAAGATTGTTGTTTCTTTGGGGCTGTCTGTAATTCCAGCACTTGGGAGGCTGAGGTAAGAAGAGTGCCATGAATTTAAGCCTAGACTATTTAGTGAGTTCCAGGCTAGCCAGGGCCATAGAGTAAGAATAAAGATAAATTAGTAACTAAACAGTAGAGGGATAGGAGCAAAGGTATGCATAAATAAGCAGTTCTGGTCAGGTCCTGGGTGGGTGAGGGATTCTCTGTGACCACCAGAGCCAACAGATTAACAATTCATATAAGGCAAGAAGGAAATCTAGTTCAACAGAATCTAAGCGGGTGTTGGCTCAGACTTCTGACACTGTGCAATTTAGTATAACCATATTTCAGTACAGTAAAATTTGGGAAAAGGTTTCCTAGAGTAATACAATGCCCTGTGTACAAGGAGACATAATTACATTGAACCTCTTCTCAAAGTATGTGTCACTTCTTCCATGAAGGTGGGTTCTAGAGATAGCCTACATATGTTCTAGAGATATCTTACATATGTAAGGATCTGGTGGAGGATCTGATGTGGTCTTATACAGATAGTGAAGAGATCATTTGAATGATGACCCACATCCAGTCCTGGTTGTAGGGTCTTGGGGAATAGATAACACAAAGGTCACCTAGACTATCAGGTATCTACAGTCCTACTTGTAGGATCCCTGGCCATACAGATAATGCAAAGGTCATCGAGACTATCAGCTACCTCTGGTCCTGCTTGTGGGAGTGTGGTATGACCTGGCCCTACAGATAGTGCGAATTACCAGGTTATTAGCCACCTCCATTCCCAGCCTTCTGGGTGGAAAAACAGGTTATATATCTTTCCTATTGAAGAGATGATCCTGCATGTTTAACATTTCTGCTTTTCTTAGTATGCATCTGTGAGCTTGAGGAACTTTGAACTCCCTACAGGCATGGTCCTGATGGTCATTTTCTAGCTTTGGGTCTGCAAGTAGTCTGATAAATGTTTAATCTTTTAATTTATGTCACACTTGAGGGGACAAATCTGGTTCTTACAAGATGGTCTGCCCCAGGGTGTAGTATCTACATCATAGACAGCTATTCTCATCATGGAAATTATCTGTTCTGTCTGTGAAGTCTTACACTTCCTAGAATCCATGGTTGACAGCAGGCTTAGGACATAACCCTATGCCTTCAGCCTTAAAAGTAAATGAGGTATGCTGAGATCATGGTTGGGATATTACCATGTCTATGCACATAGGTAAACAAGGGATCCAAAATAAAGGAGACAAATGTAAAGCCAGGCTTTCTCTTGTTTCCAGTTTTCTTGTGACTTCAGTAAAGTAAATCCTGCTTAGAGAAGCTAGCCTCAGAGAGTTTGTTATAAAATCTCATGGGAGAAAGGGTAGTAGCTGAGCTTATGACTGTGCTTACCCCATATAGGATAGGCCATTCAGATCTCTAGGCCACAGTAGCCATGCACTTAACCAGCTCTTGTTCCAATGTTTCTATTGAAGAATTTCAAAATGAAGATTCGTGTTTCAATCAGTGAATTCTGAATAAGTAGAAAATGCTTCATAACATGTCTAGTGGTCATCCAGACCACTGAGGATCTCAAAGACAGACTGACTTCCCAAGTAAAAAGGTACTCTGCCTGCAGACCAGAAGATTGTTAGCTTATACCTATATTCAAATTTTAATTCTTTTCTGAACTCCAGACTAAGGAAGAAATGAAATGAAGGGAAATGTGAGGAGCTTGAGAGGGGGAAGGAGGCTGTCATCCCAGAATCTCATCAATGCCCTCAACAACTAATAATCAGCAGTGCCAAAACTAGCTTTAAAGGGTTTGGAAATAAAGTTGATAATATGCTTGTAGACAGATGGTTTATGATAGAGAAGCAATGACCAGGGTGCAAGAGCTGGCTGTATATGACCTTGGCTAAGACCTCATTCTTTCCCCTAGACATTTCTTGAGACTCTCAGACAAGCCGTTAGCTTTTGTTAACTAAGGATAGCCTCCTTTCCAGTATCCCATGAGCCAGACTTGTTGTGGAAAATATTTTAAAAAGAACCTGCCAACTCCCCATACTCCTGCTTATTATTTCCCCAACTCCCTTTCGGGTCCGGACCATGCTCCTGGGCTCCTGCTGACATCAACTATCTCCAGTTAGCCCCCGTAGTATCTGGCTCCTTTGTCCCTAGAGCTGCTTGGCTCCCTCTCCGCCATTGGTGGTCCCACATTCCAGTAACTAAATAGAACCTCCAACCTCACAGTTAGATATCATAACACCCAGTAACCCTGGTAAAATCAAAACTCTTAAAACTTAGTTAACCAATCAGATTAATATATCAATAAATTCTCAATTTATAAGAAGTCAATACAATAATTTCAAAACTAATTGATAATGATAAAAGCTTTATCCCAATTATTCTAACCTTATGATATCACAACTCCTTGTGGCTGGTTAAAGCCATGTAGGTTCATGTCTGCCACCATCTTCCTTTCTCCCCTCTTCCCTGAGATGCTCCCTGTCTGTACAACTCTTAGTCTGCCTCCCTTTTCCCTGTCCAATCACAGGCCTCCAACTGCCCTAATATACTTACTTGTACAGAGAAAATCCTGTGACATAGACTTTTGTCTCTGTATTTGTAAACTGTCTTAGGTGCCTCTCCAGAACCACTCAGTGACATCCTACCAGAGTCCTACGTGTGATTATTGTCAAAACACAGTGACTTGACTCCCGAGAAGCCTGCATCTGAGCTCCTGGGTGTATTTAAGTCTCTTCTGATCTTTTCTTCTCTTAACTCTGTGCTTAAGCCTATGTTAGGATTCCTTTAGTAAACCATAACTATATTTCACAAACTGAAAATTATTAGAAATTATTTTTTCTCATCAAAGCCATGGATCCTAGTTTGTCCTGGTTCCTAAAAGTCTAAGAAGAACTCCTTGGTCTACTGAGAGAGGGAGTGGGACCCCATCCAGTATCCTTCAAAGCTTTTGGAGAAGCCAGGTTTCTATCATTATTGGAACTAATTTCTTAAAGCTCCTTCCTTCCCCTCCTCTTCCCACTTTCTCTACCCTGCCTCTCCTCCTGTTTCTCAGAAATTGTACCTTTGGAGATGAAAACAATGGGATGCCCTGTCTCAGTGTATCTTAGGTCCCCTTTCTTTTATCTTCCACATCTTGCTTGCATCCCTTATGCATGCATTCCATTATAAATTTTGAGAGCACTGGAATTTTGCCTTTAATTTTGTTTACTTATTGCAATGCTCATTTACTATAGAGGGGCCTTCTGGCTTTAGCATAACATCAGCTGATGACATACAACTTGGGCTCTAGCTCCGTGTGCTGATGCCAATTCATGGCAGTGCAGACCTCAGAGAATAAGGAAAATAAGAATACTGGAGAAGGAAATGACAGACACAGGGCCCAGAAGAAGGCAGGAGCAGCTGTGCTCCAGCAATGGTCCCTTTCATTTCTCTGTCCCTTACTCTTGTGCAGATCCTACCACATTGTCAATCTCTTTGTTTCCCAGTTGTCTGATCTACCTGGACATCTTTAGTTCACTATCAAAATGTTGTTCTCCTTTGTCCCATGCTGAGGTCCTGGATATAATCTACTCTACAGTACCATATACTGAGGTATAAGGTCACCTATTGGCCAATTTTTCTACAGAGAAAAATATCTTAGCCTGAACAATAGGGTACATTAATGAGAATTCCAGTTCCTTTCTGATTAGAAGGACTAACTTTTGGGGATGACATTTGGAGGCCTGTGCCAGGCAAAAGTCATTATGAAAATAGCTATTCATGCTACACAAGACTTGCTTATTAGGACTATATGGAGAATTCTCATGTGTGTGTGTGTGTGTGTGTGTGTGTGTGTGTGTGCCTTTAAAAACATGGTAATGAATAAAAGTGCTATTAATATCATTACTGTTAATGATACTAATATCAGCTTTTATTACACTCATATCAGCTTTAGGTGAGGATTTCACCATTCAATCTAGTTATTTTACCTCCCAGCTATGAATGTTGGCTCCCTAAAGTAAAAGTTTGGAAGAGGAAGCTCTTTAAATACAGCACCCATGGAAAAAGCAGAGCAACTCAACTGATTCCTGTGCAAACGGACAGATTACCCTGCAAGACTGGAAAAAGAAAGGGGTGTGGTCGTCTGTCACCATAGCATTTGTAAGGCTGGGCAGGAGGACTGCCAAGTCCAGATCTCTGTGGGTTGCAGAGTGAGACTGTCTCAAAGACAAACAAACAAACAAGAAAAAAAGAAAGAAGGAGGCAGACTTGCCAGAGAGTGTAAGGAAAGTTTTCATCTGAACTGAGTTACCCAAGTCAGGAGTCAAGAGACACCTCAAAGGTCCAGGTAGCTGCAAATTTTTATTTGTAGATTTGAGGCATGAAATAGAACTTTCTCTAAGAGAAGTTAACAAACTCAAAGTTTTCTCTCAGAGACATCTCTCTGGTGTGGTGATCTCTGTGGAGGAGCTGTTGCTGCACGCAAGCTTCCAGCGCTGGTCTGAGTAAAAGGCTCAGTGGTTGGATCTAAAATGTAACCTTCTAACTTCTTTCATGAGTAGAAAATGAGCTCATGTCCCTAGCATTTCCTCTCTTACCCTTTGTCTAAACTATTCTTTCAGACTGATAGTTAGCCACACCAGTCCCTGAGCTCATCATACTTCTGTCTCAGTACTGCCCCACTTAGTAAACAAAATTCTTACAAAAGCATTTCTAGAATTTAGTCTGTAGTGTAGTCAAAGAAATAGAAGTGGAGCTCTGTCATGAACAGGATTATATGCAATGCAAACCCTGGGAGAGAAAGCACATAAAATGGGGAGCCATAGTTGTGTGTGTCCTGGGCTCTGCTCTCTTGCTGTTGCCAATAACCTCTCTATGCCTATATGTGTTTCTGAGTAAAGCAAGAGAAATTGAATAAAAGTCTTCCCAGTTAGCCTTCGACAAGGAGAAGCTGACATTATCATATGGAAGTAGTATTTGCCTGATAATGTCCAATAAATAGTGTGTATGTGTGTGTGTGTGTGTGTGTGTGTGCGCGCGTGTGTGTATGTGTGTTCATGTGTTTTCATTCATGTGGTGGTTCATGTGTACTCTGGTGAGTGTGCACATATATTGAGGCCAGAATAGTCTTTTAGTGGTCTGAAATTCACCAGGTACACTAAACTCAGCTGGCATGGCAGTCAACCTTGGGGATCTACCCATGTCTCCTTCTCCTGAGCACTGGCATGTGCCAGCACACAGGACATTTTGTTTTGTTTGTTTCCTTTCATTTTTCCTGAGTTCTGGCAATCAGATTCAAGTTCTCCTGCTTTTGGGACAAGCAATTTGCCAGTAGCTATCTCACTAGCCAGTGGACAATACTGTTAACAGCATCGTGTAAGGTACACTTACTCTTTTGGTAACTTAGAGAGTCTCAAGACTTGAAGAAAATAGAGTTTTGTTTCTATCTGGACCTACATCTGGACCACTCAGGTGAGCGCTTATGGGACCAGCTCAACATCTTTTCTCAATAGGTTCTTTTCGAAATTTCTTTTTATCCCTGATGTCAAAAGCTCTTCCTGGATAGATCGTCTGAATCTCACTATTGGGTTTTAAAATTCTTTTCCTTTATCCCATCCTCAGGCTAGAGGGAGTGTAAGCTGGATAGATCATCCAAATGCTATCTTCTATCAAGCTGAGCCATGGTAAATGTGTTTGGACTAAAGTTTCTGTGGTTTTACGTTGCATTCCAGTGAGGTGATAGAACTTGATCCCTGGGCAGAATATTCTCTTTCAGGTCTAGCACGACTGCAAGATAAAGACTGACCTGTTGGCAGAAAAGTGCTTCTTGATAGTGGCCACAGGAGAGGGCATTGTTTCTCTTAGAGACCAGTCCCCTCGCATCCTATCAAGACTTGTGACGTGTGCTCTCTGAGTTTAGAAATCCTTCTAAAATGAAACCTGTGCCCGAGGAATTGTGTCTATAACACCTGATGTTCCAGTAGTGCCTCGTGCTTAATATCAATGAGGAGCGCTGATACAGGGTGGCCTTCCACAGCCAAGAACTCTGTGTCTGTGGGTTTGCCAGTCCTGAAGTGGAGGTGTTTAAAAGACCCTATCTATACTGAACAGGTATGACACTTGTTTCTTGTCATGAGTCCTTAAAATGTACCAGATAACACCTATTTAGGTAGCATTTACATTGTATCAGATACTATGAGAGATCTAGAGATTATTAAAACTATATGTACACAGGTTATATGCAAATATTCCATGAGAAATGAATATACCATGCATTTTCGGATTCATGGAGAGTCTGAGAACCAATTCCTGCAGAAGTGCTGAGATGGTTATAATAAAATCATTTTCTAGAACCCTCTCCCTTCCAAAAGGTAATTTCTTTTTAGACCTATTTTCTTGATAAGGAAATTAAACAGCAACTTTGTAACAACTGTGCTATAAGCAAATTTGTTTTATATACTTATGCCATAAGCAAGGGTTAGGGACATAAACTTGGTTTATATTTATCTCAGAAAGAACAGACAAGATTTTTAAAAGTACAAGCACTCAGAAAATCTCTCTGAGTGAGAAAGACCTCTCTGTTCACTTTGACCTCTTCCTAGAGGCATGGCTGTCCAGTGAGAGGTGTGGAAGGGGAAAAAGCAGTGAGCCCTGAGATGGGCTTCCCCAGCCTCCTGGAGAACGGTCTGTCCAGGTCTGTGAATCAGTGTCAGACTGGGCAGGGCTAGGCTCCCCTCTCCTGCAGCCTGTGATTAGGAAGGTATCCATCTTCCTAATCCATCAACAGAGGCTCTCAGCTGCTTTTCCAGCCGGCTTCCTCCTCCCTGAGTCACTCAGTGATGCCACACATCTAATGTTTATGACCTAACGCTTGATCACCATGGAACTAGCACAAACTGGAGACTGTTGAGCAGCAAAACCCACAGTGAGACACTGGGCGCTGCAGGAAACGAGAAAAAAGCCCCTCATTCATGGAGACCACAGGTGAAGACAGACCATCCCATCCCTCATGTGGATACTTCCACCGGTTGCTAAAACGGATCCTTGGAAGCTTTCAAGCTTCTTGAAGAATCCAAATAAGGACGTAGGGTGACCAAGGACAAACAAACACTGTGGCGTTTAGAAATGAATACCAAGGAATGGGAGGAAATGTGTATGCGGCAATTTAATAAAGTTTGGATCACAAATTCAGCTTCCTTTCTCTGCCAGCATATGGCAAAGGATAAAAAGAGAAAGGGTACCGAGTGCCAGGAGAAAGAAGTTCTCCCCAAACTGAACCTCGGGAACGGTCCCGGAGGTGTATTCTCCAACTGGGACGGTCAGCCCAATGGTGAGCCCACGCGTCCTTATGAAACGGAAGGCCAGTGGAAAGGAGTAAGTGCTTTTCAGTAAAGATCTTCACAGTTAATGCTGTGAACAGCAGCAAGCTTTGGCACAGACACAGGAACCAGATGAGGACCCCGGTGGCATCGTCAAGGTGAAGTGTCTCTGAATTCCTGGCCTTCCAGTCCCAGACTAATAATCAGAAGGAGCCGCTCTCCAGCCCCAAAGAGCCTGTATGAACAGAGTCTCCTGGAGTGCTTGCGGCTTCCAAGTAATGGGAGAATCTTTTTATAACCGTTGTGGTTTCGTGTAAAAGGAAGCTCAGAATTGGTGGGAAAGGGAGGGGAACCTCGTGAGCTACAGACCATCTGAAAGGGGAAAATCATAAATACCAAAGTGTCTGATTATTTGAACTTCTCTTGAAGTCGAATACTGAACCTTCTTCATGTTTGGCTTTCCTGCACTTGGCTCCCTCTGACAACTTTGCAGGCATCAGGGTCTGTCTGGAATTCATTCCAAGTTGGAGGGATATTTTTTCCCTTGACATTTTGCAGCTGAGGCGGCCCCAAGGAGGAAGCTGAAGAGCGTAACATTACCAAATATGTCCTTTCTCCTGCTTGTATATTTTATTTTTCACAGGAAAAGAAGACAGATGCAGGCCAAGGAGAGCAGGCCAGTAAGAATGGGGCCAGAGCAGGCAGCTTCTGGCAAATGGAGACATTGATCAGTCGTCATGGTTCTCAAGAAAGGAAACTGTTTCTACCCACCAGTAGAAATCAGCTTTGCTTCAAGATGAAGTCTGACAATTTTTTTTACATGTTATTCATGTTTCAGAAGAATTCCCTGTCCTATGATGTTCTCCTGTTCTTAAAAGCACTTGAGTGGGATTTAAAGCCAGTGTGTATTCCTTTAACTAAGCCTTTGTAGTCTCCAACTGAGAGGGTAAGGCTACAGTGGGGCTTCAGAAACCTCATCTACAAAATGAAGGTGCAGGTTGCCCAAGTCCCTTTAAATTCTGAAGACTGGTAACTCTATTCTTATTTGATTATGTGCTTCAAGCCCTCAAATTTCGGCACCCTTCCAAATGTTTATGTATGCATGTTACAGAATTGCTACATAGTTTTACAAAATATATAAACTAGAAATTAGGGCAGTGAGATGGCTCAGCAGGTAAAGAAGCCTGCTTCTAGCCTCAAGGACCTGAGTTCAATGCCCTAAAACCCACATGGTGAAAAGAACAGACTCCCACAAGTGGTTTACTGACATGCACACATGTGCTATAATGAAACATGCCCATACACATATACACACAAAATAAAAGTTTAATATAGATGATTTGTAGGAATGGAAAGGAAAGATGCTAGGCTAGTGTTCAGCTGGTAGAACACTTGCCCACTACACACAGAGCCTTGGGTTCCAACTGTGACACTACATGAGACAGACACAGGGGTGTACACCTGTAATTCTAGTAGGAGACAACAAGATTAAGACTTCAAGGTCATTCTGGATTAATACAGTTTGAAGCCTGCCTGGGCTATATGAGATATCTAAGAAGACATAAATACATTTTAATGCTTTTCTTTTTAAATATCAGTGGCTTGTATTAGTATTGTTGTTGCTATTGGCATTATTAGTATTGTTGACACATGGCATTATTCTATTGCCAAGACTGTCCTAGACTTCACTCTGAAGTTCTGGCTTGTTCCTAACCCTCCATCTTTCTCATCTTCTGCTTTATTGGGATTGCATGTGCCACCCACCACAGTTTAGTCTCTTTAAGCACAGCCTGTGGCAACTCACCCCTCTTTGGAAGTCAGCTCTTATAAAAATATCTTTTATTAACCTGATGTGATTGTGGTCCCAAGGCTTACTGCCTCTGTCTGCCAACCTAGGCCTAGTACTGGAGGCTTCTAGCCTCCATACAATCTTATCTAGGCCTAGAATGTTTTCAGCCTCTGAGATTTAGTGACAAATAAGCTCACCCATTCTATCTCTTTCTGAACTCTGGCTGGCTAGTCAACTCAGGTACTCTAGTTTAAAAATTGCCACACTGACTGATTCAAACTGGCTTCTCTTGGCGTCTCACTGAATTGCTATGCTTGGCCTCATACTAACTTTGGCATTATGTTCTAAACTTCTGGATCCTCATTCTCTGGTTCACTCTGTCTTCACCTGTGTCTAGTTTGCTCTATCTCTGCAACCTGTCTCTTTACAACTGTCCCAGTAAATCTTCCCTCTTTCCTCTTCTCTCTCTGCTGCTCTCTCTACAGTAGCCTCTCTTTTCTTTCTGTTCTTGTGAGAGTTGAGCATACCCTATTCTTTCAAATCTTTCTCTGATTCATCACTTTGTCTGCTCCTCAATTAGACATCACTTTCAAACATGGCGCTTTCCTTCTACAAACTAACTTTCCCTTCATTGTTTGGGATTAAATGTATGTACTAAGGGCATATATGTATCCCAGCCAAAGTAGCCATGTTGCTGGATTAAAATCCATCTACAAGTTCTCTCCTTGAAAGTCACTTCAGCTCTGCCTTGCTTTTTTCTTACCATGTGAGAGCTTCAAGTGTGGGCCTCACATATGCCAAGCCATGCTGTGCTACTGAGCTACGTCCACAACCCAGCTCTGTTTTTCTCTGTGGGTATAAGACATTCATCTCAAATTAGCACATCTGCAAGTTCTCAGAAGGAATGCACAAGAAAAGAAACTGCATAATTTATACCCTACATTCATAATTAAATATGTAAGAAGACTCCGTTTTAAAGACATAATATCCTCGGCTAATCATTTGCTATACAACTTTTAAAAGAGAATGGTTACAGAAAAAAACATCATTTATACTTGTGTGTATGTGCATAAGTGTGAGTACATGTGTTTATGTGCTCATGTGTGTATGCATATATTCATGTAGAAGCCAGAGATCACTGTCTGCTGTCTTCCTTCATTATTCTCCATTTTATTTCTTATGACAGGGTCCCTACTGAACCAAGAGCTCACAGATTGGCTAGACCAGAAGGCCCGTAAGCTCCAAGGTCCTCTTATCTCTGTCCCCCACACCTCCACCCAGAATTAGGATTATATAAATATACCATTGCATCTGACTTTTAAAATGTATTCTGGGTATTAGAAGCCAGGTTGTCCTGTGGCCTACATAGAGAAAACTGACAAATGAACCACTTCCCCAGCCCCAGTAAAAACTAAACTAAACTAAGTAACTGTTACTCTTATAGACGTAATTGAAATTTCATCTTGAGTCAAGAACCATTGTGGCTTAGTAAGGATTGAGGTGACCCGGAGCTCCTTGGCCCACAGGAGAGCAAGAGTTGCTCTTTGCTGCTTGCTGCAGCTGCCGAAGAGAGCTCTAGAGCTACCAAGTGTGATTTCTCAGGAGAATAGGGACACTATTTTAATATAAAATTAAGTTAATTTTACAATTTTTTGACAAATATTAACGCCAAGTGCTGAGGCCAAGCAGATGGTACTGCTGGCCATGCCCAGCCTGCGGGCAGCCCCTGGATGGTCCCTGATCTGATACCCTGCTGAGTTAGCAAGGGTCATTTGTGACAACATCGGCTCTTAGCATCAGACATTCAAGCTCGAGTGGGCTGATTATGTCTGTAATGTTTTCTTAGTTTTATGACTCAACATCTATTTCATCAGCCTGATTAGCATTGGCTAAAGAAATAAGAAAATAATGAGTTCTGGGAGAAAACAATGAGTACTGGGAGAAAACCTCAGAAATAAAATCCACGCTAAGCTGGGGGAAACCTTAGTGAATGGAAAGGCCTACCTAGTGACAAAAGCAATCACAAAACAGAAAGATGTGTGCATTTGAGAGTTAGAAAACAAAGGACTGCATAAGATAGCTCAAGAGAAAGAGGAAGCAGGACAGTTATCTTGACCTTCCCAGCCTCTGAACTACAAAATCAACCTTCATCATTTATCAGTCACCTTCTCTGAGATGCTATTATAGTGACCCAAATGAGTAGAGACCAATATTACAATGAGCCCAGATTTTATTGTAGATGGGGTTTCATGCAACATAACCTAAAATAACCTTGAACTTAGGATCTGCCTGCTCCTTCCTCCTGAGTGCTGGGGTTTCAGGCTTTGTCTCTGTAATGCTCTCCATTGACTGAGTAGTATCTCCAGCCCATAACCGCACCTTCCTGTGAAATAACAGCAAGAACTTGTGTTGAACATTTAAACACACAGTGGCATTTTTATTTTTGTACTTTTAAAAGATTTTGTTGATTTTTATTTTATATGTATGAATATTTTACTTGAGTAGATGAAAGCATACCATATGTGTGCAGTGCCCAACACAGGCTCCACAGGCTAGAAGAAGGTATCTAATCCCCTGAAACTGGAGTTACGGATTTTTGTGAGCTACCATGTGGTTGCTGAGAACTGAACCTGTGTCCTCTGCAAGAGCATCATGTGCTTTAACCATTGAGCTACCTCTCCAGCCCTCGAATGGGGTTCTTAAGCCAAAGAGTTTTAAGATATAAAAAAGAAGTAAATGATAATGAGGCTGAGAGATACAGTCTCTGTTACACAGAGGATGAAGTCTTAGACATTCGAATCTGGGTTTTAAACCCCTAAGGAAGAGTTATGCATTATTATCTCTTGGTGATGTTAACTTCTGCCAATGTTTTCCTAAAATATAACTAATTTTAGACTGTTTTCATAAATAATGGATATCATGAATAACAAGAATGTTAAGTCCATCAAAGGTCCTACTCCATCATTTGACTGACGCTATGTCTCACACAACGTGTTTATGAAAACTAGGCATGGTTTAAAAGCCAAATGTTACATTCTTTTTCAATATTTAGATATTATTATCCAAATGATTTATTCTAAATCTCCCAAAGATATTAGGAATGAACAAAGAGTACATAGACGCAACATCTCCAAATGATTGTTTAAGGGCCAGGCTGATTAACTTTATGCAGAAATTATTGTCTAAATCCTTGACTTTTCCTTAGAATAAAGGACATAGGTCTCTTTCTCAAGACTAGTTGAGAGATAACTAAGGGGAAAAATGAGAAACAGGGTAGCTTCAAAGCACATTGTATAGGTCTGAGGGCATGTCAGCAAATCCGAGTCAGAAGCCCTTAGTGGAGAGGCCACAGTATATCCCCTGGACCAATCTTTCCCAGATACAATGATTTCATGTGTAAAAGAAGGAATAGGAAAAGGCAGAGGCTCACGTTCCTGGCTCTTGGACCCTCCTCAACAGGAAGGACTATCTTTGTTATTTGCCTTTAGAGACAATCTGCCATATCTTCCCTACTCCAGACTTGTCAAGCATAGTAAATGATTTTTATTCAATACTACAGGTAAAAAATTCTAGGTATAAATACCAGCACCCAACACAGGCATAACATATTTTTCCTCTTTCACTTAGTTTCTTTATGAATGTAAATTCCTTATAAATGTGTATATAATGTACACATTTATATGCCATATGTACACACATGAGTACAGACTTATTTCACATTTTATTACACTCAAATGCAATTCATAAAACAATAAAATAACATTCCCTGAGATTCTACCATGGCTGAATGAGTACTAAATGTGTCATACAGTAAAGAGTAGCCTTTAACACCTGCGAGTTTCTCTTTAACCCTTTGCTATCCAAGGTTTGGCATTCTGTTATTTATTCTGCACAGTACAAAAAAAATTGTAAGAGGCAGAACACAGAAATAACTGAGTTTTCCAGGAAACATCTTTTTCAGAAAGGAAACTACATACTGCCAGAGCACAAGGCATGTTTTGTAGGTGAGAAAGTAAAGTACTGTCAGGTGAGAAGGACAGCATTTGCTTTCCTGCTGAAACTCAGTCTTGGTGAGCCAAGTTCCTCAATCTTGCTGACTTGGACAGTCTTGTGGTGAGCAGAGGGATGGGCCTGGGCCTTAGGCCTGCACAGTTCAACAACAAGAGTAAACTCGGAGGCCAATGTCATACATGCCTTACTCTATAAGCGGTAAATTATCCCTAACCCTCCAGAAAAGAATGCATGTATTATTTTCTTACCTTGATAGCATACTTTCAAAATAAAAAGTACACACACACACACATACATATGAATCTATATATTCTATAGGACTGGATATCAGCAAACTCCACAGACAGGCACAATTGTTTTTATAATATCTGGATGTTCCTTTGAAAGTGCATACTATTTGGGTGGCTAACCATAGAATTAAGAGTAATATAATTTTTTTTAAACATATGGAATGCTCGACCGCCATTGCTGTGACACTTCACTAGTTCTAGATGACAGTTCTGAAATCCCAAGCTCAAGGGAGAAGTAAGAAAACTTCTCTCTTAAGCAAGAAGTTAGCCGAATACTGAGAAGAAACACCATCTTCTTATGGAAGAATGAATTGTATTTATACCATATGACAAGGAGAATCCGAAGCTACTTGATACATTTTTTCTCTTCCCTATGGCCTCTGCTATTCAAACCCTGTCTCTACTCCAAAGGAGTTTGTCTCTTCAACATCAACAATGACATACACACGATTGTTTTTTCCTAGGACACAAGGCATGGGACAAACATTGCCCTGAAGCATGGACAACGTTAATCATAAGTGCAAAGTTTAGGATTACAGACTGTGTTCACAGTGAGTATTGAACCCATAGGGAGGGAAGCCCTATATTCTTCCCCTTGATTATTTGTCAGCATTTTTTACATACCCAGTCAATGGCTGCTACTATTCTTCCCACGATAACCAGCTCAAGGTCTATGTTATTTCTCAAGTGTTGTGATAAATGTCCAAAATCCAAAAACGCTTAAGGTATAAGCAAGCTTCTATTGAAAAAAATGTTCTTATGATGTTCAGCACACTGAGAAATCTTACACAACTCTATGTACTATGGTGTTCTGCCAAGGTAGGCATAGAAACTTGAGAACACAGCCATAGGTTTGTTTACAGCCTCCGGATTGATCCGTGGTTTACATTTATATTAAGAAAAATCCATTTGCAACAGCAAAGTCCTCCACCACTATTTTTCCTTTCCGTTGGGTATGTTCAAGGCTGCAGCAGGGGAGATTTCTGCAGCGTTTTGTTTTGTTTCCTTATGAAAATTTCTGATCTCCTTGATTTTAACCCCTGTTCTCTTGCTTCAGTCATCTCTGTCCTTTCACCCAAAACACCATCCTCCTGCCGCTGGCTGCTCCTGCCGCAGGCTGCTTTACTTCAGTTTAATTACAAACATTTTCGTTTTCTGATCAATCAAGACGTCTAGTCTTCCTAAGCAAGAGCTGCCCACTCCAGACATAACACTTCACAGGCACTGAACAATGGGGGTCTGTTCTCTCCTGCGAAGCTGTGTTTATCTTTCTTAACACTCCAACAGGCACCCCTCCCTGACACACACACAGAAAGCCAGGGGCCTTCGGTGGTTGTTTATTCTCTGCAGCTGGACAACTCTGCACATGGCTCTCCGCAAGGGAGACAAGCTTTGTGGAGGTGCTCATGTAGTCCTGTATATCAAGTATAAACAAATCCCCAGGAGTTTCCCACATCCTTTAAGCAAGTTTAGAGTTGACTGGGAAACTCCACCCAGCAAGCCATCTTTACTTCTCATTTAGGTACAAATCAGAGAGGCTGGTGAGCTTAAAAGGCACAAATACAAAGAAGCTTGAGGTCATTTTCAAGAGCTTAGAACACAATATTCAAGCTGGAGAAGTGACTCTCTATGGCTATTTAACACAAGACTGTTGAAGACGTGCTGGTTACAACCTCTTGCCCTGCTTGCTTTGGAGACATAACGATGAACCATAATGAATTGATCATGAGCTCTGAGGGTCGTCCAGCTGGTAGCTGCCCTGGCATCTGGCTGTTATCCCCAGTCTTGTAGAGTTTTACCTTATGAGTTAATATTCAGAAGCAAGCACAAAAGACCTGATGTTAAAAGACTGAGGTCCTTCCTTTATCTTCAGATGTCTCTGCCTGCCTGAACACTAGTCTCTAGCTCTTCTACTCTGTAAGACTGCAGTTAGACTATTGGTGTTCTTATTCCATGCATGGCGTTTAAGCACCTTTATGTAGCAAGCAAGGACATTCACTGGGCTCACATAAATAAATGCCCTCTTTTTGTACAACACAGCCATGACTATTGTTATTGCTGTAAGCTTCCATCTAGATTTCTAGCAGTATTGTGTAACACTATTCCTGGGAAGACATGAATAAATATCTACTCATCCCGGGTAGAGAACAAAAGATCAAGTACAGATACCACTAAATCCTTGGTAAAGTAATGAGTTTGATTAGGTTATATACAGTATTAGTATACATACAGTACTAGTGAAGATTTCCTTATAGAAGCAAAAATGACTCAAAGACAGGGAATCAACAAAAGCCTACCCAACATTAGTGGCAGACCACTCAAGAAAGCTGGAAACCTAGATCATACTGTCAACTTGTAGGCAGCTCAACAGGCTGGAGATGACCTTTCCAGGGAAATTGGTAAATCTGAGCCTTTTCTAGGCAGCTCAGCTTATTGCTGCTTCTTTTAGGCAGAGTCTTACAATTTATTTATAGCTGGGGAGGAGAGCCTAGCATAACTATTCAGTTTCAAGAACTTCCTGAGCTTACGGGGTTTCTCTGAAGTATGGGAAGTTTCCAAAGCCCCTTAGAACATCCTGTGTCTTACAAAGCTTTACCCAAAGACAGAAGGTTTTATCGTCAGAGGAAATGCTGTACAAGATATGCTTACAGTGCAAAGGCAAAGGGGCCAAAAGGTTTTTGTACTTCAGTCCGACTTAGCAGCCGGCTCCCTCATAATAGTTTAGAGTCACCAGATTCCCACTACTACAAACCCACAGTTTTAAAATGCAGTTGTAATTAGAGTTTTTTTGTGATCTCACTATGAAGCCCAATTTTGACTGGCCTCAAAATTGTGACCCTCCTGCCTGAGTTTCCTGATTGCCGGATTACAAGTATGAGCCACTCACCAGTTTAGAAATGCCTTTGATTGTGCAGTAGAAAGAACTTTATTGAACCCTCTTCCATCTTTACATAAAATGTTTTTAGGTTCTTCCTGACGAAATGGGAAGTGTCCATGAAGTGATTGTCCTGAGATAACAGCATTTAGGTCATAGGAAGAAAATATTTTGTGATTTGTTATTGTTGTTTTTAAGACTGAACTAAGTGCTGTTTTTGATAAACAGTGTCTCAAATACAACAAAGTGATTCTGTTGTTGCAAGAACAACTGAAGCTCTCAGTACCAGAGATAAAATTAGAGAGAAACTGAAATCAGGGTGAAGGTAAACAAGCCTCCCACCGAGTCTGACAGCCTTGCAACTCAGTAAGACTTTTGATGAGGCTGGCAGTGATTTTTTTCTTTTTCATTTTCATTTTAATATTTTACCTGAAACAGAGTTGCCCTATGCACCCAGCTTGGCCTTGAATTTACTGTGTAGTCCAGGTCTTGGTTCAAACAGACAGTGACCCTCTTGTCCTCACCTTCTGGGTATTGGCATTGTAGGCATGCACCACTATACCCAGTGTGAAACTGTGGGTGAGTTTATGTGAGGTGTGTGTGTGTGTGTGTGTGTGTGTGTGTGTATCTGAGTTGTGTATGTATGGGTGAATATGTGCTTGTTTGCGTGTGTTTGTGTGTGTGTGTGTGTGAATAAGTGCTTGTTTATGTGTGTGTGAGAGTGTTGATGTATATGTAACAATGAAATATGTGGGCTTTTACTTACATTTATTCTTCTACTTTGGATGAGGGAAGCATAAATTGGTACACCGTATTATTGGGTCAAATAACAGCATATTTATGTTGGAGTCAGTTCTCTTTTTCTACTATGTGGTTCCTGAGGATTAAACTCGGGCGACTGGCTTCATGGTAAGTACCTTTGTGAACTAAGTCAATTCACTAGTCCATTTTTAATATCTTTAGTTCAAAAGATTAATACACAATTCTACCAAAAAAAAGAGATCAATACAGGCCACTAGATTTAAAAGTAAGATAATACAAGTTTTTTGATATGCTTTACAATCCCACACTGTAACCAACCTTTGGGGCTGGAAAGACAGCTTAGTATTTGAGAGCACCTTTGACTCTTCCCAGCACTCACAAAGTGGACCACAATCTTCTATAACTCTAGTAAGGACAGAGAGAAGCAGTTTTGTGACCTCTCCAGACAAATAACAGCATTATTTTTCTGTAGATATTCTACCAATAGTCATGGAGTGCTAGATTCTTTTAAAATAGATTTTTTTTCATTTTTATATATTTGAATGTTTTCGTGCTTGTATATACATGCACCAAACGTATGCCTGGTGCTCACAGTGGCTCATGAGATCTGCACATTACATGATGTCTATGTAGAAATCAGAATACAAAATTCAGGAGTCAGTTCTCTTCTTCGAACATGTAGATACTAGGAATTGAACTCAGATGATAGATTTGTCAGCGAGTACCTTTACCCACCGTGCCATCCCTCCATCCAAATTTTTTATTTATTTATTTATTTATTTATTTATTTATTTTAAATAGGCATTAACTTAGTAACCCAGGCTAGCCTCAAACTTATAATTCTTCTGTCTTTGCCCTCCTCGTGGTTGGTTTACAGGCTTGTAGTACCATGCCAGAGTTAGTAACATTTAAAAGCATCATTTTTTGTTTGTGCTCTTTAAAAAGTTATCATTTAAATATAACATTTATAATAGTTACCAAGATGAGTGAAGGTCATGTGTTTATTTTTACAGCTAACTTGCATATTTTACACAAAATTTTGAAGCTATTTCTTAAAAGGAATGGGAAATATGCAATTATCACTTCCTTTCTGTATGAACAAAACTGTGTTGGAATAAATTTATCATAATATTAACCTAATAAAATAATGCAAGTATATTAGAGGTCAGTTAATATTCTATTTGTATGTCTTATTTTTGAACTTGAGTATATCAAAAGTATAATGTGTGTGCAAATTATTGAAGCATGAGTTACAATTTGGGATTCACGGTATAAGCCTGTAGTTTAGAAGATTCATTGAAGCTTGCAGTGATTGAGACCAGCAAGTCTTTTTTCTACACATCTTAAGTAGACCTAGGCAATTATGTACCTATCTTCAAGCTTCTTCAAGAATATTCCTACTTCATGAACAATTGTGTTTCACAAGGAAGGAAGACAAACAACTCTGCCTACTTCAAAAAGGGATACACCATCACTAACACCCAGAAGAACAAGATGGCTACAATGTGACAAACAGTCTGTTTGGTCCTCTCTCTTAAGAACGTCCCTTAATGGCTTCTCCTTCTCAAGTCCTACTCTCTTCAGAGTAAATTACTCTTCAGAACTCTCTGTGTTTTTTATGGTTACAGAGTATTTCACTTTGGGATTTAACAGTTCCCTTCCTCCACCATGTTTCTTGTTTGTAGGGACTAAGATTCTGGTGCTCTTTGGATACCTGATAAGAGTGTTAATAAGATTCAAAGAAACAAAATTCTTTTTGTCTAACAGAACAAGTACAAAGAAACACACTTGAAAAGTATTTAAAAATATATGTATATATTTTCAGAGGTATAAGTTCCCTTAGATAAAGTCTTCTTGTTTTCATTCATATTAATTTCTGAAACAGCAGCTAAAATATCTCAAAAAGTGTCCCAAGAATGTTATCTTTTTCTCTCAACTGGCGTATTCATTCCCAATTAAAATCTCCCTTTGAGTTGTTGGTCAAGGCAGTCCGAGAGTTCCCCAAACATTCTATAGTCTACTGCTGTTGCCCTTGGTTGCCTCCCTGAGGTTGAAGGTAAGTGTCTTTTGCTGAAGACACCACACACTTTGGCTCCTCCCCAAGGACTCAGTCTTATAGTCCAGGAAAGTGCTATTGCCAGCTGCTAAGGAAGGGAAGCAGTCCTCAGTCCTACTCAGCTGTGATGCCTAGGAAGCACAATGATGACCTGAATGGAAAGATCTCTCTGAGGAACAATAGTGCCACTTACATCTTGGCAGTAGCCTACAGTTGTTTAATTGGAGTCAAGGCCCACTAACAGGCAGGAAATCATGCCTCATACTATAAACAGAGCCTATTCCATGTAGCTAGTAACGTCGTGAATCTTACAAGAGAAGCTACTACTGCAATTTTCCTAAACCAACATAATATAACCTAATTTCAGTCTAACAACTCCAATATAACCTAATTGTGGTCTAAATACTTGCCCTCACCCCCACAGATTTTATTCAACACTGAAGAAGCTTTCTCACTTTTTATAGTAGAAGACAATTATAGAAAGTCATACCTAGTAGAAATTCAGAGACCACCTGACTGTGAAGTGTGCAGCTCCAGCAAATACATACATAATGCATCTCAGCACCTAAGTCTCAGGTACTGTGGAAGAGGGAGCCAGAGGAATAGGGATCCTGCTGGGAGATGACACACGGGAGCTACACTGATGAAATCACAACAACATGGCTACCCAAACAAGATCTGAATGATGCTCATATAGGTTGACATCAAAAGGTCAAGGGGAGAAATTTCATAGAGTACCACCCCTAAATGAACAGCTATGAACTGATGTGAGCAACTACCAGCCACCAAGAGAGGGGGAATTAGTCTTGCCCAGGGATGAGGCTTTCCTGACTGGCTAGTCAATACCAAGCACTCAGCCCGGAAACATTCATGAAGCTGACAATGAACATACTCAGTAGGTTACATGTATATCTTTATTTGTTTATATGTATATGTAACAACAACAGTTGAAGAAGAGATCATGCATGAATTTGGGAGGGGTTATGGAAGAGACAGAATGGAGAAGAGGAAATGATGTAATTATACTTTACTTGATTAATAATTTAAAACTTGCAATGTTTATTTTACAAAAGTACTCTCTGCCCAAATGTAATCCATTCATTAAAGCAATCGTGTGTTGATTTATCACTAAGCCTATGTGTGTTTTTTAAAGCTTCTTTGCTTTACTTTATATGCACTGAAAGCAAGACCTCTGCAAAGGAAATACCTCTCAATGAACAGCCCTTTTACCTTTTATTTATGTTCTGAGTCTTCCCCTAGGTCCTTTGGTATTATCCAAACCAATGTAAACCTCACCACTCCGTGATGTGTTATCAGATCAGATCAACTCATTTCCTGAAGCTCAAAGAAGCGCTTCCATCCATCATCATCGGGAAGTCCTCAGTAACTCACCAACGCTCTCTCCCTCTCTCTCTCTCCACCTGAATCACCCCAGGCAGAAGGCTGAAGCGGTGCATGCTAGCATTCCATGGTAACACAGCTTCATCTGTCAACTCTTGGCTTCAGCATCCTGGGGAATTCTGACATGGGGAAATATTTCAAAACAATTGTCTTGCTCTTTGGATGAAGCCCAGTGTTAGTTGTTTTCAAGATAAGAAAAATGTTTCCCATTGGGTCTGTCAGCATATTGTCATTAACCATTTATGTTTTTATTCTGTGAAGAGTTCTGGCTGGGCTCTGGGAATATAGATATAAATACGAGTCATGGATGAGAGAGACCCTCATCTCATGTATGCCTATCGCACAAGCCGAGACCTGGTGAAGATAATGAACTACGCCGGGATATTACATGTTCATGGAGGCTGCTATCCCAGGCACTGTGTTGATCGTCATAGTACAGGAACTTAGAAGGAAGGCAATTAGCCCAACTGGAGCTTTGGAGGTGCCTCTCAGAGGAAATAACACACATTATTATAGTGATGAGCATGGAGTGAGGGCGATTGAGGTGAGGGAAGAGCATACTGAAAAGCTAAAAGCATGTAGTTGTATGAAATGACATGGAAACATCAGTGCCTCCATGCTATTTGCCACTTTCAGTGCCTACGATGCCAAGACTAGAGAACTGGCAGTAAAACAGAAGTCCTATGAAGGAGAAATTTTCATGAAAAGAACCAGTTAGTGCCAGGTCCTGTGAGATGCCTGGGCTGAAGGCACTTTGTCATCCTTCTCTAGAAAAGTGCCACAAACCCATCAGTCTAATTTTAATGAGTCTAGAATTTGGACATGAGATTGCTATCTTGTATAGGAAAATAAAAGAGGTTTGACTTATGATATGGAAACAGAACAGAAGTTTAGCTTGATTGAAGACTGGATTTTTTTTTTGTTCAGAGAAACAACATAGATACATATGTTAGCATAGCAAATTTGCACAGTGTTAACTAAACTATGTGTTGTGGATATCCAGAGTGTCTGAGGTCATGGCCTTCACCATGATTAACTTGAAAATGAGAACAATTTTATGAGCTTAAATCTGACTTCTTTAGTTCCTTGTATCTTTCTTGGATTCTGACCAAAGCATCCCAGGATGCTTTGGGTGAGGAGAGACAGAAGAACATTACTTTCCACTGCTTGTGTTTCACTAATCCTCTCTCAATCCATGGGACTAGAGCAAAGTCTGTTCTCCGCTGTGCACTGCATACAAACTATTCCCAGTTGACCACATCCGCTGGCCAAACCTCACTTACCAGTCCCAAGGAATGTACAAACTCAGGTTCCAGAACACTGCCCGACTGATCAGTCTGGCCATCTAAATTGGGAACTAATTAAATGTTTTTAACATTGGCAGCCTTCTCTAGAAAAGTCTCTCCTCGTTTAAGCAGAACAGGCAGCCATTCTGAAGCAAACATGCCAATGAAACCCTTTGGGGGTGGGAGGCACCCAGTCAGACAACAAGAAACAATTGTTTTCTACGTAGTCGTGGTTTGTTGCTTCCTCTGTGTATATGCACAGACTGATACAGGATATGTGTATACCCATATGCAAATAGATGTAACCACACAGAAAAAAAAATAGATTACATTTTTTTTTTTTTATGTAAAGCAATCAAAAGTATTTTTCTCTTCCCTCCATGTAGGATTTCAATTCAGTCCACCAGCACTGATAAAACATTGGATTTCTAGGCTACATGATTTTGAGTGGTACATAAAGCATTCTGGATGCCATTTAGATGTGGGAAGAGTAGGAAGCTAAGGGAGTCAGTTCATTTCCATTCAAGAGTATACTAAGCCCAGAGGCAGAGGCCTGTAATCCAATTGCTTAAGAGTCTGAGGCTGGAAGGAGGAGAGTGAGTGTCAGCCTGGTCTCTATTGCAAGACTCTATCACAAACAAACAAACAAAAACAAACACCTTATCTGATGAGATGAGAGAGCTGGAGCCAGAGAGATTGGTTCCATGGTTAAGGCACTTGCTGCTATTCCAGAGGATACTGTTCAATCCTCAGCACCCATACTGGGCAGCTCACAATCTCCTGTAACTCCCACTCCTGAGACTCCCTGTTCTGACATCCACAGGCACCCGTACTCCTGTACGTACACCCACACAGATATGCATGCATACATATTAAAACTTAGAGAAATGTTTAAAGAATCTCCCCCTGCATACAGAAATATACAAAACAACAAAACCCCAATGCTCTTCTAAGGAACATTTCTGCTCGTACCAACAGCCCATGTGCCTTGGAAGGGAACCTGACTTAGATTGGGTTTTGTGGAACTATGACCAAAATCCTATGGGAAGACCGAAAAAGAGGAAATCGCTTCCGAAGGAGATGACTCTACCTGGACTTCTGTAGGTCTTGAAAAGCCCAGGGATGTTTAGCATAAAATCTGTCACTGATCATTGAATACTTGATTTCCCCTGTCATTGAAGAGTGGCAAAATCAGCTTCTTCAAACCTTCTAAGGGGGAGAGGAGGTGAACTGGCCTAAGGGGCAGCTGGACTTTAGTGGGCTCACGCAGAGTGAATCAAGAAAGCCCTATCAGAAGCAATGAAGGAAAGGAAGTTGCTAAGTTTCAACTTCAGGAAAAGACACGTTTACCCTCCAGAGTCACCACCAAGCCCCAAGCATCACTTAGGATGACAGACCCACACCAAGGGCTTGAAACCAAACTCTGGGCTTGTTTAGAGTCACCGCTGTGGCCTGGACTCTCTCCTTCTGTGCTGGCATTGATGGCAAGCTATTGTCCCTTTCACTAAGACCAGAACTTGAGACACCGAGGTACAGCATGAGCCAGTGTTTCCTTAGCTTCTCGGGAATGTTTACTGAGGTGTGGTGTTTTGCAAAACCTTTAATAAGTAGTACGCCATGTTCTCTGAACCTTTATTTTTCTAAATGTGTGGAGAGGACACTGTTTTTTGCTCCTTTGCTAGCATTCCAGAACATTCCTACCACTGGGAATTCAATGCCATTCTCTGAAAGTAGACACTGTGACCAGAGCTTGGTACTGTAATAATATATTCACATTTCCAAAATAAGAGGGACCTGACTTAGTAGGCAAACCCAAATGAAGGACCATCAAGGTGTAAATCAGAAATCGTTCCCCAGCGTAAATGGGAAGGACCACCATTTGTGTTTGCCTTCAGTAAGTTATGAGACAAAAATGGTAAATAAACCCTTTTTTAATATCGTTTTCATGCCTTTTTGATCCATTCTGGAAGTAATTATCATAATGACTCAGACCAAAAGCACTGTATGAGAGACCTGCATCTTGGTTAAATGATTAAATATCTGTTTCCCGTATCTGGACATAGGACTCTTTCTAATTTACCACTGTGGGCCAATGTTCATAGAACTGGTCTCTGCTTGCAGAGTGTCAACTGGCTGCCATTTCTTCTTATGCCTGGGAAACCACGGAGGAGATTTGCATCAGTTGAGAAGTAAACTCGTGGGACAGGCTCGTGAAGGAAAACCATTACTTTTGTCCCTTTCAGTTTAGAAATGAAGGTTTAGCAAGAATGCACACAGGAGACATTTTCCACCTAACCAGAGAACAGTTTTAGACTTCACCAAAACTCTTGCCAACCATGAAGGATGTGACCAGTTCCCAACTCCGTGACCTGAAGGTGCCCTGTTTTAGGATGGATTTGTTCGGGTTTCTTTTTATTTGTAGTATTATTTCCTTTCAAAGTAGACTGCAATTACTTGATGTGTCATTTCCCAGAGCGCACCACCACGGAACTTTCAATTTACTGTACTGCATTGGTCGGAACATCACTGTCCAAAAAATGCTTTGGAAATTAAATGCTGGGCCTTGGTATTTGACAGGAGTGATCTGAAAGTGACCAATGAACAATAAACTATAGAAATCGCCTCTGAAGATGAAGGTCTTAGCTTTAACATTGAAATAACAAATGTGAAAATAAAGGAGTCATCTATGAAGACATAGCATGGAACTTTTTTTTTTTTCAAAAATTAAGGAGTTATAATAGAGATAGAACATTTAGGAAAGCAGTTGGAGACACACATAAAAATCTTGTATTGAGTAGAAAGGCAATTGATTTTAAATGTCTCCAAGTTTAAGGAGTGTAAAAATGCATGCTTAAAGTATGTTATTATTACGCAGTCACAAAAGAATGAACATGGTATGTACTCACTGTTAAGAGGTTATTAGCCCAAAAGTTTGAAATACCCAAGAGTCACTTCACAGCAACAGTAGTTCTGAGTGTGACATCCCAAATGGAGGGCTTGGAGAAAGGACTGAAGGAGCTGAGGGAGTGTGCAGCCCCAGGGAGGTAGCAACAGTGGCAACTGGCCTGACCCCCCCTTCTCCCCTCCCCCCCCCCGATACTTCGGGAGACTGATCCACCAACTAAAGAATACACATGGAGAGACCCATGGTGCTGGCCACAAATGCTGCAAAGGAGGGTCTTGTTATCCGTCAGAGGGAGGAGAGGCCCTTGGGCCTGAGGGTGTTAGATCCCCCAGTATAGGAGAATGACAAGGAGGAAAGACGAGAGTGGGTGGGAGGGTGGGAGGGTGGGTTGGAGAATATCCCCATATTGGCAGGGGGAAGGTGGAGGGAATGGGGAGGTTCCAAAGGGGAGATCTGAAACATTTGAAATGTAAATAAAATATGAAAAAAAAGTATGTTATTATTCATTAAAGAACAGTGTCTGTGAACACTGAGATTACTTAAGGTCTATAAAAATTATTGAAATGTGGGGGGGAAGGGGATAGTGCCTCCAAACTACAGAATAAATGTTCAAAGTGGAAATCAGTACATGTTTAATTTAAAATGTTAGGAAAACAATATTAGATCAACTAATCAATAGCAACTCTGTTCTCACAATTTTGACACATATTATATTTGATATGGGTTAAGGGAGAATTTTTAATTTATAGATTATACATGTTGTGTGGCCAAAACTTAAGAGCAGAGGGTCCTGAGAACTGCCGTTAATAAGATCAATAGAATCTATATTGAAATCTGTGCTTTCTTAGAGTCATTGAAAATCAAGCAGTGGAAAGGTAGGAATGGGGAGCAGCAGTAATCAACAGCAAAGCAGTGGGCTTGGGGAAAATAACTGCCATATCTCCCAGGAACAAGCAACACTGGCTGAAACCAACCCCATTCTTCTGGATTAGGACCTGCTATATAATAATATCTTTTTTAAAAACAATTTTATTTGTTTGTTAACAGGCAAGTTTATTTTAGCATAGGTAAATATGCTAATGACATCTCATCCAGGATCTGGTTATGCTCCCCTGTGTACACTCCCTTGAGGATTGACATCATTGGTCAGGGTATTAGGTGTTGAGGCAATAAGGTGAATTTTAAAGGTAAAGGAAGACCTGGTTCAAAGCAAACCTGGTATTGGGAAGGTCTAGTACTCGCATGTATTAGGTGGAAAAGTTGAGGACCAGGCTTGGATTTAGATTTGGTTGCCTAATCTCCCCAATTAAAGGGAGCTATCCATTTCTCAGAAAACAAAGCAAAAGAGAAGATGGTACCCTGATCACAGTATATTCTCCATTCTGTGGGTAGGATGGATGGAGAAAGCCTCAAATGGTTTTCAGAAGACTATTTTCTGTATTTGCCCTCTCTCTCTCTCTCTCTCTCTCTCTCTCTCTCTCTCTCTCTCCCCTTGTCTTTTTGTCTGTCTCTCTCTTTCTATCTCTCCCTCTTCCTCCCCCTCTGTCTCACACCAAAACTTAATATTCCCTAATTATTATGCTAATTAATTATGTTTATTTATGATAAGGAGGTAAACAAGCATCATTCCAGCTTTTAACTAAGACCTGTGTAATTGGCAGCATGTAACACTATACAAATTATCAGAGGACAGATAATTTTTAGGCTTTTATTCATTATTCATGAAACTGTTTCTTAACTTCTTACCCAGAAAGGTAAAAATAACATCAGGCCAGGAGGTAAATTAGGAGGGAAGGGAGCTGCACATACAAAGCAGAAGTAAGGGGAAACAGAGAAGGAAGTTACTAAATTAATTTAACAAAACTAAGATTGACTCTCAATAACTTCTTGTTTAGCTTTTTATGTAACTCCCCTGACTTGTAATAACTCTTGATTTGGAACAAGGTCAAGGCTGAAGTCGAGAGGCAATTTCTTTTTCATTCTTGCTTGTTTGGTTTCTTGGTTGGATCTTTCCCATGCTCTACAGTTTTCAGAATCTGCCGCCTCATTGGCTGCCATTTTTGTTCCTACTTTCAGCTTTCTGAGATAGGTTTGCCCTCTGTAGCCCAGGCTAGACTGCTCTCTGAGATAGGTTTTCACTCTGTAGCTCAGATCAGGCAGTTTTCTGAGATAGGTTTGTTTGTACTCTGCAGCCCAGGGTAGCTCTGAGCTTACAACAATTCTCTCACCTCAGCTTCCAGAATCCAGGGACTACAGGCGTGAGCTACCTCACCTGGCTAGAGTTTAAAAGCACCAGAATTCTTTCTGAATGAATGAAGCCTTATGGTTCTTACTAAGAAAATACTAAAAACCATTACTTTCCCTGTGTATTATTTTTTAATCTAATTTAAAATAGATGTGCACCTATCTACCGTGGATGTTTAAATGGTAGATGTGCACCTATCTACTGTAGATGTTTAAATCGTACCTAAGGGAAGTTATTATCCTGTCCAACTTTTTCATCCTTTCTCAATCTTACCTTCTAGAGCAGTGGTTCTCAACATGTGCGTCACGACCCCTGGGAGGGTCACATATCAAATAGCCTGCATATCAGATAATTACATTATGATTCATTACAGTAGCAATGTTACAGTTATGAAGTAGCAACAAAATAACTTGACGGCTGTGGATCACCACATGAGGAACTAAACTAAACTCTCACGGTATTAGGAAGGTTGAGAACCACTGCCTAGATGAACATAATCACTTCTTTGTTCTGAAACTTGTTTTCTGTTGTTGTGGTAACAACACCAACTTCCACTGCAACAAAGGGCAACGGAGTCACAACCTGAGCACAGAAGAGTGTTTTCTCATGACTTGACTCTTTTCTTCTGAGCTGAGGAAAAGAATCTTTTTTTCAGGATGCTGAAACACATCCTATAATAAGCAGTGTTTGTCCCTAGGTAGTGTAACTCTCTTGTTGACTTCACAACTGGGAATCTTTCCCAGAAGTTTTCTTCATCTGTGAAAGGCTTGTGTGAGACAAGGCATCATTGTCTGAAATCCTGATGCGAGAAGCAACCTTGAACATCCTGTGTACAGACAGGGACAAGGTGCAGCTATGCTGAGGAACCATTGAAAGAATGCAGTTAATTTACATATGTAGACATGGAATAAATTGTGTGTAATGACTCTTATGCAGTTAAATACATATGCAAAATAAGTGCAAATATGCTATAAAATGAATTCCAGAGAATGACTTAAATGTGTTTAACATTAGTACAGAAACTTTGATAGGCACGTAGATATAGATTGCATTTCTGATGAACCCAAAGATGGCTTTTATCTTCTAGGATTCATTTAATTTTTAAAAGTTATTTACTCACTTACTTATGTTTTATGAACATGCATGTATTATGTGAGCAGGTGAATAAGCTGACTGGCCATCAAAGCCCCAGGATCTGCCTGTCTCTGCTCTTCAATGATTATATTTAGAAAGCCATCTCTGAGATGAAAGAACATTGTCAAGATTGGCAACAACAACAAAAAGTAGTCCAGAGAAGCAGACCCTTTAGGGCTCAAAGTTGAGTTTAATAGAACAGGCAGTAGACCCTGGGCTCATCATCAGCGCCCCAAACTGAACGTTCCTGTGCAAAGCACCTGCTCTTGAACAACCGAATCACTCAAAGCTTAAATTGACTTAAGCCAAACAAATAGGGAAAGGGCCAAGGTAGATATGAGTTAGATTCACTATAAATTATTTCTTCATGCCTTCACAGTTAGTGACTTATGGCTTAATTGGGTATTTGTAAACAGTAAGAATGCCATGGTGCATGAAGTACTGGGTTTCTTACAGATCGATGTCCCCTGTAACTAACCCCACCTTGAAGAGTAGAAATCTCTCTGTGTGTGATTCTGGGACTCTTTTTAGTCACTTATTTCACAGTTACATAGTGTCACTCAGTTCTTTGAAATCATGAATTTTTGTTTCTGATAAAACAACAGGTATCAGGTCCATGGACCATCAATATTCTCACACGCACACAATGCCAGAGAACGTATGTTCTGCAGAGTCTAGCTATCCTTTTATTATATTTAGCTACAGACCATATTTAGAAACTAAACAACTACACTGTATTAAACTTGGAAATCTTATCCTTAGTCTGGCTGGTATACTCCTACTTACTCTTGTAAGTTGCCATAATTCTGAATGGAAAGTCATCCATCCAGGCTGGAAGATTAGTTCTATACCTACATCTACTGAGGAGGAGTTTTCTCTTTTTTCTTTTATACTTCACTCTAAGCCACCTTAAACACCAAAATTAAGGGATGCTGATTGCATATTCATATTCATTAAAAGATATTGACACCCAAGCTTATACCACAGCACTGAAAAACACATAGCAATTTGGATTATAAGGAGTTCTGGGTGTAACACGGTAAAAGTTCAAAAGAACTCTTTGAGATTGAAGATTTACAAGAAGAGGGAGCAAAGCCATATGGAGCACCTCTCTGTTCTGCTTCCTATGAATTCCCCTGGCTGTGACTCAGGCATTTCACAAACACGATGAGGATCTATGCCCTGCTGTTCTAACAGATGAAGCAAAATTCCAGTGCAACAAAAATGATTTGGTGAGCTAGCTTTCAACCTAACAACAAAAGTCTGATCAATACCTTGACAAACTTTGGAAAGTGTCCTGGCTGGTTTTGTGTCAACTTGACACAAGCTGGAGTTATCACAGAGAAAGGAGTTTCAGTTGAGAAAATGCCTCCATGAGATCCAGCTGTAAGGCATTTTCTCAATTAGTGATCAAGGGGGGAGGGCCCCTTGTGGGTGGCACCATCTGTGGGCTGGTAGTCTTGAGTTCTATAAGAAAGCCAGCTGAGCAAGCCAGGAGAAGCAAGCAAGCCAGTAAGGAACATCCCTCCATGGCCTCTGCATCAGCTCCTGATCCCTGACCTGCTTGAGTTCCAGTCCTGACTTCCTCTGGTGATGAACAGCAGTGTGGAAGTGTAAGCTCAATAAACCCTTTCCTCCCCAACTTGCTTCTTGGTCATGATGTTTGTGCAGGAATAGAAACCCTGACTAAGACAGAAAGTTTACATGAAACAAACAAAAAACAAAAATCTTTTAGTCATTCTAGTGAGTTTTCTGAGCTATTCTTTTTTATCACTAAATGATCTCACTAACATGATATCTTTAAAATGCCTTTAATTTCCCCAGGATCTTATTTAGTGTTTATAATCCCTTTATACCTCAAGTATTTTACACTGATGTCAACTGTCAAACACACTTTGGATTGGAGACAGGTATTTTTAGTGGGGGGACTAAATTAGATACCTTCTAAGTCAATTCTGCACTTTTGGAAAACTGAAATATGCATGTTGATTTGTGTATTTGCCTTTATATTTTAATCATTACCCCAGCTCTGACATGGTATGTTGGAAAACAACCTCTTTCTTTTCAAAAGCTTTTAGTAAGTAGTCAAAATATGAAAATACTAAAAACTAAATATTCATGTGTGTATGTGTGTGTTGTGTGTGTGTCTGTGTGTATGTGTGTGTGTATATGTGATGCTTGTACTGTATGCATGAGTGTGTGTACACAGAAGCCCGAGAAAAGCATTTGATATTTTACCCTATCTCTCTCCATCTTACTGCTTTAAAACAGGGTCTCACCAAGAATGAAGCAAAGGCCGCAGCTAGCCAGGGGAAGCATCCTTCTGTTTCGACCTCCTATAGGACAGGGGTTAGATTCATGTATGCATGTATGCAGCTTTCTTTTTTTACAGGAGTGCTAAGGGTTTGAAATAATGTGTTCATGTTAATACAACCAGAATTCAGATATAACCTGAAGCCACCTCTCCAGCTTCAAGCTAAACACTCTTTTGTTTTGCATTATAATGGCCCTGGTACATTGAATCTACATATAGAATGTTTACATTGGTTTTTAAAGATCTAATCCTTAACAATAGGAAAATGACTCTTACTTTGTCTTCTCAAATGTTGTACATCTCATTTTATCAGAATTTTAAATTCAAAGAGACTAAATTCTCTCACTGCCAAGAGTCTTGCTGCCTACCATAAGCATCTTGCTTCTTCAGTCTTCATAGGGTCATCTTTGCAAATCTCACAATACAGCAAGCCTAGCTGCTGGTCACCTGGACCCATGTGTCTCCCCCTTCCAGTCATCCCAAACTGAGTAAATGTGACTGGTGTCTTTCCCCAAGGTGCTGTAGCAAGGCCCCCAATATAACCCAGTTTGAGTGAGAACACTGTTTTAACGTGTTGTCTTCTCAGAACAGCTTTTTACACTTGCCCTCATGACAAAAAGCACCCTGGATGAGTGCTAGAGACAGTGGCCTCCTGGGAGCTAACTTCGGAATCCCATAGACCTTCTGTTTGGCCTCGCCTACTTAAGCTACCTCTTAGGGTTGTTCATTTTCTCTCAAGTAGCAGTGCTTCGAGAAATCATGAGAACAGTATCAATGAATACACAGTGGCTAGAGATATAAGCAGAATTTATTTTGTGAAAATGATTGTGAAAGATGATTTGGGGTGCAAGATGATTCAGTGGGTCTAGAACATGACCAGCATTCACCCTGAAAAATATAGGAAAACATTTCAGGAAAATGAAGCAGAAAGAATCAGACTAATTCAAAGTCAATTAGAAGAAGGATTTTTCCCATTCTGTTTGAGATGTAGGGTGTCTAGACACGGGGGTAAGTCTATAACAACAAAGGTGGAAAACTGAATCAAAATACTTGTACAGAATCTCCCCTTACCAGAGAAGGCAACTGCCTTATCTTTTGTGGGAAAGCCATCAAAAATAAACAGAGAAAGTACGAAAGAGAACTCCGACATCATTGTTACCCCATGTTTGTATTGTAGGACCACTGTGATGGTTGCTATGTACAACAACTGCCTTAAGCAGAACAGTTGAGATATCAAGTGATTGGTGAAGGCTTTGAGAATATTAGTCCAGAGATGGAGCCTGGTCTCAAAACAAGGAATGCTCTTTTCATTGGAGTCTGGGGGTATGCTCATGCCTTCAGGTCAGTTTCCCACTGATATATAAAAAAATGTCAGGAGCACCAGAATGAGTTAGAAGGCCAGGGGCTGTGTCTCAAGAGCCTGACTGAGTAGGTGAGGCCAAACAAGCTCCACTGATTCATAGAGTCTGTTTTCTAGAAACTACCACATTCAGGGATTCATTCCCAACATGTAGGATTTTTGGGAGTGTGCAGTTCTGTCCACAGCAGCACATCTTCATGCTTGCATACCATGAAAGCTTTTGTTCATGATGCATGGGGTAAGCTTGACAGTCCATATCTGGCACTCTCCCTGACGATAAGGCGCACTCCTGCTTTCCCCAGCTATTCTCAGTTCACACTCAAAGACAACCACTCATCAGATAACACTCATCTGCTAATTTTGTGAGTCAGACCTACTAATTTCGCCTATCTAGCAAGAGGCAAAATTGGCCTTTAATTTGAAAGTAGATATGTATTTTAAAAGGCTTTTGAGAGTTAGAGCAGCAACATCTTGGGAAGAAAATACTCCACAGAGATGTCTATAGAGATGGTGCAAAATCTTTGACAGCCTTGTAGCTTGCAGGTATGTAGAAAGGAGGGAATTACTCCAAGCTCCTGAGCATTTACAGAGTCTCTGTCTTTGCATTATTTGGGCTCTGATAAGACCCATCTACTGGCAACAGAAGCCTACAGAGGCTAGTCAGATGCCCCAAGAAAATAATCAGTGATTAAAAAAAAAAAAAAACCAACATGGTACTATCAGCTTCTAAATGGGAAATTGGATCATATTTAGACACTAAGTCATAGACTAAATAGAAATTTCCTGTACTAAAACAGAAATGTATGCAGAAATCTCAGCAAGTGATATTCATTTGACATTTATATAATATTGTCATGACTTGCAAACTTAAGCTATTTTCCTTATAGAAATGCTATTCTCTCATCAAAGCAGGGCTGCTTTTGGGTGACTAGGAAGGCCTCTCTGAAGGTGATATGACCCCTGACAGCAAATCTGCACATGGCATTAGTCCTAGGCAAATAGCATCCTACCTCAGAAGTGAATATTTATTTTGTAAAATTTTTTCTTAACTCATTTGGCTTTTACTCTAGCAAACTGTTGTCTAAAAATATAAGTCACTACTGTATTAAAGTAAGATATAACAAAGGAGAGAGTTATCGTTAAGAAATAATTTTCATTATTCAGATTTATTGTACTGTTTAAGATGATAAAGCATACATTTTTATCATCACTGTATTTAGTGGCTATGTATGCACCTAGAGTCCACTCTTAATTCTGAGTCTAAGGGACCAGAGAGACGATTTATCCCTGTAGACTTGGTGCCTGTGTAAGTAAAATGGGAGGAAGCTGGCAAGAAGGAAAGGTGAAGAAACTGGAGTCAGCACAGTCAGAGTTCTTCAACTGAGTCCTATTGTATACTCTGAACACATCCCATCTTCTCAGTTTCATGCTACAGGTGCCTTAAGGAGACAAACATGGTAGAAAGATGCACAGACATTCTACTGCAAATCCACACCACAGGAGCTTCTTGCCCTGATAAACCCAGAATTTTTTGTTTCGTTTTCTGGGTTTGGTTTGGAGATGGGATCTAGTCAAGTAACCAGAGATGGCCTTGACATCCTTGTCCCCTGCATCTGACTTCTGACTTCAAGTGTGTGTGGCCTTGACTGTCTGGTATGCACACACCTTTGTACATCATCTTCACAGCGATCATAGTACTTCATGTTGAATAGAACCAATGCCCTAATATTTTCCTTTAGTCATATTGCTGTGCATTTGCCTTTTCTGCCTCTTTGCAAAATGTTTCAATGGAATATGGTTCTCTTAAAAGTGAACTTTCAGCTGTATATGCATAACTATGTTTATATGAATTGGTGAGAGTTGAATCTGGAATGTCCCCACAGGCTTATGTTTTGAACATTTGTTACCCATTCTGTGGAAATATTTTAGAAGCCTTGGTTTTAGTCATTTTTTTTTATGCTGTGGTAAAACCATAACTGAGGCAACTTACAGGGGGATGGATTTATTCAGGCTGTGGTTCTAGAGAGATGACTCCATTCCCACTGGAGGGGGAAAGGGAAGCAGGCAGCAATGAGGACTGGAGATGCAAGCTGAGAGCTCATGTCTCAAATCTTAAGCAGAAAGCAGAGAGAGTGAATTAGGAATGATGTATGGTTTTTAAAATTTCAAAGCCCACTTCTAGTGGCACAGTTTATCCAACAAGGCCACACTGCACAAGTCTTCCCAAATAGTACCACCAACCAGGAGCTAAGCATCCAGACGCCAAGACTACGGGAACCATCTTATCCAAAACACCACATGCTAGAACCTTGAGGAGATATATCACTAAACACAAAGCCTGGAGACTCATGCCAGCCTCCAGTGCTTATGTAGCTCCATGCATTCTGGCCTTCCTGTTGTGAATAGTCTTTCCACAGACTTCTGCCTCAGAATGATCTGTGCTGCTGTGTTTCCTGCCACAATGAACTGAAGTCCATATCAGCCATGATCCAGAATGAAACTGTCCCCATTTAAATTGTCTGGCGTTGTAGTCATAGGGACACAAAAGTAACTAATGCATGTATTTTCAATATTTTAAAGTTTTTAAACATATGTAAGCTTAATTTGGTTTTAATTTGATTCATTCAGTGTAGAACTCACACATTTAAAGAATTCTACCAAATTCCTTTCCATATTGTCAGAGTTGTGCAGTCATCAACGGTAACCAATCACAGTATAGTATAATTTCCCTATGATTTTATCTATTCTTGCCTCTTAAACAAATAATGCTAAATCTTTAAAGAAGTCTCTTTAAGAGAATAACAGAATTTCAGGGCCAGAAGCAAACTGTTACCTGTATAGTCTATAAATACAATTTACATAAATCTTGTAGCCAGGATATAGCAGATTCATAATTCTAGGCCCTGATACCAATACCAAAGGTAACAGCCTTCCCCATGTCTCACTGAAAGCCTATTTGCACTAGCTCTATTCACAAGGAATGTAGAACCATTTAAGTCTTTCAAAACTTCATTATGAAATCAGATGCAGGGGCAGTACCTCAGTCAGTATACCACTTGACTCACAGGAATAAAGACCTGGTTTTCAGACTCTCAGGACCTATGTAAAAAGGCGGACGTGGTGCAGAGCGTATAACATAGGCATGGTGTTGACAAAGGAGCCAGAGATAGGCAAGTCCTGGAGTTCACTAGCCAGCCAGCCTAGCCCATCTGGCAAAGTTTAGACCAATGAGAAACAGCACTTCAAACCAAGGGCAGAAGATTTGGGAATGGTGTGTGAAGTTGATCTTTGGCCCTTACACATTCATATAGCTGCACCTGCAAGTACAACACACATACACACACACACACTCACACACACACACACCATACATGCATGTACACAAACACATAGACACATACAGAAACAAACATATACAAGATGTAATAAGCTTAGCATGCAACCAATGGAGTTATAAAGTCATGTGTTAAAGTGTTTTGTTGGCACAATAACAAAAATCAGTGTTATTTCAGGTAATAGAAGCCAAAGGTCAAAAATGTGTATTTTAGATTGGTATAGGTCTTTTAAAATACTTATTTTTTACTTTTAAAATGGAAGTAATAGTATTTACACCTCTTCTACGGCAGAGAGTATCCTCAAGCTAGTTTATGCCTATTGTGGAGTCAGTTTCCAGCTGATGTAACACATTATGCAATTCATAACGGAAATCATCATTAGAAGAGTTCACTTACCCCTTACACATCTGAACATTCTCACTTTTAACCCTGTTGAGCATCCTCAACATGGTGATTGACTTTCTTGCTTGCTTCTGACATGGTCTTTCTACATAGCCCTAGCCAGCTTGGCATTCACTATACAGTCTAGATTTGCAACTCAATGCCTTCTCCCTTTTGCTGGAATTACAGGTGTGTATCATCATGGTCTGGCTTATGTTCATATTTAAATCTCTAAAGTAATATCTAATTCCATGACATTTGGAAGTACATCAAAACACATCCACGTACATTATTTTGTTTGGTCTATTCTAGCGCGCAGGAGAACCCCAAGTTTGATGAAGATTTCCCTTTCCCTTCCCTTCCTTCCCTTGCTATGCTAAACACCTGACAAATGAGAGTAAAAAAAAGAATCTGAGCCCTCAACTTTACAATAAGCTGATATGAATCCAGGGACTATCAGCCTTCTAATGGAAATCTAACGTCTTCCTGGGGCTAAATGAAAGAAAGGTCCCTTGCTCTTGTGCCTGGTGTAGACAGAGCCAGTGATGAGCACCCCCTGTACAGCAGCATGGTTTCTTCTAAAGGAGAGCTCAACATGTCAATGGAAATAAAGACTTTGACAGAAAGAAAATACATTCCGTATATTTAATTTCAGCTAATAAGCCAAGTTCCAGGTTTGTAAGAACAGGTTACTCTAGTCAGGCCAGGTCTCATAGTATCAAATGTTTACAAAATTCAAGGAAAAGCTTTCAATAGTAGTAAACATAACCAGAGCCAACTTTGTGAATGAAAGATTCCTGTAGTCGACCACCGTGCCTAAGCCAGTATTTTTGCCTATATACAGCAGCACCATCATCCTTTTAAACTGAGTGAACCCTTTCTTTATTCTACTAGGGGCCACTAAACCACCTAGCTCTCCCTAGCTGCTGCAGGGAACCCAGACCCAGCAAATGGAAGGACCAGGGGATTGATACCACTGCACAACACCATGCCAACATTTCCCTTGTCATCTTTGCTTTTAATTGACATTTCTCAATGAAAGTTATTCCTGGGCCTAGAGACAGGAAGCCAGAAGAAACTATTCTCGTGCTTTTATAAGTGTCTATGGTATTAAACAAGGTAATTGCGTTCTGTCTGTCTTAGACAAGGTAATTGCATTCTGTGCCTCACTCTTTTCTCCTCCTAAAGAAAGAGTTTAAGTTGTGGACTTTGCTCTCTTGTGTTTGTTTTGTTGAGGCTGAGCATTGCTCTGAGGCCAAGGCTGGCTTCCAACTGAAGCTGATACCACGCTTTAGCCTTCTGAGCACTGCAATTCCTCGCCTCTGCATTCTGATTCCAGCCATCTGAAGAAGCTCCATGTTAAACGTGACCTCTCTATCTTTGAACAAGCGGGGCAGTCTGTCTGCATTCACACAGATAGTAGGTTCAGACTCTACTATGCCCCAGTGACATTTCTGAAGTGGGAGTTGTCCTGGGCTGAGAGAGAGTGCAAGAGCATTCAGAGCCCCTCAGGCACTTTGTTTCTAGCTCTGTTTACTCTTGGGGCAGGAAATAACTCTGCAAAGTTCAGCAGCAGAGCAAGGAAGGCCATCTTTTTCCCTTCACCATGTATGGTTTCCATCCCACTGCTTCCATCTTCATGTCACATACTATTCCTGAGATAGGTTCTCCCAGGCTTGCCATGGGGTCTCCTCTGCCCTGAAAGCGGACACATTCTTGTTGGGAAGAGTCATGTAGAAATTCTACTCAATCGCTCTCTAGCAGCTTCGATTCTGAATACAGCTCTGAAAGGCTGAATATCTCCTCTTGCTGTTATAAATAGGTTCTGATGTCTGCCCCTGCAGCTCACTGGGAAAGAATGCAAACAGTCCCAGGAATGAATTCTCAGGAAGGCTGCTCTGCCCTGTAAAGAGCTATTTTACTTTACATGACAACATCATCTTCCAGATACGAAGAAGACCTTACATTTTTTAGCCTGTGAGTTTCTCACCCTTAGGAATGACGTTTCACATGAGGTGGGGAGAGGGGGGGTGGGAAAGGAAAAGTAAAAAATGTGCTGAACAATGACTTTCTTCCTCAGTTGGTCTTTAAAGGAACATTCACTATTTTAACCAAATCTGCCTTTTTACTACATTCTCTGGCAAAATATATCATCCATGTAGAGTCTATTTTCACATAACGGTTATTATTCATGTAAAAGTTATTATTCACAGAAATATCTATCATGTAAAGGATATCAGGACCTCAACAGCACAAACCAAAATTCTGTAGGAGACACAGTGCTGAGTCCAAAGAATCAAAAGATTCTCTTGGATTTTTTTTGTAAATCTGTTCCTCTTCTCCTATGCAAGGGAGTTAGGGATCAAGAAAAGGTCTGTAGGACTATGTAGACATTCATTACTTTGAGTTGCAACAAGACAACTTTGCACATAAAACATAAAGATGACCACAACTGGAAAGTTTACAGCTTCCCATAAGCTCTCTGTACACACAGAAGGGACCTTGAGATTTGGATTTCAGAACCCAAAAATATTTATCTCTCCTGCTACCAGATCAGAAGATACTGTATCAAGCATTAAGCTTCTTGATTGTGGTATCAGAATATGGTTCTCCAGGGTTCCAGAAGCTTCAAAGTGGAGATAGTGTACCTTCCATTAAGACCAACCCATCACAAATCCAAAGATTTGTGACTGTGACCTCCCGCTTCTGAGTGGCTACAGTTTGTTTATTCAACTGAATTTCTAGTGCTAGAGTAGGAGAGGTGGATGCTGTGTGTATTTCTAAATTAATAGATTTAGTGATTCTAAATCCTCTGAATGGTAAAGAACGATGTTCAGAGATGACAATCTATGGGCAAGGAGAGTATCTTAATAAATAAAATGTGCGTAACACAAGTATGAGGACCTGAGCTCAGGTCCCCATCATCCATCTGAAAATTCAGGTGTGGTAGCACTGGCTGCTAGGGTGGGAGTGAGAGGAGCAGATGTGGTGTTCCCTGGGCAGCCAGTGTAGCCAAAACAGCAAGCTCCACGTTCAGGGAGAGGCCCTGACTGAAAAAATAAAGTGGAGTAATTAGTTGAGAAACGATTTCTGTCTTCCATACCCAGATGCATAGTCAATTGAAGAGAGAGAGAGAGAGAGAGAGAGAGAGAGAGAGAGAGACAGACAGAGAGACAGAGAGACAGAGAGACAGAGACAGAGAGAGAGACAGAGAAAGACAGAGAGACAGAGACAAAGCAATCTACAAAAAAATGTCTAAATACACAAAAATGTAGTTAGGTGCTGTCAGATTTGGGAGTATACTGTGGGGAACATTGAATTGTAGCCTATATCTGTGATTAGAACAAGAGTTCTAACAATAACCTAATGACATTTAAACTCATAGATAAGAAATGATTGGAACAAAGTATAGCTCTGGTAGCATAAAATATTCTAAGTGTTCTCACCAGCTTAATCGTTGACTGTATCAATCAAACCATAGCTACTTGCATACATTTAAAGGCTCATAGAGTGTCTAAATATGTTTATTGTAAACTGAAATCTTCTAAGCAAGTTTTTCCTTTTCATGAGAATGTCCATATTTACGCTTAACTCTACTAGAGTTTAGTAGCTGTCCAAAGCAGCAGCGGATAAATGCCTTTTTAGTTGATCTTGCTCCTATAAGAAGAATATGTGCATGACTAGCTATACATCTTTAATCTCAATGTATTCTTCAAAAAATTCAAGGCTGAAGTTTTTCAAGCTCTTAGCTTTTTCCCTGATGCTTATTGATACAGCCTCAGTCACCTTTCTCCTGGTAAGTTGATCACTCATCCAGAATATGCCATCTACCACCAAAAACATAGATAAAATAGAAATATATTCCATGATGCCAGAGGGGCTTGTATACACTGGGCAAATGCTGGTCCTCTGCCCTACGCATCTTCTGTAGACAGATTCTGATAATCATGTAAATATCATGGTTTCCATGGTGCTAGCCCATCTGCCTATCAAGTCTAAATGCAAGAGAACTTAACATTAAATGTTCTTGACCCATTTTCCTTTGAAAAAGAGAAAGACAGCTCAAATTGCAGAGTGTTGAAAACAGAACCCTGAAGTTGGAGTTTGATGTGGCCCAGAAACACTCTTGAGATTTAATCTACCTTTTGCCATGCTTTTGAAAAAAAATATAGAAATATTTTTGACATAGGTTTTCTTGTCAAAGGTAGGCAGGGATCGTTTAAAACCTAAATAATGACTCTTCTAAAATTCTAAATCAGCGAATTAAATATCCTCCAGATGGTACTTTCCTGACCGATGACTGGTGTGATGTATCTCATCAGAAGGTGCAGTTCAAGGGCACACAGGGTCTCAAGACTACACTGACATTTCCAGTCAGTACAGTATTAGAGCTAAGCAGATTGGTCTCACTGCTAATACCCATGTCACCAAGTTAAGAAGAAGTTGTGAAATTATGCTCTTGTTCACAGATACAGACTTTTCAAATCACATAAATGCATACAGGGGCATGTGCCAATAAAAAGTGGTCAAAAATTAGAAAATTGTCTTATAATTAGAGTAATTCCAGCAGTTCAACTTACTTCATAGTTGAAAATGATGAGCTTTGATCTTAGCCTCAGTTAAAAACCACCCGCCCGGGTAGTATTTCCTTTTCTTCTATAATTTATGCCTTTAAAAAAAATCTATGTCAGCAATTTTACATCCTCTCTTTGCACCTGGCAAATTGCTGCTTCAGACTTACAAGTCACCCCGAGCTCTTGGCTCACCTCAGCTCTCAGTTCTCTGTGAGCGTTGTGGGCAACAGTCTCTGTGATGAAGATTGTCTTCAGAACACCCGTTGTTTATGTATTTCCTGTGGCTTAAGTTGCCCCAAGCTGTTAGAATTGAGAAGGTCACAAACTAAAGACTGACCTTCACATGCTAAGAAGGGAAAGCTACAAGAGATGGTTTCCAAAGAAACTCCCAGGTCCTGGGCAGAATGGAAGATAAGGTCTCCACTGGGAAAGGAAAATGGAGTCCGGACAAGTCTGGAAGTCCTGTGATAAGGACAGTTTTAAGATGCTGATGGGTCATAAAAGAATCTCAACATAGGAATTTAAGTTTTGAGATCATGAAATAAGAGGAAAGTATGGGTAAATTAGCAATAATGAAGTCTGTAAACATGAAGCATGCATCTCTATTCAGCTAGTGCATGAGTCATACTGCCAAGCAGCTATTCATGTCCTTGGCACTTTATTTGGTGTTTCAGGTGATTCCAAAGCATTGTTGACAAGATCATTTTCCTGGAAGAGTTTATATTGAGGGAGAAATTCATGGGAACAGAGAACCTATGAACTATGGTTATATTGGCATCTCTGCTACCTCCACAGGAAAACATGAGATAAAGAATAAGCAGGCAGTTGAGGGCTGCCAGTGAACAGTCTGTGATGCAGAGAAGGTGATGGATGCCTGAAGCTTGCTGGGGTGCGGGTGAGGCAGGGTGGGATGCTCATCGTGCAGCACTGAGAAGGATGGGGAGGGATCTGATAGAGAGGATTGTAATGAGAAAGGCCAGTGTGAGAAGATGACAGATGTTGTATGTCTGCACACACGTGCTAGGAAAGGTAAGGATGGACAATCTAGGGTGGAGTTATACACAGTCCAAACAACGTAATGGAGAACAAGTTTGTAGTCTACATAATGGAGGCCACATGCCTTCTTCTATCTAATTAAAGCATGAGTAAGAAAAGCCTATTTGAAAATTTTTGTGGAATTCTTAAAAATAGTGCTAAAATTCAAGCCTTAATTCTAAAAACTTTTTTTGTTAAGTGATACAGGTTTTGCCTAATCTTTATTAATAGCATAAATGATGTTGCTAATATTGTACTAATATATTATCTAGTGTTTCATACAATCTACTGGATGGTTATTTTATAAATGTTTCAGTAAAGATTGCACTTACTGGCTCAACACAATGTGATTCTGGCCTTTGTTTGCCCATGCTCTCTGAGTATTCTCTGCATGCCGAATACTCAACTGAACACTCAGGACACCAAGAGAGAGGGAACACTCTACGACTTTCTGTGGCCAGTGGGAGGCAAACATATGAATGGATTGTGAATCCAGCTCTGGTAGAAGTGCAGGCAATATTCCTTTAATAAGGAGAATGGTTTCGTTTTCAGCAACTTCTCATTAGAGATGAAGGTGATACAAGACACATCAGTGCTCCAGGGTATGGCAAGAGCCAAGTATTCCCAAAAGCATCCCCATGATTTGTTTATGCAGATCTCACGAGGTGTGGCTGCACAGGTGGTCTGACCTGTGAGAGTCTTGGAACTACATGCTAATAAGGAGAAAAAAGCTTTTCCATAAGTTCCTAGAACTGAAAAACATCTACTGCAACAACTAATGGGTTGCTTGGAGCCCTGGTTTCATCTATCGGTCTATGTTCCTGTATGTGTCTGTCTGTCTCTTTCTGCCTCTCTTTCTCCCTCCTCCCCCTTCCACTCCCCATTCATTAGATGAAGTAATTTAAGGGGACAGAGAGCTATCTCAAGAGCCTCCACCTTCCTTCTACCTTACAGCATAATTACTAAATGATGACATTTTAATGAGGTTGAATCCTTCCATTAGAGATATAGTGAAAGGCTTGAATGAAGATGTTACTCAGACAACTGAGTCAGACTAAAAGTTATTCTCACTGATTTAAAGTGGAACCAACAGCAACCATAGTAAATCAGACTAGCATCCTCTGTTTACAGAACAGGGCAAGGTTAGAAAGCAGGGTCAAGAACGTGGAAGCCAAGGGCTGGGAAGAGGAATACAAATACTCACAATGTTGGAAGAACTCTGCATGCACAGAAAGGATCTCTTTAGTAAGAAGTGCACTGTGAACAGACTGAGCCTACCAGGTGGGGTCAATCAAGTTATGCGACAGAAGTCAACCTCACTGTTCATAGTTGTACATATCTTATTCGACTTTTTACCAAAGCAGAGTTGGCCCCTCAAGACTCTTTCTGGATGATGAACAGCATAAAATGTTTGGAAAGTACAAGAAGAGCCAGTTGGATTCAAACCATGGTTCACCTTTTAGACAACAGGCTCCTCAGTATGGAACCTTACCCCTCCATATTTAAGTACTGTAGTACCTCTTATGTTTGACAGAGATAATACTGTCAGAAGAACTCCTTATGTCTAGAAAGTTCTAAGTTCCTATCTGTTAAAATTATTTTGTGTAGGATTGAAAACTTCATACAAAGCCCCTGACTTAGCCTATCTTAGACAAAATTAGACATGTTCTGGTAAAAGAGAAACCTAATGGGTAATTACTTCTTTACATTTTGCACTACGGTTTATTGAAAAGTATTTTACACTTTTTCCAAGAGTCACAGATTATGACATCATTAGCACCTAACCCTGAGAAGATCATTGTAGATGTTTTTGCAATCCCAAGAACATTTCTTGGTGATATCAAGAGAGAGTGTAAGAGTTAAAGTTAACCTGTAAGCCCCACTTGCCCAAGGACATGGTAACTTCCTGGAAGATAACAAGCCACGTGTTTTCACTCCCCTAAACAAGTTTGTTTGAACCAACTACACCACCTATGTGTGTTTGATCACATGTAGGTAGAAGGTACATAGGCAGGAAATATATCTGGATATATGTTTGCCCCTGATTGGGCCTAATGGGAAATGAAATGAATTGTGGGTTTTGTGTTCTTAAGGCCTATAAAATGTAACTCATGGCCATGCCCTGAGAACATAGGGATTTTTTCCTGGCCAGTATTTAATTAAAGCTTGCTTCTAATTTGGCTCAAAATTGTGGAATTGCTCTTTTGCAAATTACAGGAGTAACACTAGTCTTTTAAATATTTACATCATGGGCATGAATGGCAGAGACAATGGTGCTGAACAGGTGCTGCAGCATCTCTGTGTCTTTTTGGTGCATGCTTTAGTTTCCAACATAAACTGTAGACAGTCTCCATAAAAAACATCTAAACAATATAGATGCATCACAAAGCTTCACATTGCTCAGCCTGCTCCATCAACCACTAACAAGATGGCCAGTTCCCAGAGATTGAGAATGACATTGATTGCTCTAATTTGACAAGAACCAGGGCATGAGCAGAAGCCCACTACTCTGGTCACTGAAATAGTCACACAGCTATTTTATGAAGTTAGCCAGGGGCAAAGTGGATAAACTTGAGTTCTTTGGCATGCTTCATGTGCATCAATAGTCTAAAAAAAAATTGTAGTTTCCATTTACAGAACTCAGCCTTTAAATTTTACCCTCAAGGTATAAGACTGATTCTCAGCATGATGCCATTGTGTTGATCTTTAATTAATGTTTCAGAATGTCCACAAGGTTCTTGTCAAACTTATGTATTTGTATAAGTATCATGTCACAGAATGCAGTTTTTAAGATGTTTATTTCTCTTATATCTTAAATGATCATTTGGAACATGTTAGTATGGGGAGACAAGAGGAATACCCAAAAGAAATGAATCCAGTTCAGATGTAACATTCTTATACCAAATTTGTGACATCATGCTCCAAAAAGAAAAAAATGTTTACAAGCTTAAGAGTTTGCTAGTACTTTCAAACAATCCTTCTCATGCCTCCCGATGAGAAGTTTTGAGTATCTGCTGCAATTCATTAGATATTGCCCAATTCCTGGTAGAATTGTGCTGGATGTGCAGTATCTTTCTTTGGATACATAAACATTCCCGGACACTTATCTTCAGTCATGCCAAGATACAAAAATGGATTAGTTTAATTACAGAGAAGTTAATTCATGCACATCGTGTTGGCAGTGGCACAAGTCTAAAAACAATCTCTCTCCATGGAAACCAAATACAACAAGGAAATTCTAATTCAATCACATGTGGCAAATGGATTATGAGCCCCAGTATCTTGAAGCGGGCATTTATTTTCCATCACTTGGTATGAATAAGGCATTGTACAACAGGGACATTCTAAAGGCATTTGCCTTCAAATTAAGTAAATTGAATTATTAAAGAATGTAAATTTTATTTTTTATAAGTAAAATACTGTGTTTTTATAACTAGAAATAAGTTTTATCAGAAAACATGTCGAGATGAACTCAGAGTTTCTTTGCTCTTTAACAATCTCCATCATTCTATCATATGATAATAAAGAAATGAGGTGGTACTGTTAAGAGAATGAGGAATGCCGTTGACTGCAGTAATTCACATTTTTTTAAAAGTCTTAGCACTAGGCATGACTCTACTAAATATGCATACCACATCAAGAAATCCTGTTAGCTCTGTCACTTATATGTATACACATTAATTTGTGATTATGCACATAAGTAAATACATGTATTTGTATACATACATGTGCATTTACAGAACATAACCATTGATCCCCTTCCTAAGCTGTCTGCAGTCATAGCCACCCTAATCTCTACCTCAGTGGCCCCATAGTCTCCTCTATGGTCTCACTCAGCCTAAGCACAGAGATCGCCTCACCTCTTTTAACGCGCTCTACTCTTCAATGTTATTCAAGTTCAAGTACTCCATTGGTCTCCTGCCTCACTCAGGGAAGCCTCATCTTCACAACCTTTTCTAGATCCCACTTTCCATCCTGGTCTTATCTTGTCCCCTTGTCCTTGCTACTTTCTTTAGGACACTGACTGCATCCCTGCATGGCTCTTGGTCAACTTCGGCATCTGGCCACAGTATTTCCTTCTGCCTAAAACACCCTTACCCCCAAATGTATCCAACACAAGTGCTATCGCTTCATTCCTGTCCTTACATCCCTCCCAACACATCTGCAGTGAAGCCTCACCCTGTATACACCTTACTCCCATTAACTCATTCTTCTTTTCTATCACATTTATCAGAATATATATATATATATATATATATATATATATATATATATATATCATATGTAATTTGTTCTTATAGAAGATACTATCTATTATGGTACTTTAAAAATGTCGTTGTTCATCTGAAATTTGTATTTAAGTAGTATTATTGTTACATAATTTTATTTACTAAATCTGGCAATCCAGATATAAAACAAAACAAAACCACTTGTCAAATGATGGAATACTTTGGAGGCTGAAAAATACAAACAGTGATAACTAATTGAGAACATTTAACCTTAGCAGCATTAAATGTTAAACGTCAGCAGATCTGGAATGTAGGAGGCAGCTGGGAAAGACTTTTGTCTTGAGGGCAACTGATTCCCGTCACTGGGATCTGTAAGGACATTGGGCACTCCTGCTGTAGGGTAGGAATGGAAGTATAAAATGTGTTGCTATGGGAACGGGGCAGCTAAAAACAATACATTTAGTAAAGGTCTTTAAAAGAAATAGATGTTGAAACAATTCACATGTTCACTAGACATATGGTTGTCCCACTGATGGTGAACTTCATGCAAGACTGAAAGGTTGTCCTTCAGAGAAAACGAACAACAAAGGTGCAACATTCTATTTATCTAAAATACAAAAGTAAACAAGAATAGTCCAGAAAGATAACAGCCAATCAGGTGAGAGACTGTGTGGCGGGGCTAGGAAATGCCCTTCAGGGAACAGGAGGAAGTCCCGGGGCTCTGACAATGTTCTTGATGTTAATTTAATCAGCGATAACATGTACATGCTTAATTTGTGGGGTCTTGTTGAGCTGGACTCTTATGACAAATCAATTTTTCCGTGCATATGTTGTATTAAATAAATATTTTCTGAATGAAAAGGCATTGCTGGACAAAAAAGAAAATGGGTAAGTCCCCAGTGTCTGAAAGGAAAGGGTAATTATAGTCAAGTGGGGGAGAAATTAGGGCTGAAATTAAAGCTGCCGTGAGGGTGCTGGGGGTGCTGGGGTGAGGAGTAGCTAGGTTCTCACTTAAACAGCTGCAAGTTGTTATGTAGAGTGAAGACTCTGGGCTTAATGATAGACCCTGCCCAGCAAGCTATGGGGGATGGTGGGTAGATAACACCCACTCCCACCATTTGGAAAGAGAAGCATAATGGAGGTCAGTTTGTCTTCATTTTAACTTAAGGGACAGATACGCAAAACACATGTTTAGGTTCACACTTAAAGCTGCGTGTGGGATATAAGAAAGGCCAAAATGAGGAATAAAAGGCTTACTACAAGCATCCCAGGATGCCATTAAAGCAAATGCACATCTATGTAGAGAAATGCACTCCCAGTTCAGGGCTCATAATCATCATCATAGGCTGAGGGTGAGCTCAAAATACAACAGTTACATACACACACACACACACACACACACACACACACACACACAAAGGATCTCAGTCTGTACCACCCTTCCATTTGGATAAACTTGAAGAGAAAAGAAAAAAAATGTCTACCCTTGGCGGGTAAGTTCTAATTCTGGTTAATAAATCTTTAGCTGGTGTGGATGGCAACTTCTCTGAGCCATTTTAAATGGCTCAGTGTATTAGTTGTCTGCCTGTGCTGTGACAATAACTCTATGACCAAGACACTCAGGCAAGAAAGAGTTTCTTGTCCTTACAATTCTAGAGGGTTAGAGACCAAGATGACCGTCACAGCACAGCAGTCATGTTTGCCATGGCTTCTGGAGCAACCAGTTTAGAACTCACATCTTAAACCACAAGATCAAACACGGGGGGGGGGGGGCAGTACCTGGAATGGTCCAAGGCTTTGAGAGCTCAAAGCCTGACCCCAGAAACACAATTCGTCCATCAAGGCCACATTTCCTAGATCTCTCTAAATGGTGCCACCAACCAAGTGTTCAAATGCCTGAGACTATATGGGACTTTCCATATTTAACATTTCTCAAAACACCATTGTGTGATACTTCAGAAACTGGTTTATTTTCAGCACTAAAAAAATGAATCAAATATAGAGTCGGGATTCATAACTGAAAGTTTTCAATCATATTGATCCTTTATAAGATCATAGAGTTGGGGGAAACTTCTTAATACTATAAAATTATATCAAGGTCTGGAAAGACAATGGCTAAAAGAAAAGTCGAGGGCATTTAGAATAGGCACCATCCAATAAAACCTAAAATCCTACTGTCTTAGCTTCTCTATTTTGATAGAGAATTCTATCACACAAACCTAAATTCTCCACACAAACCTACTAAAGAGCTATGAATGAATCTGCAGTGTCTCTCATTCAACATGGATGCCTACTCTTTCTGCACTTACCCAACGTCCAATACAAATGACCTTGCTGACATCCTACCTAACAGACAGTGGGGGAAAAATAGTTCCAAGAAAGTTGCTTAGATGCTAGGAATAAACATTCATAAACTGTTCCCTTTTCAGCACGAATAACCATAGATACGCACAATTCAATACAAGAGGCTAAAAATGTGCATCGCAAAGATAGTAAGACTTATTAAAAGTACAAACAGCTGTGAAATGAAGAACTCAGCTGCTGGGTCAGGGCTATTTGAATCTGTGAGGTCTTCATGATTTTGTTCTGTTGCTAATGATATGAGCTTTGCCTGACCGGTGTTTATAACTTTCATTATCTTAATTACATATACAATGTAGCTACAGAAAAAAAATCACTTGAAATAAGAAATTTCATTTTCTTTTATTTTCCAGGTTTGGTTATAAAGCTTTCAACATTTTCAACATTTGTATCTTATGTCAGAATTACCCTTGAACATTCCTTGTGTTCTCAATTGTTTTAAACATTTTTCAGTGTCTTTAAATCTATCCCAAAATATTTTACATAGGAAAACTAAGCAATTTTTTTTTAATTGGTATTTAATGCAATGAAAATTTTTTAGAAAGACTGAAATTCTCTTAAAATCTCAAGTTATTAAAAACTCAAGCTGAAAGTTCATTAGAAAATTGGTTTGGCCAACCAGACCCCTCCCCCCCCAAAGCTCCCAGGGATTAAACCACCAACCAAAGAGTACACATGGAGGGACCCATGGCTCCAGCCTCATAGGTGGCAGAGGAGGGCCTTGTGGGACATCAATGGGAGGAGAGGCCCTAGGTCCTGTGGAGGCTTGATGTCCCAGTGTAGGGGAATGCTAGGTTAGTGAGGTGGAGAGTAGATGGGGGGGGAGCACCCTCCATAGAGGCAGGGGAGGGGGAGGGGATATGGGGTTTGTGGAGGGGAAAATGGGAAGGGGGATAACATTTGAAATGTCAATAGATAGAATAACCAATAAAAAAATAAAAAGAAAATAAAGAAAAAGAAAATTGGTTTGGGAACTATAAAACCCAGATCAATTTTCAAATCTTATTAGTCATCTGAGAATCACAACATCATCTGCTTTGATGTAACACTAAATTGAGATTACTAGACTTTCAGATGAGGTGACCTCTACAAGGTTCCTATCAGGTGACCTCTGCCAGTTTTATATTCGCTGCTTTGCAATTTAATGTTAATTCCATAAAGTCATGATGATCTGTGTCCCCAGGACTGACCACAGCAAGACTCCAGAGTTCTGTCCCAGACAAATATATTGCAGAGACAGCAAGCCTCATGCTTTCTTTACCTCAGTAATTCCTGAGTTTCGATGCTTAAAGACAATCTTTCACGTCCTTTCTTTGGTTTATACCTGTTTTTAGCAACATAGAGAGACTACTTCCAGCTGCTCTGTTGACGGGGCTTACTATTTTTATTTAATAAGCACAGAAATGTTTGGGTGTTCTGTATCCTCTTGAGTCAACCTTAGGTTTGCTTCTTTGTTTTCTCCAGGACTTTTTTCATTACAGTTAGTTTTCATATTTCCTGCATAGAGCTTCTCATGGCAACTTCTTGTTTTTATTTCAATGTTTGCATCAGCCATTCATTCTATTGCTGTTCTATGTCCTTCTCCCTCTCTTTTTGACCAATTTTGTAACAATTCCTTTATTTTCTGTTTTGTTTTCAAACCATCTCTAGCTCATCAGAAGTCTAGGCATTCACTCCATGCCATGGTTCATGTGAAAAGCCATATTGATACCAATTGGGTATCAATCATCATGCATACATTAGCTGTTTGTAATTACATATTCAGTACCTAGAGCATAGTAAGCCCTTAAATATAATTCATTTTCTTAAGGGCCTAGAAAACTCAGTTTTAATATGGTTAATATTTGGGAACATGCAAGCATTTGGTCTAAGCATCAAAAACTGCTATCAATATAATTCTAAGAAATCACTGTGTTTGTTCAAAACCATATTAAGAAATAAGACAGCATCCCCTAGCCACTCCTGAACCTCTGTCCCTGCTAATGGCTGAATTAACAGGATCGAATTCTCTTTTAAAATACATACAAAATGAATGTTTCTAATCATCACTAAGGTATTTTTGGAATTCTTATAAAAAGATACAGCTGTAACTTCAAATATATTTATGCCTTCAGATATAATATATGAATTATATTCTGTCTAATATTCCTTCTCACTTCACTTAGATCTGTGGCTATCTGATAAATAGTCCGACACAAATAGTTTTAAATAACATTAAGTCATAAAATTATCTGTCTTAGAAGTCATGAGATAAACCAATCATCAAGCACATTCACTTGTTACTAACAGTTACTAACAATCAGATTTATCACAGGGTTTCTACTGATTTACCTTTCAAGTTGTAGGACTCCGATCATCCTTACACCAAGCATAATATGAAAGTAGTTATTCAGTTTGGGTGTGCTGGAGAGATGGCTCTCTAGTTAAGAGCATTTGTACCTCTCGAAGAGGACCCTAGTTCAGTTTCAAGCACCCACAGGGTGGCTCACAGCATTCCATAACTCCACTTCCAAAGGATAAGATGTTCTTCCCTGCTCTTCATAGGCACCAGGCACATATGTGGTACAAAAACACATAGACAGGTGGACACTTACATATAATAATAATAATAATAATAATAATAATAATAATAATAATAAAAATAAAAATAAAAATAAAAATAAAAATAATAAATACTTAAATATAAATAATAATTAAAAATAAATATATTTTTTAATATTCAGTTTTTTAAAAATAGCCCTAAGGGAGAAGATGAAAATATATGGCACAGAGTTGTACTTAAATATCTTCTCTTTCCCATGTCAATCCCAAGTCCTTTCCATCCTTTTGCTGCTAACGAACTTCTGGATATCCACACATGGAGGGGAACTGGGGGGGTGGGGGGACGGGGTACATAATTCTAAAGGCTTCAACAAACCCAACTGGAAAAGATACTGGTTTTTTCTCTATTTTCTTCTCTTCAACATGAACGTACATTTTAAATATTTAGGTCTAAATCTTACCTATTTATTTGATCAGAACAAAATTCAGTGAATTGAGAGACAATAAAATCTTGGTGGCTCTTTGATACAGGATATGTCATAGACTATTTCCTTAAATGTCAAGAATCAACTAGAGGGCAGAGACACATCTAGATGACCCACAAAGAACACAATGTAATGTTCAGTTTGGATCTAATAATCTGACTGAAGATATGCCCTTTCCAACTATCTCAATAAAGACTCCTATCAAAGATGGTCAAGGGCAAATAAAGCACAACTGGAGTTGGGTTTCCTTCCCAAGTCTGCAGCAAGGCTTCATGAGTAATGACATAACTCTATCAAGGCTTCATGGTTGATGGAATATCTCCATCAGTCTCATGTTTCACCAAATATAGGTTCCATGAAAAATAACTAAAAAATATTCTGTCCCAATTTTAATGTGGTTTAGTGTGTAAATAAAATGCTTTTGTGAATAAGAAAAGCTGTAAATGAAATTAACAAAACACTAAAGCAAGTGTGAGTATGAAATAGACAGGTCCAATGGGCTTTAAGCTCTGGAGCTGTGGAAATAGCCAAATGGCTGAGCAGCTACTTCAGTAACCATGAACTAACATGTCTCTAATCCAGTGAATCCTGGCTAGTCTTATGTCAACTTGACACAAGCTAGAGTCATCTGAGAGAAGAGAACCTCAATTGAGAAAATGCCTCCACAACATCTGGCTATACGGCACTTTCTTAATTAGTGACTGATGGAAGAGAACTCAGCCATTGTGTGTGGTGCCATCCTTGGGATGGTGGTCCTGGGTACTGTAAGAAAGCAGGCTGAGCAATCTATAGGTTCCAACACAGTAAACAGTATCTCTCCATGGCTTCTGCATCAGCTCCTGCCTCCAGGCTCCTACCCCTTGAAGGATCTTGTCCTGAGTTCCTTCTGTGATGAACAGTGATATGGAAGTGTAAGCCAAATAAACCCTTTCCTCCCCAACTTGCTTTTTGGTTACAGTATTTACTCACAGCAGTAGAAACCCTAATTAAGGCAGGGGTGATAAATGCTGAACCATGAAGACAACAGTGGATATTGTTTCCTCTTTCTATAATTTGCCTTCATTTCTTTCCCTATTATAAATGTAGAACTAGGGAAAAAACCCAAACTCAAAACTTTATACATTCTCACTCATGTCTGATGTCCCTCTAATGTTGGTTTAACAAAAATAAATAAATATAAAAAATTTTTAAATTAAAATATATATTAAATAATATTACTAATGTCTTAATAAATTAGAAAACATTCAATAAATTACTTCTAAACTAGATCTAGAAGATATGGGAAGCAATGGTTTACAAAACCAAAGAGTTTTCAACTGAACAAAGTTTTAAGCCAATATATTGTCATTTTTTAAATTAATTTTTTACATCATTCTTTTCATGATTTCTCATGCCTCACAGGCCTATTTTAGAAGACCTTCCAATTAAATTGTGGTCCAGTCCAATGTCCCTTCTAGATTCAGGAAAAGCATGTAAGCTTTGATCGCAGCTGTACCTTCATCAATGCCCTCCATCTTTGTGGTCTGACCCCTGTCAGGGCCCTTTGTAGAACTTGAGAATGCGGAATAATTTGGTGCCTCTGCCCATTCTGTTTCCCAAGTATAAATAATTCCTCAAATAAGCTAGACCCTTCCCTCAAGGTCTAGAGGAGATTTAACACTTCAAGAAGTTTTTTTCTTGATCTCTGCCCCCAACCCTGCAACACCAAGCCTTAGGTGTTGTGTCTCAAAGCTCTCTAGTCCTTTTTTCTCACTTCTGCTTTGCTTTCCAATGAATAAAGAATGAAGTTCATCAGAAAATACAGCAGCTCACAAAGGATGTGCAAGAATATGGACCATAGATACAACTCTCACATAGTATACATGCTTGCACTGCACACTGGGCTAGCTTTCTCTCTACTCTTGGAAGATTCATGTCGATAGAACTTATAAGAAAGCCTACAGCTCCTGTCACAATAGTTAACAAGGTTCTGTCTTGTGTTTTCCCACTAAAATCACTGCAGTATTAAGATTATATTTTTTCTAAATAAGATTAATTCTATTTAAAAAAATACAACCAGAAATGGTGGTGACAATAGTGACTTCTGCCATTGCTTTTAATGTGTCTCCTTTATTAATTCAGCACTGCACCATCCTCTAACTACTGCGAGAGACTTTCCTTGGGTGCCGCTTGTAGTCTCTACAGTTTCCGTGTACCCTCTTCCTGGTCCCTATGCTTCTCTGAACCATTCCAGCCCCCATAACATGATTGCTCATTCAATGAAGCAACTTCTTCTGAATAGTCCTCAATTATGAGATCGTGTTCCATTCCCTCATGGTAACATAGCATGACTACTTCCAAGACTTAACTTGCCATATGTGGGCTTTAAGTTACAGTTAGAAAACTACATGGCTTAACAAGTGTGTGGTAAGCTAGAGTTTGTATAATTTAGTCACTTTAAAGGAAAGGGAATAAATGTCATAGCTGTGACTCATTCCTGTCTCAGAACAGGAACATGTCCTGTACAGGGAGACCCATGGAAGCTCTGCTTTCTCAGGGTGTGAGAGGAAACCTGGAAATAGACAGGATGGCTCCCAACGATGGCTTAACACTTAGAGAAATGGTCAAGTGGGTGCAGAAACAGTAACATCTCACCCCAGTATGTTCCAAAAGCTTTAAGATATGTTTGTAAAATGCAGAACTAACTCATGGGGAATTCATTTCCAACAGATTGCAGGATAATTCATGACAGTCAGGAAAGTAATTGGAACATTTATCGATTGGAACATTTTTTTATAACGACTATTTGAGCTTGTTTCCAAGTGGACACCTTGAGATCATCCATGAACTTCCTGCTTAAATAACCAACATACATACTGTTCTTGCTTTCCCCACAAACCTCCATTTGCTTTTGACCCTGGGTCTTGACATGCATAGCTTTACACAGCACAGTCCTTTTCACAGAGCACACCACTCAAGAGTTATGAAAAATGACTCTGCTTCCAGGAAGGTCTATATCTGAGCCCCACCAGATCAGACACCTAGCAAGAAGAAATTACCATTTGCTTCTAAATATGATTTGAGAACATGAAAAATTGCTCTCAATTAGCCTATGGCAACTAAACCCACTAGTACCCTGCTTGGCTTATGGCAAAGTTATAAACTCTTGACTCCACTTTCCTCAAATATGTTTTGAGGAAACATATTTGTTCCTCTACAGGAGGTTCCCTGTGACTCCAGGATAGGAGAAAAGTACTAACTGTTTTCTGATCAGCATATAGTATGTTCTAGCTGATATATACAATATCAATGACATTGCATTTCTTTCAGATAGGGGAAAATCTATCTGTGGCTTAGCTAGAGGATTTATTGATAAATTTTCAAGCAAAGGAGGTGAGAAAGGAAAAGTGCCATCTAGAGCGGACCACAGTCAGCTCTCAGGTTTTTTCATCCCCAACACAACAATAACAACACAGTTATTGCATTCAGTACACAAGAAAGCTAAGCCCCAAAGGACTCAAGCGTCTTAGATGATTCACACAATCTTTGGGGAAAGGAGACTTCGACCTGAGCCTGCGTCGTCCTGCAATCCCGCAGTCTTCCCTTCAAATCTTCATTCCTTTCCCCAGGGTGGTCTCTGGCAAATTCTGCCCAAATTAAACCTAGGCCCATCATTATTTAAAGGTCAAAGCCTGTCTCTGTTCAGGCCGTAAATCCCAGACAAAGCCCATGCGTGCCCAGAACTAGCTGCTTGTTTAACCTGGAGACTCGCTACAATAACAGCCCCTCTGGAAACTGGCCAGGTCTTTAGCCTCCCTGGCACACAGAGCAGTGACTCAGGTCAGACTACAGCTGCTCAAAACAAACCCTTCTAAACAGGCCCTGAAGAATGTCAATGACTAAGGTACTATTGTTCTCAAATGACCTTGGTTGGGGGCTGAAACCACTCATGTTCATTAAAAAAAAAAAAAAAAAAAAAAACAATGCCAGATGGGAAATTTATGCTGATAGACTTCACTGTTTTCAGGATTTTAAAAAATAACATCTTTGGAAATTGTTTTGTTTTTGTTTTTGTTTTTATGGACTTATCAACTGATTGTGGGATAGTCTGATAAGTGGAAGTACTCCTTCAAATCTTGTTTCTTCCCCTTCTGAAGGACAATAAAAGCTAAGCCTTCATTTAAGTTGCTCTCCGAAGGCCAACAGGAAGTGTTTGTTTTGTCTTACGTGTAAATCTGGAGCTAGCATCCAAAAGAACTTGATGTCCCCATGAAAAATGAGAAAGATCATAGCAGACAGCTGGAGAGAGCTGATAGCATGTTGCCCTGTGTGCATTCCTCACAGGCCCCTCACACTGCTCACTTCAGAAGGAGAAAACATTTCCTGCCTCAGTGCATAGCAGAGGAAGACAAGCGGCCTGCAATGACCTCAGAAGGCTCTGGCAGTTTTCCAAAGACCTTGAACAGAATTTTCTCAAAGCTCATTGAGCCTTTGGGTATGGCATGGAAAACTTCTGCATTCAACAGGATGGATGATAATTGCTGTGGAGGGTCCTCTTTACGACCACTGGAAACATGTCACCAGTGATGCAGAAAAGGGCATCGTACACACACACACATACTTTGTAAATCTTTAAGCAAAAAAAGTGAATTTCCTCAAATTACATCATCTCTTAATTCGTGAGGAAAGGATCAATATTTGATCTTCCAAACCTATTGGTCATCATTCTACTTAAATTTGTACCTAATTGCCTTGCTCTATTCCAGGAAAGCCAGTCACTTGCAACCTTCCTGAGCAGGAATCCTGAACCTTGACTGATACCTAAGACATTTAAAGCCTTGTTCCCAGGAAGAAGGGAAACCTCTGGGGTTATGGAAGAATAATTTGAGCTTTGTACACCACACTCCAATGGAAAGGGAACTGGGGATTCCAAAACTGACTTTCCACGTGCCATCAGCTTCCTTACCGATAGGGCAAGAAAGGATCACTTATTTTTCTGGGAACTGATGGTAATTTAAACTTTTTTTCAGTCTGTCCTGTAATTACCTCCCAGTTTTCATGAATTCTGAAACATGTTTTTGTTATTTATAACCTATTTTCCCTCATTATTCCTAAACCAGTGAAAACACAGCTCTTAGAAATGAGTGAAAAACCCAAAGACAGGATCTACTTGTTTGACTTAATGTTTTGATTAGATTTAAAAATCAATAATTTGTTTTAACTAAATGACCGACATTTCATTCCTATGTACAAAGAACCCAGAAATTCCACCTCCCTCCCACATCCCGTTTGGTCACAAAGATAATGGCTGCATTGACGAGAACTGTTTCCAGTTCCTGTCAAGGGTCACTTCAGAAGGAGCTCAAGAAAAAAAAGCCTCATGCTTACTTTTAATTTAAAATATTTGAAAATGAATAATTACCTGTTGGCTTCAAGGGTCTTTTTGGGTTTTTTGCAGATGGAAACCTTGGGAGGAAGGAGTTTCTTAGTCTTCCTTTCTCAACCATGTATGATAGCTATAAAGCTCCTTACTCTGAGATTATGTGTGTCTATAATGACTGTGCCTGATACACAGATCTATGGGATGATATCCATTGAGTAGAGTGACATCATGGTAGAGCAGTCAGGACAGGTGCTTTGGAATCACCCTTGACTTTGAATTCAAGCTCTGACATATAAAGTAGTTTGATCTTCCTCAATGGTTTCCTTATCAATAACTGCAAATGCAATGTCCCCTGTTGTCAAAGCTACATACAAGTAAGACAATAGAGATACACATTCAACAGGTCTGCTAAAAATATGTCCTTGTCCCATCTCACCATTCATCCATATAACTAATATTTGCCTCTTATTGGATTAATTAAATCCAACCAATATTGTCTTCATATATGAGGGACACTGTGCTAGACCCAGGAAAGACACTGAAGTATTTTTAAGAAGATACTCCCCCTTTCACCTCCTTCTCCTAAGAGTCTGGGAGTGCAGAATTTTACACACACACACACACACACACACACACACACACATTCTTGTGAGTCACTCACTCTGACTCTAGGCAGGGAGAGTAAGCAAAGCCAGGCGCTACCAGTCCAAACACAGCTTTGTCTAGAGCAGTAGTTCTCAACGTTCCCAACCTTCCAAGGACCCTTTAATATAGCTCCTTGTGTTGTAGTGACCCCCAACTATAGAATGTTTATGTTGCTACTTCATAACTATAATTTTGCTACTGTTATGAATCATAATGTAAATATCCAATATGCAGGATGCATGGCCCCTGTGAAAGGGTCATTACACACACACACACACACACACACACACACACACACACACTGCCAACAAAGGAGCCACAACCCACAGGTTGCTGGTCTAGAGCTTCCCATTGTCATATTTTATGCTTTAATCACCAGTGAAGAAGCAGCAAATTTATCTTGAGTCTTTCTGTTTTCAGTGAGCATATGATGAGCAGAATAGACTAATCATATGAAAATCAGAAACCTGACCCAGTGTGGGGGCCAAAATACACTGTGACATTCTCCTGAGGCCAATATCTGGAGAGAGCACCCAGTAGGAAGTTGATGGTGAGATTAAGGAAAAGATGTACAAAACTCCACAATTTCAACGCTCACTCTAGGCTCATTCATACACGATTCGTATGCTAGACTCTCCATCAGAAAAAAAGAAAATTCTTTTCTATCCTGTGATAGATTTCAGGATAATCCAAGGAAAGATCCAAACTAGAAAAAAAGTTAAAAATGTCAATAATTCAACCTATTTCACCCTTAAGCACAGTTCATTAATCTACTATCGGGGGAATTACATTACGCTTAGGGTCACAATGGTTTCAAACATGTGAACCTTCTTGGTTGTCAAGTAATTGCCTTTATTTATTAACTTTCAGTTTCCATTCACTTTTAAGAGATTCTTAGGAAGAACCCCTACACACACACACACACACACACACACACACATACACATGCTTGCACGTGCATACACACCCCATACCTAGTGTAATTTCTACAGTAGAATACTATAGACAGGTAGATGGATCCTGTTTTATGAGAATGTGTCACCAGGTTGATGATGTCAAGTCTTTGCTCTTTCATATGATGCTAATAAAGACTTGAAATGGAAATCCTGAGATCACAGGTGAAACATTTCTAAGTGAGAACACTACAAGGTCAAAGTTTCATGTGCCTCATTGAAGAAATTATTCCCCTTGGTTCAGTTTCCATCTGTAACATGTTAAAAGTCTCATGTTCTCTAAGGTTTTACTCTAGATGCTAAAAAAGTTGTGTCTAATAGAAAAATGCTTTACTTTTTAATTCCTCTGCATTTCACTATTGAAATAAAGAATTTATATCAAAAGGTGTATCAAAGGAATTTAAAAAGTGCAGACTCTCCAGAGGCTGGCCTTGAACTCTGCAGCACAGTGCAAATCCTGAGCGAATTAACACAAAGTAAACCCACTTACAAGAGAGCTAAAATATACTTAGCAGCCCAGAGATTGTTAAACAATGCACCCTTTTTTACCAATGGAAATTTGGCCCAGGTCACAAATCATTATTCTAAAGAACAAATACCAAAGATTAAGTCCTCTAGAAGTGACAAGGGCCATCCAAGAGCAAAGTTGGGGATGTTGGAAAGGAGAGTCCATAGATCTGTAGGTACCATCATTTCCTATGCTGAAAACAATTCAGGAGAAAGACAATTTATCTGACAGCATCATATTCCCTCTTAAAAAAAAAAAACAAAACAAACTACTAATGAACCATTAAATAAAAAACGAGTGCCACAAAGTATTAGAGTTACCTTTGAAATTCACTCTACACAAGAAGGAGGAGCTTATTTGTAGGTCTTGACGGCTGACACAGCCGTCTGCTTCACAAGGAAACACACAGCCTTTTTCAAAGTATTTAACCAACTTTGTTTAGTTCACCAACTTAAACATGTAGCAATGGGAGCTGAACTCGACTGGATAGCTCTGCCAGAGATAGAATCACTCAGGTACTTGCAGTCAGTGCCTGAGGTGGCCAGATAAGATGAATGGCATCCCTCCAAGAGAAGTCTACAGCCTAAGCTCTGGAACCAGCAACCATGCTATCTTACATGACAAGAGGAAAAAGATTAGAGTTGGAGCTATGGATGTACATTGCCTTCTTTTAAAAATAAGATTACTGAGAACTATCAGAGTGGCCGGATATAATCTCAAAATCCATAGATTGTAAAAGGTTTTAGAAGCTCTCAGGGATGCGATGCCAGAGGATTCCTCTTCTTGCTGTTATTTAAAAGAGAAGAAGGGTATGCAGACAGACTGTAGAAGCTAGCAAAGGTTCAGAAAGGACTCTCCTCCAAAAATGAACATTGACTTTACCGTGAGGTCTGTATTGGAATTTTGAGGATAAAGTGGTATTGTGTTAAATTACAAACTTGTAGTCTATTATAACAAAACCTAAGATCTGTACATTTCACTTTCATAAGTTTTAATAACATAGATCAGTAAGTAAAAGCACTTCTTACCATACTTTATAAACTGAGTGCAATCTCCAAGACCCCTGTGGCAGAAGAAGAAAATTCGTGCTGCAAGTCACCCGCTGGTATATGTGCACGCTTGGAAGATCTCAGTTTCTACAGGATCTTTGACAAATGTGGAATATTCAGAGTGGATAGTGGTTAGGCTATGTCAAAAAAATCTCAAGGAAGCCCTGGTGCAATTGTAAGATACGATAATCCTGTCTATAAAGTCCCTTCTCTAGCTTTGCTCCATTGAGGAAACCTACCTTGCTTTCTCCTTCAAGGCCAATATGGAAATCCATTCCAATCAGACAGCCGTGCATTGGAGTTCTCACAGTGGCACTAACTAGAGCTTGTAACAGCATACCCTCAAAGCTTCAGGCTCCTCTTCATTACCTCCCTTTCAACTCAGCATTGAGATTTTACGAAATCCAAATGCAATGACATGTTAAGGTATTGTGCAATGTTCGGTACAGGAAAGATACCATTTAAAGCGTTAGCTTTAAAAACTAAAATTCTCTTTCTTTTAAAGTCATGTCTGCCAGGGGAAAGTGGTGCTCCATATTTAAAAACAGATTCATGCTGGGCAATGGTGGTGTACACCTTTAATCCCACCACTTGGGAGGCAGAGACAGGCGGATTTCTGAGTTCGAGGCCAGCCTGGTCTACAGAGTGAGTTCCAGGACACCAGGACAGCCAGGGCTATGCAGAGAAACCCTGTCTAAAAAACAAACAAAAACAAAAAAACAAAAAACAAAAAAACAAAACAAAACAAAACAGATTCTTCTTAGTTTTCCAAACACCAGTCATTCACTGCAGAAGATCTTTCCTCCAAGAGAGTGAATGAAGGGAAAGAGAGATTGAGGGGAAGAGTGGCAGACAGCAAGACTTCCCAAGAGATTTCTGATACTTCTAGAATCTTCTCTTTTAACATGATAAAACAGAATTTAAAAAATCATATTTTAAGTATCTAGTCAAGAAAATTTATAGTTACTTCCTTTCTGAGAACCTTGTGTGAAAAATAGATCTTGGGTTAAATTGTATATTATATTTTGTTTTAAAGTCAGGCAGCATAGTGATCTCCTAAAGTTGGACAAACTATAATAAAAAACTAAATACAAAAATAAGTATCAGTATAAAAGGAAAAATTAATGGGTAATTGACTGATGTTGTAAGGGCTGACAGTTTTTCCAATCATGGTGGGCAAGTGTAAATACAGTTACATGATACCAGCATAGCTCACACTAAGTGAATCACTGCCTTCCCAAAAGGAACAAAAATATACAATTATTAGCTTCCCAGAACTGGATACAATGTTAGCAAATTCAATAAAACAGTACTCTGTAAGGGTGTTACTTAATATTTCAAATACAGAAGCGATTGCAGAGATTGTCTTTGGCCTTCCGCCCATGGGGCTGGATACTATCTATGCATCTGGTAAATTAACGAGAAACAGCAATGATTGAGTGTGGAGTGAGCTCCTGGGCTACCTGGGTACCTAGACAGACATTCAATGTTGAAATTTCTTGCTGTACAGGTCTCTGAAGACTGCTGCAACCAAGTGCCACAGAACTTAAAACAATAGAAATGTAGTGTCACAGCTCTGCAGGCTTGGGAGTGCATCCCCACAGCCTGAGCAGAACTATGTTCCCTCTAAAGTCTGCCAGGGAGACTTTCCTCACTTCTCCCTGGCTTCTAGAAATGCAGTGACAAAAGCCCAGTGCTCCTGCTGTGCACATTAAGTGGTCTTATCCTCTCACTGCAAGTGGCCATCTTCTTAAGGGGACTTCAGTCACATGGGACAAGAAGCCTTCTCCATTGAGTATTAAGTCTTCCTGAGGAAGCACATTTGTGAAGACCTCAATTTCACATTCAACTGTAGTTTCAATAATCAGTCCTATGTGGCTCATAGCTTTCATAAAAAACAGTGAAAGTCTCCAGTATCTCTTATTATTCCTGTCTTTTCTTTCTAGCTTCTCTATGTCCCGGTCACCCCTCAGAACTCACATGTTACATGGGACACTAATTCTTCTCCTATTCTTCTATTATTTTTTTACCCACTCTGATCCTCTCTCAGGATATGGCCAACCTAAAGAGTAACTGAGCCTCAAGATGACACTGGCTGAACTTCTTATCCAAAATTCTTGGGACCAGAAAGTTTTGTGATTTCAGACATTTCTTATATTTTGGAATATTTAATTTACATATATATAATGAAGATATCTTGGAGTTAAAGTTCATTACAAAACACAATATTCCCTTACTTTCACATGCACCTCACGCACAATTGTGGCATCACATTGGTGCTTAAAATGCTTTATGTTTTGAAGCATTTCAGATATCTGTACATGCATGCATGTATACGAGCTTGCTTGTGTGCGTGTATGTATATACAAATATGTGTGTGTTAATGCATATGTGTATGTGTACATGTATCACACATAGTCCAGAAGAGGACATCAAGTGTCCTGGTCTGTAACTGCCTTATTTCTCTGAGATTGGTTCTCTCACTGAACCTGGAGCTGAGCTGGTAGCCAGAAATCCCCAGTGACACTCCTGACTCTGCCCGCTACAGTACAGAGGTTAAAGGTATGCATATAACAAACCCAGGCTTTCTACATGGGTTCTTGAATGAAGCAAGTTCCTTATGCTTGCTGTGCAAGAGCTTTTAAGAACTGTGCCATCTCTCCAGCCCCAAATTTTGTATTTTTTAGGTTAGGAATGTTCAACTTGTACTTACCTATAAGTATTAGGAATTTTGCCAAATTTTGTTATTATTAAAGTTTCCTTAGAATTTTAATACATTAAAGTGACTATGAAGGCAGTGAATGAAGCCATTTTGGCAGGGCTAGGAGACCTTCCATACACACATCTCACCACATCGCCTAGGATAAGCCCCTAGCTGAGCACATTGAGGTACTGCGACATTGGGCTGAGCTCCTTAATTGGCTCCAATAGTTCTATTATCGATTCTTGAGGAATTTTTATAGGATAATGTCAGCTATCTATATGGACAGTTTGACTTCAGCCTTCCAACTTGTGTATGCTCCTCCCTTCTCCTATCTCAGCTCTCTGTAAGATTCCCAAACTACAGCCCACAGTAGAAATGACACTTCTATCCTGTTTGAGATTTCAAATGAGCCAAGTTTCAAGTCTTTCGCTATTGAGTTTCAGGCACATAAATTTGCCAAAAGGCTGCAAAATGATCGTCTTTACAAGATGCTATCTTGCTAGCTGCTTGGAAAAAAACAAAAAAAACCCCCAAAAACAAAAAAACCTAAATGCCAGTTACCCTGCTGAGAAACTTCTCTTATAGCCATATTTTCCTGAGAAATTTCATAATAAAAGAGTGTTGGGTCAGGTCAAGCTGAATTACTTCCAGGTCATTAGCAGCTGTTAACAGCAACTAGCATTGAGTTCTGCACAGTCAATAATTTAATATGTGTTTGCTGAGTTAAACTTACCTGAAAACAACAAACACTAAAAACCTAGAGTCACATGTCAAGGGACATTCTTTGAATAAATTACCCACGGATATTTATTTTGAAAGGTTGGCTTCCCCTCCCCAACTCTACACAAGCCATATAACTCATAAAATAATATAAATAATCAGCTACACTAAATAAAATTTAAATTTGGAAGAGACCAACTCTGACACCTGGGACTATTAGTAAATATAGTCATCTAAGATCATTCCTGAACTTTAACAGGCTCAGTCAAAGGGAAGGCTGGGAACACAAAGCCCCCGCCCAAGACCTTCTGTGCAGATTTGCAGCCTCAGCAGCCTAGACCGAACATAAAAGATTCCTCGACAGTTGATTTTGAATGTGAATATCACAGAGTTTCCTCTCATTAGGTCACTTGATACATATTTTCAAAGTCTATCAACATCAGAGTAACATTCTGCAGTGGGGCTCTGTGGCTTCCACCAGAGGTCTATATTTTCCTCCCGGGCACATCTGTGGTCTCTCTCACCAGGTCTCATGGCCCCAGGTATGTTATTTCTTTTCAGGCATCTTAATTGGACCTTGCTGATGAAGAAAAAGAAAAGTCCACAAGGAACATGCCGTACAAAATAATATTTGTCTCTGATGTGGTAGAAATAGAAAATTACACAAACAATTTGGGAATTATAGGTTCATCGCCACTGGTGTAGAGTTATAGACTGTTTTTTAGCCTCACTTATCTACTGGTTCCCCGTGTGCTTGAGCCAAATACTTGGTTTCTTTGCATGTTTCTTTGACTTCCACTGCCCAAGACTGAACACTCAGGAATGCCAGCTGGGAGCCACACTGGTCAAGTTTGTGGTGAATACCTTTGAGGGCAATAATATATGTTTACATGTAACTCATAATTAATCGCTAAACTTCCTTTTGGGAAATAAAAACACATTTCAGGGTATATTTTACTGTCTGGGGGGCAAGAAATGACAGGAAAAGAAGAGAAGCAAGCAAAGGTGGGGGGAATGATTAAAAACATTTGACTTGGCTTGAAATAAAAGTACATATTTCGCACATATTTTTAAAGCAACCCCAGAAGACAGCCTGACTTCGAACACACTGAACAGGATGGCATTTACTGTTGGAATGCTTGTTGAGCCCTTCCAAAACACACATTCTTAATACCCCGAAAAAGAGTTGGGGTGAAAATATTTAATTTATATGTGCAATCTTGCTTCCTGTTTTATCCACCATCCCCAACACACACACACACACACACACACACACACACACACACACACAGAGCCAACTGTGGTTTTCAAACCTTGTGAAAAATGATAGGAACCGGTTTCATCCCCGTCCCCCCTTTGTTGACCCAGCTGTACGTTTTACCTCAATTTATAGCTCACCTGGCTTAAAGACCAAAGGGGAAGGAAAGGTAAAGATGGATGTTAAACACTCGTGGTTGCTGTGGAAAAAAGAGAAAAATCTGGGTGGAGGAAAAGCCAGCTGTGGTGTGTATATCAAAGGCCCGAGGGTGTGGAGCGCAGCCTGCCTTAGCCTTCAGAACATGTGTATTCAGTAGCAGGCATTCAAAACAGGTACAGGGAGGGGGTAGAACGGGCAAGAAAGAATTCTCTCAATATCAGATGAGTGGCTAAAACACCTGGATATATAAATATATAAAATTTCCAAAGAACACTGCTAGTTCTCTCCAAAGGAATTTTCAAATATTTTTGAAGAGGAGGATTTAATAATTAAGATTCTAATCCAAGCAAACGTTTCCCCCTAAACCTTAACTATATTAGAATGCTTCATAGCTTGGCTTAGCATGGGACATATACCCTCCGCATGAAAGGAGTCCCAGGTGGGTACACGTTCTATAGTATACCTGCCTCCTTGTTGTTATGTTTTGATTTCCTGAGAAAATGGAGTCAGTGATCAATAATTAAATATTTGAAAGACAACATGAAGCCAAACAGAAATCCAGCAAGTTTGAAGTTCAGATTTCAAAACTCTTAAATCCCATCTAATGTTGCCGGAAAGTTGACCACACCCTATGGAAATGCACCTCAGGAAAGGCTTTGCAAATTGAGTGGTTTGTTTTTAAAACTTAAGGAGAAAATCGGTAAGTACCTCAACTCCAGGGAAGTATTTCAGCACTAAGCCTACAGCTACAAGGGCTGTGTTTCAAGCTTTCCTCTCACAACAGAGAAGAACAACACTCTGAGCAGAACACTATCCTTGGGCATTCTCTCTGCCAACAGGGGCTTTAGTGTCTGGGGAACTTGGCTGTGCTGAACTTAAAGTAAGACAACAAGCCACTGTGACACTGCTGTGCAATCACTGACAGACAAGCTTCAGATATGGCCCACAGTCTTTTGCTAGCTCTCCTCACATCAAGTTTTACATTTCTGTTTGGGAAGTCTTCAAATGTGGCGCAAACACAGATGGACAACCTGTTGACCCTGGGCAATCTTGCAGGAGTGCCCATTATTAATTTTCATCCTTGCAACACATTATTCCTGGGGATTCTCTCAGGAGAGGTCATGGGAAAGTAGATGTCTGATCCATTTTAAGGTTAAACTGAGCAAATGGTCTGTTCTGCAGCACAGTCCAAATTCCACTCTGGCCACCTGCCATCATGGCTAAGACTGTTGTCTTGTCTGGTTCTTTGCCACCATGTGATGAATCTGCTGTTCTGACCCTGCATCTCAGCCTAATGAGATGTTGGCACCATGGTCTTCCACCTTCACATACATGTGCACACACGCACACAAATACATATAACACCCATATACATGCATACACCGATACACACACATATAAAAGAATGTCTAGTCATTCTATCTAGTTGCTTTTGCTGAAACTACTTCATGTAGAAGGCAAGTCCCTCTCCAGTGCTCATTGTATAATTGGCAAAAAGAAAAAAAATGAGAACAAATAATATCATAATTTTTTTTCATAATAAATGTGAATTATCCAACTGAAGTTCAACTACTACAGACATCAAATGACTGCCAAACAGTGACAATAGAGACTGAGAATTTGGCAGTAGTGACTAATCCATGAGAGCTGGCAAGGGAGAAACTCAGTGGAGATGAGAATAAGAGAAAGACACAAATGGAAAGAGAGCACCGAGAGGCAGCACTTAGGTGCTGTTTCATTGACTGCACATTTCCCCAAAATATGGGACCAACTGTAGTGTTAATCATAGTTTTCTTTTCTTTTCTTTTTTTTCTTTCTTTCTTTTTTTTTTTTTTTTTTTGAAACAGGGTTTCTCTGTGTAGCCCTGGCTCTCCTGGCACTCACTCTGTAGACCAGGCTGGCCTCGAACTCAGAAATCCACCTGCCTCTGCCTCCCAAGTGCTGGGATTAATGGCATGCACCACCACTGCTCGGCACACTTCTTTATCTTAGTAAGGGGAGCAGAAGTCTACGCATGTCAGTGTACCTGTGTAAGTCATCAGGCAACTCAAGAGTTAGTTGATTCTCTTCACCAAGTGAGTCCTGTGGATCAAACTCAGGCCATCAGACCTGGTAGCAGGTGCCTTTACCCACTGAACCACCTTGTCATCCCACGGTTACACTTCTTGTTGCTAGTCCCCATATTGTGGCTAATGTGTTTGGAACTGAAGTGTCTGAGACATGGTACAACCGTTTAGGAGATGGGGTCAGGGGATAGAGGGGTTACTATGGCCATGTCTGTGACTGGTTTATCTAGACACTATGCTTCTCTCTCTCTTTTTCTTGCCTGCTCCTCAGCTGACAGGAGGTAACCAGCTTTTCTCTATCACATGTTCCCACCATGATGTTACACTTCACCTCAGATCTAAAACCAGAAAGCCAAGTGACACCCTGGAATCCAAAAGAGAAGGAACTTGTGTATGTCACAGATTTAAACATATCAGTTCACTTGTAGTTGAGACTGGACTGAGACCATGGTAGGCAGAACCTAACGTTGGCCTAGTTATGAATATCTCTTCTACTCAAACTTTATGTCTAAATGAAACCTAAAGACTAAATGCTGATTTTTGTCAAATATTTTGTCACAGCATGGAACTCTAATGGCAAAGGACTGAACACAGCCCATCCCACATATGTTCGACTCTTAACCGGATACCCCGTTCTCAAAGACAAAAGTAAAGGGTACAACTTTTGGAAGTATTGAAGGGGATTATTTGAATCCAACAAGATATATTCTACATTTTGAGCCATATATGCAGTAAAGTGAAATAGTTCACAATCCTAAGAAGTAGACTTTCTTATACAGCACATGTGAGGCACATAGAAAAAGAAAAGGAGAGAGCATCCTTGTGTGCTCATTTCAGCATTGAGCCTGCTGGCTTAAACAATGTCAAAGTTGCTAGTCATATTCTTCCACAAGCTTCTGCATGGGCTATATCTTGTAGTGTACAGATAGGCTACTTCTGTGTGCTCAGGGATTCCTCATTGTGCCTCTCAAGGTTTGAGGAGTATCATACAAGTAGTATCTCCACAGGAAATGGAACATTTAAATCTCCTGCTTGTGATCTCTTAGGAGAACAGATAGACAGTGGGGTTGTAAATTGTCTCCCTATAAGAGGTTACAGTCTATTACAAAAACCAGACTATGCTATCTCACCAAGCTTTCCCAGAACAGCCTTTATGTCCAGTCATGTCTTGATGACTGGAACACAAGGCTAGACACAAAAGGATGCTGGGGGTGAAAATTTGTTTTCCCAAATGTGCAGGAGAGACTAAGACAAAGGGGAGGTTAGAAAAGATCTGAGAACGTCTCAGTCTTTATTTTTGACAAAAAATGAAGTAGTGTAAGTTGTGTGAACAAACACAAGAGGGTACAGTTACAAGACTAAAGTGGCAGGGATGGAAGAAAACTAAGTACTCCGGAAACAGTGCTTTCACACTTCCAAAATAAAAGGATATCTTTATATACTTAACAAATTGGTCAGAAGAGTCTGTAAGTTTATAAAGAAAACAAGGTGCCTTGATATGCTTTCATGATAGAGATCATGACCAAAATTAACTGGGGATCAAGGTGTTTCTTTCAGCTTATTCTTCTGAGTCACAGCCCATCGCTGAGGGAAGTCATGGCAGGAGCTAGAGGAGCCTTGTTAGTGGCTTCTTAATATGTGTTGTTGTTTTCTTCCTAACCCAGCTAGCTCCCAAATAATTGACCCTGGACTATTATATTTATTTCACAGCCCCAAGCTGTAGGGACACAACAACTGAGCAGTATTACTCTATTTTAATCCTCTAAATGAATCTGGCTACCTTCCAGTTGAAATCCCAGTGATACTTGCATTTCAGTACTGATCTGGCTCTCTGGACTCCAGGTGTTTTCTCATGGTGCCTCCTGTACTCTCTCCATGAACTGAATCCCCACTTTCTCTCTCTCCCCCTCCCCTGGCTGGGAGGAAGTTCAGCCCTATTTTCTCCCCTGCACAGTTATTGGCTGACCAGCTTCTTTATTGACTAACCAGGGAATAACTGGGGAGCAATGTTTATATAACATTGAACCAGGAGATTCTTAGAATAAGGATTGCAAGAAATGGAGGCACAGAAATTAGCGTCCTAATAATACAAAGATAATCTGCACACAGTGCACAGTAACCTGCCTGCAGAGCCTGAAGTCAGGCAACGGGCAGAGGCTGCGGGGAATGCTGCGTCCTGGCTTGCTGTTCTTGTCTTGTTCTTCCTGGCTTGCTCACTTTACTTCTGTTGCTTGTTTTGCTGGGTGGGTTGTTTTTTGTGTGTGTATTTGGGAAGGGGATTGTTTGTTGTTTGTTTATTGTTTGAGACAGGGTCTCACTAGGTAGCCTTGGCCTGTTTGGAACTTGCTATGTAGACCAGGCTGGCCTCAAATCACACATTCACTTTTCTCTGCTTCCCAAATGCTGTGATTTAAGGCATGCCACTGGTGCCTAAGGCCTACTCTCTGAGCTTTTGATTAACCTAAGGACCACCTTCCCAGGGTTGGCACTGCTCATGGTGCGTTGGAACCCTTCCACAATGATCATCAATCAAGGGAATGTCCCTACATGCCAACCTCATGTGGCACTTTCTTAGCTGTGTTACCCTTTTCTCAGATGACGCTAGGTTGTATCACATTGACAAAAAATCAGAGTCTTAGATAATAAATGTTTCTATGAAAGTGGTTACCTACTTTGGTGTGGTGGCACATTACTGTGATCCCAGAACTTGAGAGGTAGAGGAAAAAAAGAATTATGAGTCTGAAGACATTTTGAATTATATAAGTTAGACTCTATCTTCAAAATACCTAGGGGAAAAGAAAGATCATACAGTATTCATCTTTGTCTCAAACCACTGTTGCTACATACTTAAATAAACTAGAGTTTAATAAGAATTTAGAAGAAAACAAGGTGAAGAGGTGATATCATTTGATTTCTATCACATAAAAGCTACAGAAAATAGTGCAGAGAAAGAAACTAGCAAACATAGCTTTAAAAAGTGAATACATAGACCACAGAAAGCACCTTCTGTCTTTTTTTTTTTTTAATTTAAGGAAAGTAACTGCCCAAAATATACCACATCACAAGTTGATACACCAATATGCCAAGAATTTCTACAAAGCAAAAGAAATAAGTGGACAATTTACCAAGGGGGGATTTTTTTAAAAATAGTATTCCAAGAAATGAAAACTGAAGTTAAGATTTCTTGTAATTTCATTATTGAATGTTGTAAATATGGATTACCAGTGCTGTGACTAGGTAAGCCTGCAGCCTGAAACAGAAATGGGAAATCTTATACCCTTCCACTTTGTGCTGTAGTCACATGCTAAGTTCCTTTGACTCCGTAGTTCCACATCTAAGAACATTATCCTGAGGGCACAGTCCAGCAGATAGAAGAGTCACAGGGCTGAGGGTGTAACTAACTAGCTTACTAACTAAGATGTGCAAAACCCTGAGGTCAATTTCCAATCCCAGATGGATATGAACAACTTGAGTTTTATTGAGCAAAATGACAAATGGCCCTACCACTTAAGAGTCATGCATAAGGCAAAGTGGCTACTTTGCAACAGGCAGAGTCCTAAAGGTTTTGATGAATAGACACCAACACATTTCGTCTTTACAACAATCTTATCAACTCTATTTTCAATCTCATTTTAGCAGTGAGGTACAGAGATTAAGCAAAAATGAAAAAGCCAGACAAAAGCACTTTATTGGAGAGCCACAGAACACAATTTAAACTCTGGTAGTCTGAGTCTGTGTCCCTCCTCTGAAGGTCTCGAACACCTGATCATACAATGGAATGCCACCAGCACTGGAATAATCTTAAACACTAATGATATGAAAAAGGGCTTGTGCTGTAATTCTGGAAATATTAGCGATTTAAAAATGCACTTGTGACATTATTCTGATGTTTCTACCAAGCAAAATACAGCTGTATAGAAAGTAAAATCAGCAGGAAATAATGTACAAAGCTATCCTGGTCTGGTTGGAAGCTAACTTTTATTTTCCATATTTTTATGGACTTTATACAGTTCTAATGAACATATGTCACTTCTACAATCTGAAGAGAATGAAGTATCCTCATTTTTTAAAAAGCAATTAAAATATTGATAAAATACTTTATAGCTATATGTACCAAAATATAATCCAGGTAGAAAACTCCAGATGTATTTTAATGGCTAGAGTCATCTACACCCCTACCTTACTATACTCTGGCTTTCTAACGGCTTTCTTTAATACTCTGGTTGATGTGTCCCACACTGACAACACTGTGAGGTTGAGGACTTAGAAACCTGCTGAGGTTATAGAAGTCCTTCCTTGCTCAGATACCCAAAGTATTGCCTCCAGCATGATGTGCAGAGCCCAGCTGAAGACAGCTTTCAGGAGCCCCAAGCTATATCACAGCAACTAAAGCCTTACCAGCCCAGTCCATTGAGAGAAAGATTTACGAGGAGAAAATTAGTCTTTTCCTCCTTTTAAGCTTGATTCTTGGCAAAGGTACTAAAACATTCCTTTCTATAGCCATTGCCCTGTTTCTTCTAACCAGAACCTATTACCATGCTAAGGAAGCAAACTGGCCCTTCAGTTTCTTCCGCGGAATTTAGGTATCGTTTGAGCCTTGGAACCAGTTGGAAAATGTGGTTATATAGATGTGCGTTTCTTTGAAGTCTGAAACCATTAAAGACAGATGAAACATCTTTACTTGTACACACAAACCACCTCTCTTTACATAAAACTGAATGCAGTTTTTACATATACGATTCCACTCCATCTTACAGACATCCCTTGACACTACAAAAGATTCAAGTCCTTAGGACATGGAGAAGTCCTCAAAACAAGGTTAATTATGACTTACCTATAAACAAAAAGAGCAGGAAATACTAAATCCATTCACATACCAGAGTTTCAAAGGCTAAAAGCTGACCACAAGGAACAAAAGCAGTGTACGCGTGTAGGAGTACAGGAATCAGGGTTAGGAGCGATTGCTATTTGGGATCAGGCTGCAAGATCTTACCGTAAGACACTGGCAATGGTCAGATGATCCTCTTAGCCTGCCAGAGGAGATCTCATACGTTCTAAATCCAAACTAGTCTGTCTTTTCCCAGTGTCTCTACATGTCTGTCCTTGTCAAACTTCACATCCAGTGAAAACAGCACTCTTGCTAGGTGTGGTGGCTCATCCCTGTAATGCCAGATTTGATAGGTAGATTGCCTGTATTACAGCGTGAATACTAGAACCATTCTCTAGAAGGAGACCTTATCTCAGGTCTTTGGAGGCTCCAGATGACTTTGCAATCTAGAGATCCCCTATCTCCTCAAACCAAGACCAATATAAGAATATTAATTTTAACTTCACTCTGGATTTTTGAATAAAAAAATGACTCTTAAAAAGGCAGTTAGGCAAGTCAAAGCAGAAAAAATAACAGAGTTCTCGCCTTACTTGGAACACAGGGGGGAGGGGTGGGGCTGTACTCTGATCTCCATAATGTTTCTATTTGGTGGAGTAGAAAGTCATATCTACCCCAAAGACTCTAAACAGCCTGGCTCTTCACTTCTTTCCCAAATCAAGCTACTACTGACACAAGTCCCAGAATGCATTCTGCTAGCCTTTGATCACAGCTCTAGATGGGCACATCCCTCCTCTCCAAGCAATGATTAAGAACTAACCAGCTGAGCCAGGGAGTCATTCCCAGCATCTGGTGGCTTCACTATACGCTGCCAGGTGTTCAAAGTGCTTACCATGAAAGTCTAAAAACCTTTCTGTTCTCTTCCTATTACTACCATTCTTGTCATTGAAAAACAAATGACAGCAACAACAGAAATTGAAAATGACTATTTTCTCCACCATCCATTTCACATTAATTTGGGATGCTGTTTTGTTTGGTCCTCGGTTACATTCGTTTCGTAATTGTTAGTGGTTACTGTTATTCTACGTCCTAAAATATCCTTGAAAAGGCAAAAACATTCTTTTGGAATAGACAATAAAGATCAGGTAAGAGGAGATGAAATAAATATTCAAATAAAATGCTAATCTGGCCTCCCAAGGTATAGAAATTGAAACTAAGCATCCTTCCTGCAGGATAACCTTTGGGCCACCAACGCTCTAGACATAGGAGAGCGTCTTTGTAGAATCCTTGAGAACAGCCCAGCTGATCGAAGTTGGTTTCTTGGACCTAAACCTAAAGTTTTAATGGAACACTAGGAAGAAATTAAATAAAATTCTAATAATTTGACAAGTACAATGAATTTAATCAATCTTAAATGTTATCTTTTCAAAATATTGTTTTTATTAATTTTTTATTTTTATTTTTGAATATTTACTTTGTATACATTTCAAATGTTTTCCCCTTTGGAAACCCCCTATTCCATTCCCACTCCCCCTGCCTCTATGAGGGTGCTCCCCACCCACCCAAGTCTTCCCTCCCTAGCATTCCCCTACACTGACATCTAACACCCTCAGGCCCAAGGGACTCTCCTCCCACTGATGGCCAACAAGGCTGTCTCCAGAGAGGCTCAGGCAGAGACTGACAAATACAGAGGTGGATGGTCGCAGCCAGCTGTTGGACTGAGTGTGGGGGTCTTAGATGGAGGAATTGGAGAAGGGACTGAAGGAGCTGAGGGGGTTTGCAGCCCCATGGAGGGAGCAACAGTGTCAACTGGCCAGACCCCCTGGAGCTCCCGGAGACTGGCCCACCAACCAAAGAATACACATGGAGGGACCCATGGTGTTTTTATTATTTTTATTCAACATACACATACACACAACATGGTACGTGTATGTGTATGTTAATAGGAGTATCTGCATCGCTGTGGAGGTGCCTGTGGAGGTCAAAGGTCAGCATTGAGGCCGGATTTACAGGAGGTTGTGAACTCTATGTTGGTGCTGGGAACTAAAGTTGGGTCCTCTGGAAGGGCAGAGTGCTTGTAACTGCCAAACCATCATTCAGCTCCTTAAATGTGGTCTTTTTTTTTTAACCAATAAACCTGCACAGTTTTGATTATTATTTTAAAAATATATTTTAGAAAAAACGTTTATTGGAGGAACTTGGGTAAAGAAAACATGGCATATATAAACAGTAAAGATTTATACATCCATGAAATTAATGGGTTATGCTGTTGGGAAGAGATGCAGATAGAGTTCATATATTAAGTGAAGTGAACCAGACTCAGGAAGACAAACACTGCAGGCTTTCTCTCATTTGTGGACACTGGAATATACATAGACTCTTAAACCATTTACACGAACGGTATGAAAGCAAAAAGGAAACTGGAGGAAGCTAGGAAGAGGAGGGGAGGGAGGAGGAAGAAGAAGAGGAAGGGGAAGAGGGGGAGGAGGAGGGGGAGGAGGAGGGGGAGGAGGAAGGGGAGGAGGAGGGGGAGGAGGAGGGGGAGGAGGAGGGGGAGGAGGGGCAGAAAGGAGGGTTTTGAGGATAAATATACGCAAGCTACATGATATACTTTATTTTTAAAAAGTCTTTGTGCAACAATACTATAGGATGAATAGACACCATCCAAAGGTCTAGGTAAAACGAACTGCAATTTCTTAAGGAATACCGGAAACAACTGGGCTAATCTGCATTAATTATTTATTATCAATTAATTATTTTATTAATTGATTTACTATGAAAAGGCCTGTTTAAACACATCTATTGTGTTTAAAATAGAAGTTGAAACCATGGTAATTGATGTTATCATAGTATGGGTGGTTGACTGTTATTGCTCTGTGTAAAATAATATTATGAACCTTTCAGAGATTACAGTGTCTTGCCGTTTTCTGACAAGTTGGGTTTGGTTCTCATTTACCAAGGTTAGCTCCTACCCAGGGCTGCATGGGGGTTGTATATGACTGCAGGGGGGTAACAACTCCTATTCAATTTGTATACAGCCATGCATTCCACACTAAGACAGTTCTCCAAGCTTTCTTTTGTATCTCAGCCCATTCTGTCCACAAATTCTCATCTAAGTTCTCACCTATAAGTGATAACACTTCACAGGCTCCTATAAAATCCCGATGACTAAAACGTAGCAAGTTTTTATCTTACTCCTACCCTCTTTCTAAAGGAAATGTGACAAGCCAAGGGCTGCATGACCTCTACCACCACCACCACCATCAATATTAACAACATCATCAACATCACCACCACCAAAAACAACAACATCATCAACAACAACATCAACATCACCACCACCAAAAACAACATCATCATCATCAACAACAAAGCAAGCAAACAAACAAACGAAAAAACACACAAAGAGCCAGTGAATATAAAAACATTTTTTGTCTTTTTTGTTATTTATTGCCTTAATGAGTAATGAGTGTCCAAAGAGAAATTCATACAGTGATTTAGCAGAGAGGGTGCTGTTTCTGAGAGCCCTCCAAGTCTTATATCTGACAATGATTACTAAAATAATAATTTTTGAAGTGTACTAAATTTTATGGTCAGGTTGAGCTTTTCAAATTGTTGTTGGGTTTTTTGGTCTGTTTGGTTTTTGAGTTTTGTTTGTCTTCTTGTTGTTGTTTGTTTGGTTTGTTTTTAAGCCTTCGGAGTCTGCCCTGATCTAGGTAGGAAAAAACAAAACAAAACAAGGAAACAATGCAAAATTAGACACAAGCTGGGAAGTGGGCTGGTAAAATGTGCGGACACTGTTGTTACAAAGGCACCAATCACCTTCTGAAATGTACTAAGAAAGTTTGCACAGCTAGCAGTGGAGAGCACCAGTTGAGAGCATAGTAGGTGTCCCTCAGAGCCAGGTGGATGGCACAAGCTCTGTTACTGTTACCTTCATACGCTCTCAAGCAAGATTCCCTTCCATTCTTGACTTGCCTAATACTAGTCCAAGCGACCTTGGAAAAGTTCATTAATCTCATGCCTCTATTATTAAATGACCTGTAGGAAAAGGTTCAGTTGTTGAAAAGGACCATGCAAGTGAACACAGGAAGCACTTGGAAGTATGCTTCTCAACCGTGATGGAGAGCATACAAAAAATCTTAGCACTGAATTTCTACACAACTTCCAAATTTCCAAACATCCTTATAAATCACAACCTGTACACAAAGGTGGGAACTCCTGTAAAATCTGTGACTAGAAATTTTTGGAATGTGTATTGAATAGAATGGGTTGTGTTCTATTCACGGATAGAAAGTAGTAAAAAACGATCTAGAAATTTTAGCACAAAATACATATAAGGTCAGTAGGGTGGGATTGTTTCCAGAATTGCACATGTTAACTCCTTGCAGATATTTTAAGAAAAGAACAGCAAGTTCTTCTCCTGGATGTTTTAAAGGCTGACGAATCACTGAGTGAGTGACACTTAGGAGCTTCTTAGAGCCGTTGGAATACGGTCGTTGTTTTGGTGATACACTTAATTGGTTTCTTAGTACAAAGTCATTGTAGATCTCCTGTTTGAGACTTCAGGACTGAAGTCCTGACTTTAGCTCACACCACTGTCTGCCTAACAGGATGCCTTTTTCAGGGAAAAAAAGAATAGGCAGCATTTCAATCCAAGAAATGAATAATTTCCAGGGCTGCCTAAGGTTAACATTCAATCCTGTAGTAACCTGGGCCAGAGACTATCACTAGACTGCAGAGAGACAGAGACCATTGTCTGATGTTAACTGAGGTGCAGGTGCGTATCACTTACAAAGCAGTAGGCTCTGTAAGCACGGATGGGCCCGTCTTCCAGCTTGTTTGTCCAAAAGGAAGGAATCTGTTCATCTCATTAAAAGGAGTAATGAAACAGGGCTGCATGGGTTTCTGGGAGCTGCAATGATCCCTCGGTTGACCTGCCCCATGCTGTATCAGAGACCATCGTGGGGCCATCTTTGTATCCTTGCTATTCAGCCTACAGACCACTTACCCTGAGGTTAAATTACAGAGAATGAACTTGAGAAGTGGGCGTTCTAACTCTGACTCTCCTGGTTGCCCTTGGCATTTTGTGTTAAAACTGCCTTTGCCATTTCAGTCTAACCAAATGTGCTCATTTAGGTTCAGAAAACAACTTTATGACATTTCAATAAAACCTGAAAAAAATATCCACAAAACAACTAGGAAGAGCAACTTTTGGAGCCTCTCACATCTAAAATCCTCTTATGATGGTGAGGAGCTCAGCTTCTCCATTAACACACACAAAGAACAAACGGTTATCAGAAACCATGTTCTTCCTTTAATCTGAGAACATCTCTAAATTTCAAAGCTGTTTTCCGCAACTATGGAAAAAGCTTTCCTCCACTAGGTCAGGTAATAAGTGTCAAGAACATGCCAAATTCTCTGAAAGGCATAATACCCTTCTATGTTTGCTACTGAGCTCACAATCCAACTGTAGCTGGCCGCAAGAACTAGAAACTGTCACCTGAGCTCTCTCCTGTACGTGGAGAGGAGCCAATGAGGAAACCTTTGCCAGCATCAGCAATACCTCCTTGGAGCCACATTACCAGGCCAGTGATAGAGTTAAGGAGACACAATGCAGAGAAGGAAAAGAAAGGGTAAAGATGGCAGTCCCCAGGACATTACAAATTCCAAGAAATTCATTCCATTGAAACTGCCTCTTCGGCCAGGATCAGTCCTTTGGACGTGTTCAGGACCTTTAGTCATATATGTCTCAGGAATGAACCCATAAAAGGAGCATTTTGTCTACAGTTAAACTTCTATTGAGGCTCCACATTTAAAGCCCTAAGTCCTCACCCTGTTCCACCCACCAGTCTCCTCCTTCAGCTGTGAGAACAGGAACAACAAAACACCTTTCATAGTATTATTTCATGGTCTCTCTCTCTCCATCCTTCAAGTCACAAAAGCTGGGGAACTCTGGCCTCATAGGTGCTAACTAATCTGTTGCCTTAGATACTGTTTCTTTAAGAGGCATTGGGTGGCAGAGGGCATGCCTTTGCTGCATACCTTGGCAACCATGCTTCTCTCAATGTCGCTTTCATGAACGAAAGCCTTTCACTGCCATCTGGACATGCCCACAGGTATAAACATTTTTTTTTTCTTGGGGAGAACCAAGGGATACACATGGCATCAATAAACCTCTTGAATGACATACAAAGCTGTCCCAGATGCTGGGACAACTACAGTCCATTAGAGCTGACATAACATACATCTGTCTCTGAAAGACTCGATTTATGTATCTTTAGGCTTTCTCAGACAGATGCATGAATTAGGCTGGTGGGAGGGGGTGCAGGAGTTAGGGGTGGGGAGTGAGGGGATCGGATCCACAGGAGACATCGTTGTATGGGAGACCACTGAGACTGATCCAGGAATAAACTGCCGGCCTGGAGAGTGAAGGAGAGCCTGTTTGTTCCTCCACAGCCTTTCCTCACTGAAACCCCAGGCACAGATTCTTTCCCCTCGGTTTGAAAACTGGCACTCACCCCACTCAAAGGTATTTTTATGTTCTTCATAGACAAACATTACTGATGAAATTCTTAACATATTTACAAGAACACAGTCTTTGTACTTAACCGTGGTGCAAAGGAGAGGATTTGACAAGGACTTTACTGTGTTTTCCTCTAAACAGGGTTGCTATGAACTTGGAAATCAGTCATCTCCGGCATTAAACTTGATCTCACAATATACTTATTACTCCTTTATGGAGATGGTGTCTTACTTTGTTATAAAATACCTTAAATATATGTCCGTTTCTCAGGTATCTTTTATGTATCTATATCATATTCACTCTTAAACAGAAGGACAGATAAAATGAAGAAATTTAGCAGCATTTAAGATTATATAAATAAAGCAAAAAAAAAAAAAGATTTCTCACAGGAAGAGATGAGGGGAGAGAAGTCTCAGGTGGAAAGACAGGTGATAATGTTGACAGACATTGGCGTGCCTCAGTGTGACAGACACAGGCGGGGACAGAGTGTGAAAGAACAAAGGGGTGTGGGTGTGCAGGTGCTAAAAGTTTCCTGATTCTAACACTTAAGACAAGGCTTCTAAAGATTTAGTTAGAGAACGAAAGACTAAGACGATAGCCAGGTAAAGTTGTATAAAATCCTATCCTGGCTAAACCCTTCCTGCAGTCACTTGATCAAATCTGGTCTCCTGAAGTAACCTGGGCACGAACTGAGCCCTCTTTACATAACAAGAAGTAATTCCCCCCTCTTCTTCTTCAATGAGAAATCTTTCCATTTGGTACAAGTTTTTGTTTACCAGTTATAGAATGTTTATTTTCAAGCTGTTCAGTGGACCCTCAGCTTTCTCTCCAACTTCCCCTATGCGTTTTGCCTTTAAAAGTTCAGGATGTCTCAAACAGTAACTGTTACATTCTGTCTAGCAAGCCTGGACTGTGTACAGTGATCTAACCTCCTGGAAAAAACATGGAGTGCACCCAAAACCTGAGAGAGACATTCTCTCGTCCCAGCCGCCAGCTCATGGGTTTCAAAGTCCTGGGACACACATCATGAACAGCCTACGGCTCTAGCATGTAAGTGGGCAGTGCCAATCCAAACACAGAAAGCACTTCTGCAGGTATAAACAGCAGGCCAGGCCCAGAAGGCAGGCAGTAAGGGGGCAGCCAGCCAGCCAGCCAGCCAGTCAGCCAGCCAGCCAGCCAGCCAGTCAGCCAGTCAGTCAGTCAGCGGACTTTTGCCTGCGTCACTCTCCCGCAGTCCTCTCCACATGGAAAAAAAGAAACTCCCCAGTTGGACTGCAAACTCAGGCTCAAAGAAAACGAATAGAGACATATCCTTAAAAGGATAACTCCCTTAAAAGGGAGAAAGGTCTTCCTGGTGGGTGTCTGTGTTACTGATGGGTGGCAGTGTGTGTGTGGAACACACACATACACACACACATACATACACCCGCACACACACCATATATCCTTTGGCAGTGGTATGTCATCAGTAAGATTTTTAATTTTCCTAAAGCAGCTCAGTATGTGAAAAAGAAAGTCATGCATTTCTCCTGTAGAGATTGGTCTAGCCATTTTCTATGAGTAGTCTTCGTGATCACAATTTCCTAAGTGTGTGCTAGTTCATCTTTTAAACATACACTTGACTTCCAATGTATGAGCATCTATTGCTGAGCTCTATAGTCAATGGGAACACAGATACTCATGTCAATGTATCCAGATCATGTGACTGCACAGCAGAGGAACAAAAGACTGTCCCCACCACTGAGAAAGAAGAACCCTGAGCTTACCACACTTAAAGATAGTGAGTTTTCCTGGCATTTCCTCTGCTCCATGGAGTTGGAAAGGCAATCCTTAGAGACATATTACATGGACTCTGTCCCTTCAAGAGTGTGTTAGCTAATGTATCTTATTATAAAGATAATTTTTATATTTCTGCTCCATTTTTTCTTTAGCTGAAGTTCATTTAGTAAACTCATTGAATTATTTTTCTTCATTAATCTCTGAACTGCCATCTCACAAGCATCACTAAATGTATCATGATGACATTGCAGACACAAGAAATATGTCCCCACGGTCAAGAAATACAACTCCTACTTGGAAAAATGGACTTTGAAATTTTAAAGTTTATATAATAGTAGGTCCCTAATCAACTCCAATATTATTTTCACTAACTGTGCTAAAATACTTACGCTGGGGCACATTATGTGCTTAAACCTACCCAGAGTATGGGGGAGCACAATATAAACCAAGTGTGGTCCCTGGTATCAAGGTTCTCCTAAGGGTAGACTAAAAGAGTCTAAGAAATATCTGAACCAACATGTTCTCAAAAGAGACACAAGCTCACAATGCCGCAGGATGTTAAACATGCCCAATTCCGTATGCATGCATGTACTCCGCAGCCAGTTCACAAAGGACCAGCTGAGACCTGACCTAACTAGAAAAATCATGTTGGGCTATCCAAATCCACCTTGACCATTAACTCTGTTGGTAGCTCAGAAAAAGAAATACTCCTTCTCAAGTAATTGATGCTTTAGGTTTTCTGTTATGAACTCCAAAGACAAATAAGTCACTTTATATCAGGTTCGTGGGCTTCTGTGTAAGCCTCTTGTGTTACCAGTATCTTGTCCAGTGTGTCACGAATGCTCCATGTTTCTAAGGAAAGTGACCTTTATAGTTTTGAATGCCTTAAATTTAGATGAAGTCATTTGCTTTTTAAAACAGAAGGCTTAATGTAAAGAGATTCCTCCCCAGAGAAACAGAACTAATCAATTTTATAAAACCTTTGAGTTTTTTTCTTTATTTTTAAGTTAAGAAAATATCAGGCCTAATGGAGCCACATGACTGGATACTCATGACTGAGTTATCCTGTGGATCAAAGCTCCTCGAGGCCCCATGTGCCATCTTAATGAAGTTGAAGACTTTATGAACTATACACTATGCAGTAGGTACTGTGTTCTCAGTGCTAGTGAAGTTAAACATACTGGAAGACTATATAGTACCTAATCATGACTGTGCTTTCAGTTAGGAGCAACAGAACAGGGTAAGGGCGTACGTTCTGGCTGCTTTTACTCTGTTGTGGTTCAAGTTCTATGTGGTACTGGGAGTGACCTAGGTTTACTGAGACCGCATCAAGTCTGTAAGGCCACTGACACATGGTACTTCGTTTGCCAGTCATCTAATCAATTTTATTTTTGTATGTGTTCATTTTCAATTTCAGATGCAAAAATTTCATACTCACAGAGTGACTTCATTCTGAAGTCACACTGCTAGTTAAATGATGGAGCTAGGATTCTCAGTTGGCTGCTCTAAGATCTAGGATCTTTATAATATTATATATATCTATAGATAGATAGATAGATAGATAGATAGATAGATAGATACATATATGTGTGTGTTTTACTTCTTTTTCACAAACCTTTATAAACCCAGAATACAATACCAATGTTAAAACATGTATACATATATATGCAATATGCATATATTTCTTTATGCAACATTGTGCTAGGCACACAGTATTTTGTTTCTACAACAAAATACATGAGATAGTCAACTCATACAAGGGTAAGGTTTGTTTGGGCTCCCATTTCTGCAGGTTCCAGCCTAGGGTTGGTTAATCCAACCTCTTTTAAGTTGGTGGCAAGAAAAGTCATCTTGGCGGCAGCATATGGCTAAGCCTATGACCAAATATGAAAAGGAAAGGTAGAGGCTAGGGTCCCACAGTCCTCTGTGAGAGCACGCATGAATAATAAAATCTCTTAATAGGCTCTGCTACTTGGAGGTTCCACTACCTGCCAGCAGTGCTGCAGACTTGGGAACAAGCTTTTAACACATGGACCTTTAAGAGACATTCCAAACCCCAATCACAGATGCCAACAACAACAAAACTGTTATTATGTCAGAGATGAAATAGTAGCAACTTTCCCACTAAAGACGGGAAAAAGACAGACAAACATTATCAGCCGTATTACTCAACATTAGTCAGGAGATTCAGATGAAAGACAGTAACAAAAGAAAACAAGCCAGCATATGGAAAGAAGGAGCAGTTATTTTCATATTACCTGTGCACATCAAATGTGTGAGACTCAGTCACTGCTTTTCAAAAGCTATCCATGCTTAAGATTAATATGTTTGAATATGATTTATTTCTTTTAATATAAGCTTGATGCCATAAAATTGAAATTTTATACTCCCCAAATAAATTAACTATAAATAAGCTTATTATGAACAGAACAAAGACTTTATGAAAGAATAAATATTAATGATTCACACAAAAAGAACTGAATAAATGGAGATATCATATTTTGGGATAAAGCATCATGAATTGCCGCCTGTTAATCAATGAATTCAGTATGTTGCCAACAGGATTATAGGCAAAGTCTGTCAAGCTTATCCTAAAATCTATAAGAGATAAAAATACATTAAAAGTTAAATATGTTAAAGCATACATCTTAAAACTAGACAATAATTTTAAAAGAAAATGGACTTTACATCCTTAGAAATGAAAACAGTAAATTACCACAGAAGCACTTTGGAAAATAAAACATAAGTAGAGCCATAAATGGTCATATAAAAGTCACAGGATGGATGACAAATGGGAGCAATATGTAGGGAAGACTCTGTTTATTTAGTATAAAAATGGGGGAATTCTGATTATGTGATAGATAGATAGATAGATAGATAGATAGGAACAAAATAAATTATTAGAGTAGCCTTAACATTTTCATATAAAAAAAACTTACAAGTCAGAAAGTTTATGGAAATAGAAACAGAAAAAAGTCACAAAAGGAAAATCTACGTATAACCTTAGGGTAAAGAAACCTTCTTACATGAGGTATATGTTAAAAAGCAATAAAGGAAGACTAGTCATTCTAACTATATCAACCATAAAATTTCTATAGTATAAAAACAATTATATAGTAACAAAAGAAACTGGAGGAAGAGATCAATCTCAGTCACTTGCTTTGCATATAAAATATTAGAGTTTAAAATCTCATGAATGTATTCTCTGTACTAAATCAATGAGAAAATAATTTGACATAAAGACAAAGGTAGATGAGTAAAGACTGCCAACTGGATTTTCACAGATGCGGAGACACACGTGGCTATGAATAAGTGAATGCTATTCAACCACACTATAATAACAATTGCCATGAGGAGCAAATATATTAAGAATAATCATCTTCAGCTTGCAAGAAGACAGGCAAATATTCATTTCTTCTTAGTGTAGATTTGTACTGCCTTTGTGGATGATAATTTTATAGTAGCTTTAAAACTCAAATAGAAGAGTTAGATAATGCGACAATACACAAAATGAACATGGAAATTTCAGTAATTGTCTATGTGTGCATACAGCATTTGCTGAAAGAGAAATTATGAAAGCAATATTATTCCCATCCAAACAGCATCCCTATGATGTTCAGATATGGAAGCAGATTGGACTCCAAACAGCCAAAGCAATCTTGAGTAAGAAGAACAAAGTCAGAGGCATCATGACCCTGACTTCAAGACATATTGTAAAGCCCCAGCAACCCAAATAGAATGGTATTAACCTAAGAGCAGACACATTGACCGGTGGAACAGACTTGAGATTCCAGGAACAAATCCGCACTTTGGTGACAATGATAGTTAATATTTTGTCAACTTGACAACATGCTAGAGTCATTTGAGAAGAAGAACTTCAAGAGAAAACACATCTGTCAGATTATCTGTATACAAGTTGCAGGCATTTTCTTGATTAGTGATATGAGAGGGTCCAGCTCACTATGAGTGGTTCCATCCTTGGACAGCATGCACCTATACTGTGTAAGAAAGCAAACTGAGCAAGCCATGGAGAGCAAGTCAGTAAGCAGCATTCCTCTATGGTCTCTGCTACAGTTCTTGCCCTGCTGGAGTTTCTACCATAGCTTCCCTCAATGAGAGCCTGTGATTTGGATGGCTAAGCCAGATAAAATCCTTTATCCCCCTTGTTGCTTTTGACCATTATGATTATCACAGCAATAGAAAGCAAACTAGGACAATGACAAATGACTCTCAGAAGAGCTATCAAAATTATACATTGTAGAAAACATGCCCTCTACATCAAATGCTGGGGAAATTGAACTTCCACATGCAAAAGACTAGAAAAAAATTAGGTACCCAACGATGTCTGGTTATCACACTCTGATGTCAGTATTCACTGTTGCCATGAATGGTTTTCAAACTTGTTTTATAAGGCTTATAAAGTCACTCTTCTTTCTCATCATGTATACAAAGCCAAGATGGGTGAAAGACTGAATTTAAGATCCGAAACCATTAGAAGAATACAGGAAAAGCACTTCAAGATATTGCAATTGGCATTGATTTTCTGTGTCACACCCAAAACAACCCACAGGAAACCAAAGCAAAAAGTGACAAATGCTATTATATCAAATCAGGAAGCTACTGCACAGCAAAGGAACAGATGAAAGGGTGAAGAGACACCCTACATAATAGGAGACTGTATGTGCCAACCACTCATCCTATCCAGAATACACGCAGATTACCTTTACTACACTTTTATCTGTGTGGAGAACATGAGCGTCAAATCTCACCTAAACTGTAGATACTCCATAGTTACAATTACCTCTAATTTAAAACCCAAAACTCCCAACATTGTTATAACTCTGATCAGGAATTCACACTGACCCATGAAACATGCTTAAGGTCTGGAGTCACACTGAACCAAGGTGATGACTACTATGTAACTCATGATGACAGTGAACTCATTTTTTAAATTAGCAAATTAGCAAATAACTTAAAAAGAGGGGTATCAGGCCCAGAGCTAGCTAAGAAGATGACGTGTTTACAGTACAAGTGTGAAGAATGGAGTTTGAATTCCGGGGACCCACTTACATCTAAACAATCCTCAGCCTAAGTACATTTACATTTTTAGCCAACTGCTAAAGATGCAAAGGTGTTCTTTAAATTATTTTTCTGCTATTATCAGCTAACACCATCTATATACACAGTGTACAGTACTGAATATTTTAGTATTCTCTTAATGAGCAAACGATGTTTCTACTTCTTGCTTCTTGGTAATACTGAATGGAAACTTTAATCTGTAGAATCTGAAAATAAAATCTTTATAAAACAAGTAAGAAAACCATTCATGGCAACGGAGCTCGCTGAATACTGAGGTCTGTGCATATGCTAGAGTAAGTTGGACAGCTTTGGGTACCTAATGTTTTTTTAATGGCTATATAGGAACTCCCGACAGAACTAGTTTTCAACCTTGCCTAACCAGAAGAGAATGCTTTGAAGAGCTTGATTTCAAAATTACATGGTGTAAACGACAAGATGTAAACAGTATTTATGTGTACACAAAAGGATCTGGGGGGTTCTGTGGCCAAGAGAAATGCATTTCAACCCAAAATGTTCAACGTCTCTCTTCTTGTTGTTCTCTTTCAATTTTGCCTTTGGTAAATGTCTTATGCAGGAGATAGACTTCCCTTTAGCAGTCAAGCCTAAAAGGTCAGAAGCCTCTAGCAAGAAGGAGAAGAAAAGAAAAAATACGGAAACAAAAAGCAATCAAAGGACTTCACTGGAAGCATCCAAATCCTGGCACCAGCTTTGGCAACAGGTGAATTGCCTTTGGAGGGAAATTAATTTTGTAAGTCAGAGCTATTAAAATCAGGCTTCCTGTTTCAGTCTGGAAGACATAATGTGCAAGTCTCTAGTTCCAACTCTCCCTAGAGGCTGTGTTTTATCCGAGTCCCACCCCTGTGCTGGCTCATATTTTAAGTCCAAAATGTGCTGGAAAGACCATTCATTTAGCTTTGCCCTGTAGCATGTGGAAGTTTGTGTCATTGTTAATCTTGTTTTCCCAAATAAGTGGCCTTGCACCCACTACATGGGTAAGCCTCTGGTCCCCGAGAATGTCATACTGTCTTTTTTATGTCTTAGGAAATGCTTAGCACCCTTCCTCAAAATTTACCTGGAAACAGATGAATTTTCATTTCACCCTTCATTTTCTGCTCACTCCAATATGTCTGATTCCAGGAGACCACAAACAATGCTGGAATCAATCCATCATACTTCCCCATGTGTGCGTTCTGTTCCTCTCCTCCTCAGACTTCTCAAATGCCATTTCTCCTGTATCCTCTGACACAGATCTCATTAAAAGAGATCTTTGACCCAGCCCAAACCTACCCTTCCTCTTACAGCTAGCTCCCGTTCTCCCTTTTCTATTCTTTCCTCTCTTTCTTACACCCTAGTTTCACCCCATCCTGCTCACTACAGTTCAAAAGCAAGCCTACTGTCCATCTTTTAAAAGAGTTTCATTGCTTCTAGCTCACTCTCTCTGTTCTCTCTCCATCTCACTTCAGAGGCTCCTCCTACTACTCCAAAGATCTTCTTACTCAATATGGCTGTAAGATGGAGTTCCTTCTGCCTTTCTCTTCCCTTATTTTCAGTTTCTTCTAAGTTTCCCTTTCTGGTTCCATCACATCCCTCAACTAGTAGTTCCCTAGGACTTGGCCCATGATCTCTCATTATTTGAGTTGACTCCATCTCTGATTATCTTGTTAGGGCTTAGAGTTTTTCAGTGCTTCCTCTTTTATTAGCTCTCCCAGATTTCTGTGTCTAGTCTGACTTGTTTCCTAGACTCTCAGGCTTATTTATCTGGCTGTATATTTGACCCTTCTAAGTGGGATACCCAAAGTGGCATAGATTTAACTACATGAACTACCCCAAACTGTTCCTCTGTAGTCTTTTCCACTGCAATAAATGTTGGTTCCACCCATCTACTGGCCAGGACAACTCTTCCTGGAATCTTCCTTTGGTCCTCTCTCCTCTTCACCTCTCCCTACTCCATTTTGAGTCCACCAAAAAACCCTTATGGCTCCTGTTGAAATGGGCCCAGATTCTGACTACTTGAAATAGTGCCTGAAATAGTTGATGTTTAATAAATAGGTCAGTGGAAAGCAGGGGCTAATTGCTATAATCAGTACGATTTCACTGTCTTATCTTAGTCTTTGTTTCTCTGAGGTCATGATCTCTCATTTACATAACATTGAAAAATATATTCTTTCTAGAAAATATTGCAAGTGAAATCTAATTCTTCAGATCACCTTATGGTGGCATTGCTATGTCCTTACTAGAATGCCTGCCTGCTGATCCTGAGCAAACAGATAGAGGCCATTACTACCTCCCTTGTACTTGGATATGGCTCTATGACAGGACTCCTCCTGGACTTCTTATTCTATGGTTTAAACTTTTGTAAGAGTCTCTTTTTCTTTACTTTCTGCCTGGATACAGATAAGATGTTAAAAGCTGTGGTTCCTGATGGACCACAAGACCAAATTGCTAACATATCAGAATACCGTTTTGTGATCTGACATAAACTAGAAATATAGCTATATTATTTGAGTCCACTGAAAATTTTTTTACAGTAATCATTGTTATGCATCTTACATGAAATACAACCAAAAACTGTGTCCCCAGGGGTAACTGGTACATAATCCTATCAGAGATGTAGCCCCCAATTATCTGACATAAAATATATACAAATAAACACAACAAGAAGAGCTGTCCTTTGTCTATTTTACCCAGTAGCTACTATAGCACCATAAGAGGAGATCTTCCCAGAGCTAAGGAATGAACTCCCAAATAGAATCAAAATGACCTGGAATGTAGTTGTTTATTGAAAAATAACTTTTCCTCTTCAAAGCAAAGCTAAGCTGTATTTTCCATTTTTACTTCAAATGGTAATAAATCTAATAAATATTTTAGAGCTTTTCTCCAATCAAAATGACATCACTGTCATCAGGATATATTTCCTCTGAAAACTATAAAAATAAAGCCATTTACACATACTTTGGAATATCCAATATATCCAAAGCAGAGATTCAAATCCTGTGGGTAGAAGGAAGGGAAAATATTAGGCACATACTGCTACCCATGAAATTAACTCATAATTCAAACAATGTTTTTCATATTTAGATATATGTCTCTATTTCGATTAAGAAAGATGGTTTGGCTGAGTGCTGTGGCACATGGCTAGAATCCCAGAAACAAGGAGGCTACAGCAAGGGGTCAGGAGTTCAGTCACCCTCAGCTATAGAGCAGCTTGGGGCCAGCCTGGGCTATATAAAACCCTCTCCCCAAAACGACATCAACAAAGGAAATGAAAAGAGGATTTAGTAAAGAAGACCACGTAGATGAGATGGAAAATGAATGAGAGACCAAAGACCAAAGGTATGAGCTAATGAAGGCAAGATGAGATGATCTCATGAGACTTCCCCTGGCTTTGAGCTATAGGCGTTTCTTACAATCCTGCAAGTATCGTTTGGCTCTGTAGTTCCAAACACTGGACTACATTTATAGACATCAACAGTTTTTTGGACCAAGGCTGAACTTATAGGACTGATATCTAGAAAGAAGTACATATGGTAGGAATACCACTGCACTAGGGCCTGGCAACTTATAACTACTACTGATGGCCTACACTGACGACCTAGACTGATGGCCTAGACTGTTGGCTTGGACTTATAACCTGGACTAATGGCCTACACTGATGGCCTCCACTGATGGCCTAGACTGGGCTATGGCTGATGAAGGACTCTGACCCAGGTGTTTTCAGAATACTTAGTTGAAATCCAGCCTCTAATTCCTTTACAGCTATGGTGGCACCATAAAGCAGAGGCTTGTGTTCTACACTACAGTGGGTTGGCTTTTTACATGTCATGTCATAGCTTCTGGCCTCTGGCCTCAGCTGTGAAACGTGCAGAACAATGACATATTTCACAGGATTGCTCTAAGAATTGAACTGGATAGTATATGCAGAGGACTCGGCACAGCATTGGGAACACTGTTAGCATTCTTAAATGCTAGTGTTTTATTATCTCAAAACTTCAAGGTTCAAAGAGGAAATCCTTGTGACATGATGAAGATGAGATGAAGTCTTATTGTTGACCAGACTGGTCTTGAATTCATGGGTTTAAAAACTCAACTTCCTGAGTGTATGGAACAACAGGCACACACTATATCCAAGTAACTTTTACCATCACCTGACATTTAAAATTAACCAGAAAATAAAAATAAATACAATTCTTTCAATACATGAATGATGCCATTATAAGCATATTTGAAGAATGTTCTGAAAATACTTTTTGAGAAGATGTTTCAAGGACTCAATAAAAGAGCTTCATAAAGATTTCATTAAATGAGGCCTGGCAAGATGGCTCAGCAGGTAAAGGTGCTACAACCCGAACCTAATGACCTAATGTCCTGAGTAATATCACAGCATGCACATTGTGGAAGGAAAGAATCAATCTCTCTCTCTCTCTCTCTCTCTCTCTCTCTCTCTCTCTCTCTCTAATAATAATAATAATAATAATAATAATAATAATAATATCTAAAAATGGCCATAAGAGGGTGCTCGTGGGACAGAAGAAGACTGGATACCCTGGAGCTAGAGTTGGAGGCTGCTGTGAGACATCCAATGTGGTTGCAAGGAATCAGACTCTTGTTCTCTGGAAGACTAGCAAGCACTCTTAACTGTTGAGCCACATATCTAGCCCCACTGAATTCTTAGTATTTCTTATCTTTCAACCCAATTTTGAACTTCCCATTTCAAGTTATTAGAAGTTACTGACATTACAAAGGCCACGAACTTACCCTCCCATTGCTGTATATGCACATGAATAGGAGGGAAAGTGACATAAGCTTATACTCAATCCAATTGTTTGTGTAACAACATAAAACCTTTGTGAATCATGTATGTCAAATAAATGTTAATAAACATGAAATAAACAACAGCCTTCAAAAAGGTGACTACTTTTCCTATAGGGAGTCAATTACATTTTAGTGTGTTCTAAATAAAAACAAAATGGCGGTCTACTGTCATTCAAATTTCAAAGGAAAATACCATTTGATCTTCTGTGAGCTATTTCATTCTCTGGGGCCTTACAATCTTCTTCAAACAAGTAAAGGCATGAAAGCAAGACATTTTTGAAGTTTACTCCAGATATGTGCTGGGACTCTTCCTTGAAGCTGATATCATTCAGTTGTGATTCCTAAGAGCTCTCAAGGAAATCAAGTCAAATGGTCTCCTACACTGGAAGCCCATACAATGTCTGCTAAGCCATCTTTATGGACAGGAACTGGGGGCCTGTCTTACGTCTCCTGCGAACCCAGAACAGCTTCCACCACTATTTCCAGGAGTGGGTCCTTCCTTGCCCTGAGCTGAAATCCAGCAATGAATGTCTTCATAGAAATTGTGTGTGTCCTTGTGTGCTTGTGCATGCATGCTTGTGTGTGCCTGTTTGTGAGCATGTGTGTTTGGCTCATGTGATCACCAAAGATGAAAAATCCCAGTCTAGTATCTACAAGCTAAAGACTCAGCAGAGCTAAAGGTGTAGATTCCAGTCCAAGGACTGGAGATGGTGTGATATTAAAACAAACTGAAGACAGAAAGCCAGAGGGACAAATTCTCACAACCTTTATCATTTTTCCATTCAGGCCCTGAAGAGATTAGATGATGCTTTCCCCAGTATACTTTACTGAGCCTAGTGGAAACAAATGAAAATCCATCACAGACATATCAAAATTGATATGCATTTCATAACCCAGTCAAGTTAGCAAGTTAACATATAAATTCCATGTTTTAGTGTTGGTTTCATTGCTGTGAAGAGACATCATGACCAAGGCAACCCAGAAAGGAAAACATTTCATTGGGGTTAGCTTACGGTTTCAAAGTTCAATTCATTATCATCATGGTGGGAAGCATGGCAGCAGTTAGGTAGTCATGGTGTTGGAGAAGGAACCAAAAGTTCTACATCTTGATTGCCAGGCAGCAGAAGAGGGATGTCTTTGAAGGCAGCCAGGAGGAGGGTCTGGAATTCCACACTGGGTGGAGCTTGAGCATGGAAACCTCAAACCCCACCCCACAGTGACTTCCTCCAACAAGACCACACCTCCTAATATTGCCACTCCCCCTGGGCCAAGCTTGCACACACATAAGTCTGTGGTGGTCATTCCCATTCAAACCACCACATTCTACCTCACTGAAAATTTTGCATATTGACCATGAGAAGGCAATGCACCCCTGTATGTTAGGACTTAAGTATTGAATTTAACAGTTTGTATCCGGTATTGAGTGTCAATAAAGAATATAATTTGTGTACACAGCTCGAACTTGAGTTACATGGGTCTGATGAAATACTCTCTAATTTTATCACATGTTCTATGTTGAACTTCATTTCAACATGTAGAGCAACAATCATCCATAAGCTCTAAGGAATTTTCATATCTATCCCACTGCCCTTCTTCGTGTGGGTTTTGTGGAGCTATGCTGCATTTTGTCTTAAGCTGTGGTACTGGAAACACAGCCCAAACAGGCTAAGCAGGAATTCCACTGCCAGGCTACATTCCTGCATCCCAAATACTTCAGTTAAGTAGATGTTTCATGGCATATGCATACTGTCGACTTTTCAGCCAGCCTGTGCAGGCCTTGTCTGCTGGACCTGGGATCTGAGGACCTGAAAGAATAGGGCAGACTATGGTCTGGCACTGTAGACAATCTTACTTCAGTTTCAGTGCACCTTTCCACACAAACATAACAAAGAAAGCAATGATCCAAGGAAGGTTGCTTGAGTTCAGAAAAACATGTAAAGAAACGCCAGTAAGGAGTCCTTTCCCAGAACTTTCTCAGGACAGAGCAATTGAAACCCAATTGTCTGGCACTTATTATAGATTATATCTGGGAAAGTATGAAAGCAAATCAGAAGACCATATCCAGATTTAGGGTACACTGACCAGATTGGGTCCTACCGATACGATCTGGTATGCAACAAGAATAAACTTGTCTTATAAATTGAACATAAATGTTTGTCACAGGAGGCATAAAATCGTGTCCAAGAACAATTCAAGGAACAAAATGCACCTGAGATAAAAGGCCATCTGCCTTTTTTCCTGGTACCTCTCTCACAATTCTTCAAGGTATTGTTTACCATAGATCATTCTTTTGGCCATGTTCTAACACATATAAGGGCTCAAATACTCAGAAAAGACCACCAGACAGATAAACATAATATTATGTCCTGGAATTTCTTAACAACATCTCTGAAATTTCAATACCTTAAAATTTGTGAGAGCTCTTACAAACCAGGCATCATGCTAACACGTTCCCACTAGCTAAACTCTCTGTATAGTAAGTTCCTCATCTTTGTTGACTCTCAATTCCCTTAACTACAGTCGTTCAGACAACTCTAGAAATGTTGGAATCCAAATTCTCCTTCAATTTAATAATAAACTCATCAATTTTCTAGGACTCTAGAGTATTCTGGTTTCTTCTATCTTTTCTAATTAATACCAAGTCATCATTTATAGTAAAGCCTGAAAGCAAAGGGTTGATTACTTAAGTACTTCCAAAAATGCATACAGAGTGAGCATGGCAGCATGCATAGGTAGAAATTTAACATCTTTTCTTTGTCTTTAAAGGAAAGACCCGTACCTGCAGGCCAGATGATACTGGTGGGAACTAAGGTTAAACTCCAGTGTTTCAGAATAATCTTCATTTATAATTAGATCAAGAAACATGAAAAGTGTGTCTGAGTGCCTATCAGGTAAAAACAACAAAACAAACCTCATTGTTGAACATCATGCTTCAGTTTTCTCACTTGTAAAATAAAAACAACTGCCCCAGACTTTCCTTCCTGATACAGTGTGACCATCAGAGGGGGAAGAAGCAAAGGGTGTTACAGCCTCCAAAGATGAACATGCTGGAATAACCGCAGTTCTTCTTTCTGTTCATCTAAGTCTCCAGTTTTACCTGTCTAATTCTCACATTTAAATACAAACTAGGATGTTTTTTAAGGACAAAGTTTTTCAAGACATTTTAGAATTTCTTGCTTGCTTACTCCTGGCTCAAAGTATTGCAAAAACATCACTCTTATAATCCGTTTGCACCTCTGCTTCCAATCCTGGCCAGACTCGCAAATACAAAAAAAGATGTGTTAAGATAGTCAGGGGAAAAGTTCAATGGTTGTTCCTGAACTTCCAGAGCAAACTTTGAACAAAAGTCAGTTGGAGTGACTACTTTTTAGTAGCCTGTTTACCTGCTGACCTAACCTGAATTTCTAAAACGTGGAGGAATATTTTAATATTTTAATATTTTAATAGCTCATCATGTCTCCTTTTTGTTCCTAATCCTAGTTTTCAAACCTAAAATGCCAGGCTGAGAAGACTATTCTGTAACTAAAGGCTCTTATGCCCAGTCCTGACCATCTAAGTTCATCTAAGGGACAGACTGACTCCTGAGCTCAGCATGTATGTACCTGTGCACACACACACACACACACACACACACACACACACACCCTGCAGGCACACATACAGACTTACACAGATATATACACATAGGCACATATAGACATACACACAGGCACACATACTGATGCACACACATAGCTACAAACCGACACACACACATACACACAGACATCACACAAACACAGGCACACACAGAGACACACACAGGCACACACACATACACATAGCTTACAAACACAGACACACATACACACAGACATACAGCTAATAAATACACCTACTTACTCAAGTAGGAATTCACAAGACGCTTAAAAGAGTATGACAGGAGCTAAGGATCAGTGTATTCTGACAGAATACTCTCAAGGTCAAATGTTTTCCCTCCAGTTTGTATTACCATGGTGCTTGCCACAGAAGTGGTTAAGGAGGGCCTTGTTGCCCATCAGTGGGAGGAAAGGCCCTGGGGTCTAAGGGTGTTAGATGCCCCAGGATAGGGGAATGCCAGGGAGGGAAGACGGGAGTGGGTGGGTGAGGGAATACCCTCATAGAGGCAGAGGGAATGGGATAGGGAGTCTCCAAAGAGGAGACCTGGAAAGGAGAAAACATTTGAAATGTAAATAAAGTACTAAATTAAAAAAAAATTATTAAACCAAAAAAAAAAAAAAAAAAAAAAAAAGAGTGAAGAAGTCACTGTCGATCTTCCTCAGCTGAGGAAAGCAGGACTCTCTAAGATGTGCAAAGGACAGGATGGAAACTTCATGCCAGGAAAAACAAATTCTTACAGTGGAAAAGCCCCACACACGAAATGGAAACTAATATTCAAGCAGGTTAATTTTGAGGTGTTTGGATGGTGTCATTCACTTACAGGCCATGAGAAGTCACCAAGGATAGAAGGGCTTAGGGGAACGAAACCCCCACAATTACCAGGAAATGGGAAGCATGTACCTACCATAGTGTGTCTTTAAATGTCTAATTAAAAGAAGAAAGCTTTGATTTGATGAGTTTTGCTTTTCTAGTTATGGGAGCCAGGATTCCTGCTCTCTCTCTCTCTCTCTCTCTCTCTCTCTCTCTCTCTCTCTCTCTTTCTCTCTACCTAAAAGAAGAAAAACAACAGTGAAATTAAACCATCAGTTTCAACTCAGATGGCCAAATCCTAAAACTAGATCAGCCTCAACTCTTTTACAGAAAGAAATACAAGGTAAGAAAGAAAATCATGAAATACAAATCAGATTTGAACTGCTTCTCAAAGTAGTCTGAATGGATTGCCAAGTCTCCATGGTGGTCAGAGTTTAGGGAGCCTCTTGTGAAGCTATGTTAAGCTTTGCTTAGTCACCAGCATCTCAGCACACCAACCTTGGGTATGAGAGGAAAAACAGTCCATGTGGACCAAACAGGCTCAGTTTGTTGTGCTGTTACTTAACTCGGGAATTCAGTTACTACAGAAAACTGCCCTAGTAACACCTTTGAGCTCTGTGTGTTTTGTCCACATGCTCACACAGAAGGTAGTAAAAAGTGCTGAGACAGCTCGTGTTCCTCATTCAGATGTGTTCACTGGCTTCTCTACATGTATCACTGATACATTTGCATGCCATCTGCACAGACACAAACTGGAAATGCTTTTAGGTTAAAATCCAAAACGTTTCTCATTTCCACTTCATCATTCATAAATATCGTCTTTAGTCTAGACCAGTGGTTCTCAACCTGTGGGTCGCGACCCCTTTGGGGGGGGTTAATGACCCTTTCATAGGAGTTGCATAAGACAATTAGAAAACACATATTTATAATACATAACAGTAGCAAAATTATAATTATGAAGTAGCAATGAAAATAACTTTGTACTTGGGGGCTTACCACAACATGAGGAACATGTGTTCCTCATTAAAGGGTCATAGCATCAAGAAGGTTGAGAATTACTGCTGTAGAATATCTTACAAGATGTTATTTGGAGTAAGTTTCCTGTGAGATAATTCAGTCATAACTTTCTTGTCTGTGTGTGCATATATATGTATATGTGTGCATGCTCATGTGTGAGTTGGTGCACGTGTGTGCAAGTGTGGTTGTACATGTGCATGTGTATGTAGTTGCTTGCATGCATGTGTGCTAATGTGTGTATGTGTCTGTGTCTCTGTGTGGTGCGTGTGTGTGTGTGTGTAAGCCATAAGACAACTTGAGTGTAGTTTCTGACGCTCATTTTTACATCTTTAATTTTAAGCAAAGCTTCTCATTTGGTTGGAACTTGCCAAGTAGGCTATGCTGCTCACTATTAATCTCCTGGGTTCCAGCTGTCTCCAGCTCCCCAGCACTGGGATTACAAGTGCATCACCACACATGAGTTAACCACAAGGTTCTTAAAGATGATATTTCTCCAAAGATCTACAAGAGAACGAAAAGCCCAGCATTCCCTGTGCATTCCCTTGCAGATTCATCTGTTAGCAAACATTTGGTGAACATCTACACCAGGCCATGCCCCATCCTGGACAAGAAAATAAATCAGAACATGGGCATAACATTATCCATAAAGGTGCATTAGTCGTACTCAGATGTTGCTACTGACCAATAGTTCTGTAAGGTCCACTCAACAGGAGAGAAATCATGTCTGGCACTAGAAGCCTAGTCAACTATCCAGAAATAGTGAGGTCTTGGGTTTTAGAAGGAATCTACTACTACAAGTTTACTAGACCAGCATGAATTCCTAACTTCATTATAAAACTTACCTTTAGACCTAAGCATATTTCTCATCCCTCATCAAACAAGCTTCTTACCACAGCAAATGGAGACCATTACAGAATATCACAACTGGATGCAATGAAAGGATCAGTGGATCGTGGGGAACCCAGCCCCAAATGGATACATCTACAACACAACTCTGGCCCCTAAGTTTCAGAGAACATTATAGAAGAGAGTCAGATCATAAGAGCCAGAAAACTACACAGTCTGCTATGAGACTGTGTTGCCTACAGATGACTGCCTACAACAAGCCTGAAGAATGACAATATCATTAGACATGCTAATGTGGAGATGGGAAAATCTGAGGGATCCAACCCTTAGACCAGTGGGTCTCAACCTGTAGGTCATGACCTCTTTGATGGTCCCATATCAGATATCCTGTATACCAGATATTTACGTTATGATTAATAACAGCAGCAAAATTACCATATGAAACAGCAAAGAAATACTTTCATGGTTTTGGGGTCACCATAACATAAGGAACTGTATTAAAACGTCACAGCATTAGGAAGGTTGAGAATCACTGCCCTAGACAAGAACAAACAAAACAAAAAACCCAAACAAAATATAGACAAGTATTAACCCCTGAGAAAGAAATAATTCCCCTCTCCCAAGTGTAAGCACTCTGTTTATCCAATACAAACTGGTCAACCCTGAAACTGTACACACATAAACAAGAAAAATGAAAAACATGAACTCTGTAGAGGATGCGTGTGTGTGTGTGTGTGTGTGTGTGTGTGTGTGTGTGTGTTACAAAAATAATCATAAAAGAGATCATCAACTTGAAGGGTAGGGGATATGGGAGGCTGGAGGAAGGAAAGGAGAGTGGGGGAATGATGTGACTGTGTTTTACTAAAATACATATTTCAGAAGAAGAACATGAGCTAGGCAGATGCTCATTGGTTTAGAGCATGTGTTGCCTTTGTAGAGGACATGAGTTTGGTTCCCAGCACTAACATGGCCGCTCACAACCACCCATAATTCCAGTTCCAGAGAATGTGAAATACAGTAGTGGACACAGCTCAAAATAACCCATGTATATGCTTAGCTTGTTCCCTGCTGTAGGGTATTCCTTTACTGTGAGTGACAGCAGTCCACAATGGCAATGCCAGGTAAGACCCCTCTAAATAGCAAGCATCCAGAAAATTTAGTCCATCTGGTTTCACAGATACATTGTGCTACTAATCCTTTAAAAGAAATAGGAAGCTTTCTCTCTGCCACTTATGGTGTAGTTCCTGGAATAGGTGATCAAATGCACAGAAATCTACAAAGAGTAAGTAGCGTGAGGAGACAGATGAACTTAAGGTATCAAATTGCTCAAAGGAACTCTGAAAATAAGGAAAGACTGCCTTCCCCTGGGGATGGGTACCTGAACGGGGTTTCCATCGATGGGAAGAGGCTCAGGAAAGAGTTCAGCTTGATTACAGAACACATAAGGAGGGTTGTCAGGCTGGAGAGCGGCCAGTTTGAGCTATGCTAAGACCTTGCATTATACTTTACTCTCCAGGGAAATCCACTACAGGTATTTGAACAATGAATCAAATACGCAGGCTGCATGTATACTTACATAAAAGACCACTTCAACAATACCTTCTTTCTTGGCAGTCAATAACTCTACCCTTACATTAGATATGCAATTGTGAGTCTTTCTGAATATTAAACAGCAATAGGAGAAACTCTAATGAGATGATATCTGGCTGCATTGGGTAGCAAGAAAAGGTGGAGTGTAGGCATCAGGCTTTGAACTTCTGAAGTATACAGAGAACTGCAAATCTAAAGTGAATCTAGTGAAATCAAGTCACTAACAATCTCTCTCTCTCTCTCTCTCTCTCTCTCTCTCTCTCTCTCTCTCTCT
>JADRCH010000256.1:407150-461243 GCA_019843965.1 Rhynchomys soricoides
TCTCTCTCTCTCTCTCTCTCTCTCTCTCTCTCTCTCTCTCTCTCTCTCTCTCTTCCTGAAGGCTCAGGGGTGAGGGGAATTTTCCCCCTTGTCTCTCCTAGCTTTGGAGGATTTCTAGAAAGGCCTGAATTTTTTGGTTTGTAGAGAACCACTCCAATTTCCATTTACACAGAGTCTCCATCACAAAAATGTCAGTCATTTAGGTCATGGTCCATGCTAACCCAGTATGACCTCATCTTAAATGGATTACATCAGTCAAGACTCACCATCTCCAAATAAGGTCATGTTAGCAAGCTCTGGAGCCTAGCATTTGAGCACAATTTGCTTGCATGTCCTAGAACACAGACTACTGTGTCCACTGTTTAATGGACTCTTCTGTCCAACACAATTTGAACCTACTCGAATGACTAAGTCCCTACAGAGCCATGAGAGGACAGAGTTCCAGGACAGGGCAGCACAAAGCCCCAACAGTACATGGAATACCAGCCTCCAATGTCTTTGTTGTCCTCTCTCCCTACTCCGGACTGTCCTGAGTTCAGTATTAATAAGAGAAAACGGCATGCTCAGAAGTAATGATCCATCCAAGGTAATGGAAACCCTGAGGACCACCGGTCTTGCATCATGCTTCTGATCAACTCAACCCTCAGGAGATCCTCTACCAGACTATAACAAAAAAGTTCAAAAGCCTGTGTAGGAATGCACAGGTGAGGGCTGACTGGAGATAAAATTGCTCACCAGAGGGGATAGGGGATGGGTTTCGCAGGGGATGGGGGATGGGTATCCTGAAGCTATTCATCCTGAAGTATCCAGAAGAAATTCACTAGAAGACAGTATTGGGCCTATCCCTGATCTCTACAAAATATTTTGTTTAACACAAAATATTTTAAAGTGGGAAGGCAACTTTGAGTTTTCCTCTATACTAAAATGTATAGACCAAATTTTGCTGAGTCCTGACTTGCTAGTCCAGAATCAAAACTCAGTATGTTAGATATAAGAGAGAGAGTGTCACAAGCACAGAGCTCAACTCTGATTTTAGCATATATGTTGACATTGACCCAGAACAAGAAGTAACAGCTGACGGAACTTATCACATTTGTGACTTATCCTTTGTTTTTTCTTAAGTAAATTATAATAACTTCTTTGTTAAGTAACTCGCAGGTTTCTTTCAAGTCTTACTGAAGTTTAAATTTGATGAAGAGGGGGCTTCAGTTTGATTTACCTTTATAATAAAATATTCATTGCAGAATGGAGGCTAGATAAATACTAGAAAGACTTCTATGCAAAACAAATCATGGAAGAACATACTTATAAGGTGAAGGGTTACTGTCACAGAGAAAAGAGGGAAGGTCCTGTGAGTCACTGTCCAGGTATGGATACTGTCATACTGTCGCTGAAGGAGTATGAGTCACACAGTCTGTCCCCACGCAATTGCTGGGCTGGGGCCTTCTTAGCCCTGAAGCTAAGCAAGCATCCAGCTGACTTGCTCTGTAGCCCACTCGAGATCAAGGTGCCAAACCCAACACTGATGGAAGACACTGGCGGCTGAAAACTTACTCATCTCTTCAACTCAAATCCGGCATTCTTTTTCAAGGAGTAAAATACCTATTTGTACGAAGTTACATAAAATCCCAGATTGCCAAACGTCTAATATAACAAATTGTGAATCTGCTGATTCAGAATAGCATTATAACTTCATAAACTTATTGCTATAAGGTTACTTTGATATGTGAATATAATATGCAATAAATTAATTACAGTACATAGAATATTTGTCACCTGCTTTTTTAGAGATTTATTTATTTATTATATGTAAGTACTCTGTAGTTGTCTTCAGACACTTTTTTTTCTTCTCTCTCTGGTCCCGCTCACTTGCTGTAGCTGTCTTCAGACACCCCAAAAGAGAGCATCTGGTCTCATTACAGATGGTTGTGAGCCATCATGTGGTTGTTTGGATTTGAACTCACAACCTTTGGAAGAGTAGCCAGCACTTTTAACTGCTGAGCCATATCCCCAGCCCTGTCACCTGCTTTTTTATATACTTTCTAGTGTTTGCTGTGTCTCATAACACCACATCTTGTAATTAAGAGCCAAAGATTAATAGCTGCATAGATGTTTATTATACATTTTTTCTCTCTGAAAGTTTTCATAATAATGTTTTTAAATTTTCTGTAGAGGGTTGGAAAGATGGCTCAGGAGTTAAGAGCACTGATTACTCTTCCAGAGGACCTGGGATCGATTCCCAGAACCCACATGGCAGCTCACAACTGTCTATAACTCCATTCCCATGGAATCCAACACATGCATAGTATACAAATAAACATACAGGCAGAACGCTTATTCACATAAACTAAAAATAAAAGTTATAAGACACTTTTTAAAAACTGTGTAAGGGTAATAAAAATGGAATGTGGATCTCTAATATCAATATTTGAAGAGACAAGGTACTTAACATGTATATAGACACATAAACATATATACATATATTTACACTCCTGAAAGTTACATACACATATGTATTTTTAGACTTTGGAGTATACTCTCTAACATATACATCCAAAGATACTTGTCCTAGTCAGCTTTGTAATCTTGACAGGACCCAGAGACATCTGAGAAAGAATTAATGAGGAACTGATTGTCCAGATCAGATAGGTAGATGGGCATGTCCACGGGGATTGTCTTGACTGTTAATTGATCATGGAAAGTCTAGCTCACTCTGCCATTACCATTGCTTGGGCAGGTGGTTTTTGATTGTATGAGTCTACAACTGAGCCAGCCAACTCCAGGTTCCTGTTCCACCTTCTTGTCTATGATGTGAGTTCTTTGGTCAGAGGTAATGATGTATGGAAGAGCAAAGAAAGTACCTTTAAGTTCCAGACTGTGTCCCTGCCCTGACTTTCTTCAATAATGGACTATAACCTATATGCTGAAATAAGTCCCTTCCTTGCCACTGAGTTGACTTTTGCCATGGTATTTATCACAGCAACAGGATAAAATTAGAATAACATATAATCTAAAATACATACACACATGTTAGATATATACATTATATAATGCATATATACACATGTAGTATATATCACATTTTAAAATTTGTAATGTGGATATGTATGTATATATACATATGTATATATGTATGGGATATATGTGTCTATATAATATGTATATATATCATATATACATATCATGTCATATATATGTAGATATCACATATCTACACATATATCAAAATGTAAGAAAATAGGGATGATTTTTTTTGCTTCTGATAAATCTTTATTCCTTGTACCATGTTATAGCACAACATGCATCTCCGAGAGATAACATAAACAACAGTAGCAATAAATAGGTTATTAGCCCTTTTCAACTTCAGGCTATACATAAATGTTTTCTCAAGGAGGTTCCAGAGAGTCTCTATACTCTTGACATGTGTTTCATTTCAATTCGTCATTCGCCTTATTTGTGGAAATTAGGGATGGTTTTTAAAATAATAAAATAACAGCTCTGTAGTGGGAAGGGTGTCTTCTTGCCTTGTTACTAGCTGAGGTATGCCTACTTGGCTAAAATACCTTTGAAACCCCAACTAGAACAATGGTTAAGTAGTTATGTAACAGGGATCTTCCCAAATTATCAGATTCATTACATTTTAGTGTTTATTTGTAAACGTGTGTGTGTGTGTGTGTGTGTGTGTGTGTGTGTGCGCATTTATGTGAATCTAGGTGCCCTCTGAAGCAAGAAGCATTGAATCTGCTATAGCTGGAGTTACAAGCAGTTGTTTGGGATTGAACTTAGGTCCTCTGAAGGAGTAGCATAAGCTCTGTTCCACTGGGCACCTCTCCAGCCCCACAGAATTAGCATATTCTTATGCCATCATGCTGGCATTAGGTCAGATCTGTGTTAAGATAATATATTTAGAACTAAGGGTAACATGTATAAAACATTTCTGATGAAGTGAGTTTTACTTCAGTTTTATGTGATGTACCCTGGAATTTGTAATGGATCCGTTAAACACAAAGCAAAATGGAGTATGGGATAGCAACCAATGATCCAGCCATCTGCAGACCAAGGAAAGAGTGGGATGCATATTTTTCTTACACTTCCAAAGCAAGGTGTTTCCTCACTGGTCTCTTGTACCTGCTGGCCATGAACTTTGGAATCTAATGCATGAGTTTCTCTGACCCGGTGACGATTTCACCACTGAAAAATGAAACCATTAGTGGTTAACAGGGAAGATGCCTTCACATCTGTTCATAAGGTCAGCATACCAGCTGGCCACTAAGCAGAATGCAAAAGCCTGACCCTTAGACTTATATATTCAGAATCTTCTTTAGTGTAAGACCCTGCCTGGTCTATACACATGTCAGACTGAGAGAATCATCGCATGGATGTTTATTTAAATAAAGTGCAAAAACCTTTGCTGTCCTTCAAGCCATAAAATTCCAGACAATCATATAAATGATGAGGAAAGCCCAAAGGGATTGGTTCAGATTTACTTTCCATCATTGTTCTAAATACAGAAATGATACCTTATTAGTATATTTCCTGTTTTCAGATATGTTTTCAGAAATTGAGAAAAACAAGAGCTTCCAAACTTGGATAAAATAAGCAAAAACATCAATTATTTGGATGATGAAGGATGAGCTAGGAGATACTGGACACACTGTGGTAAGATGTTTACAAGTAACACAAAGCCAAACACGTTTTAAGTGATCAGAGACTAGTCTCCCAAATACTCCCTTGATAGGTTCCTCCACAAGCCTATCAGATCCAGGTGAACCAGAGCGCAGTTTGCCTCTACTCTCTCTAAAACCCTTCTCAGTGGAGTAACCTCCTTTTGTCTTCTAGACCAAAACATTTGTCCCATACTGTCTCCTTGGCTCTGTCTAGTCCTTCTCTGGAGATAGTCTGGGGATGTGCCTTAGGCTAAATCTAACTACCAACTGCACCGATTCATGGTCTTCCTTTGCTCCCTACAAAGGTTGAGCTGACTCCAGTGAACAGACTCCTGCCTCCCAGCCTTTGACTCTCATCCCTGGCTCTTCCTACCTCTTGGTCCCATCCTTCTTCCTCCTCCTCCCTCAGTACCTGACTCTGGTTTTTATGTCTGGCTCATTCTCAACCCTTTGCCTTGTCTAAAGAGCACCCCCTCCTCATAGCCTAGCCACTCTGTCTGCCTGATGGCTTTCTAATAGGAAATGGTATAACCAATAATGACCTTTGTCTTAGTCCATTCAGACTGCTATAGCAAAATTCTTCTGTCTGCACTCCTTAAACAATATCTTCTTTCCTTTATTTGTCCCCCTCTTTCCTTCCTTTCATCCCTCTTTCCTCCTTCCTTCCTTACCTTCCTTTCTTCGTTTTATGGAGACCATCTTGTGATGTGGCACAGGCATGTCTTAGCCTCCTCAGCACTGAGTTAGACGTATGGGCCACCAAGCCCAGCTCATTTCTCCTTGGTATAGAAACTAGAAATCCAACAGTGGTTTCAGGTGAAGTCTCTCTCTCTCTCTCTCTCTCTCTCTCTCTCTCTCTCTCTCTCCACAAATAATGGAACTGGAGTGACCGGCTGGGAAAAAGGAAGGAAGGAAGGACAGAAGGAAGGAAGGAAAGAAGAGATACTTTACGTGCTTAAGGTAAGACCATGCTGACATGATAACTCTTATGGTCTTAGCTGTTCAATAGTAAGAAAACTGAAAAGACATTGCCCTTTCTATTTAAAAATATTGTTTGGAGCTGAAGATGCAGCTCATTGGTAAAGAATTCAAGCACCAGACTCTAGGTTTCACCAAAATAGTGGGGGAAAACAAAAAGAAACAAAATCTTCCTTTTTGCAAAGAAATTTAGAAAGCTCTCTTACATACATATTTAAATTATACACAATAATTCTTTTTAAACTGCACTTTGGCAGGCATAAGGAGAAAGATAGTTATCATTTGGGGAAAAATAACCTTCTGAAACAATATAGGAGTGACTTATAAACACAAGACATGATCTCTAGAAAGAATCTGGGCTATTTAAATCATCCTCAAGAATTTACAGGAATAGAGAGGATTGTTGTCTCTAATTGTTAAATCAGATCGTAAACACACCTTCCCCCAAAAAAACATTTGCTAAATGGTCCACTGAACCTCAGAGTACTTTTTTCCCCAGATATCACGATGATTTTCTAAACATAACTGTTGCTCCTGGTTCAAGCTTCTTGTAGGAAAGGATAAAAATAGCCACATACTGGGACTCTGTAAAGAGTTGTCCAGGGACTGGAAAATGACTCAGTAGGTAAAAACAGCTGCTGAGCAATCATGGGGACCAAACTCTGGGTCACTGGAACCCATGTAGAATAATGTAATGTTTAAACCACATTGAGTTCAAATCATCTCTCTGACACTCAGTGGCTGGGTAACTTGGGCAAGTGACATGTTCTCATGGCTCTGTTCTCACACCTGTACATGTAGATATTAATATCTCCTTGAAGGGATTTTATAAGCTGAGGTATGTGGACCATGGTAAGTTCCCAATAATGGCCTAGAGCTTGTAACCCCACTGCCTTAAGGTAGAGACAGGAAGGTTGTTAGGACTTGTTACCCAGCAAGTCTAGTCAAAACAGCAAGCCTTGGGTTTTGTGAGAGACCAGAAAATGATAGGACACCTGAAATTCTCCTCTGGCTTGCACACATGAACACAGAGGAACATGCACCTACATATACATGTGTATACACATCAGTCACACACATATACACACACACACACACACACACACACACACATACATAGATGAAAAAGAATCATCCAGTGAATGATTCATCTTTATTTGATTTATTTATTTTGAGTTTTTAAGACAGGGTCACACGTCACCCAGGCTGGCCTTGAACTCCTGACCTTCCTGCTTCTACCTCCTAGGCCTGGAATTATAGGTGCTTGTTACCACACCCAGCTAGTTACTTATATTTTTAAAACAGACATCAACACATGCTGGTATGAAAATGAAATCATCTTTGGTAACAATTGCTACTAGCAAGTATTTCCAAATTACCCATTAAAAATCACTCAAATTCAAAATAATAATATTCATTATGGGGAACTTACCATGGTCCAGACACCTCTGATTATAAAAGCCCATCAAGGAGGTATTATTATACCCACATGTTCAGAGTCATGAAATCATGTCACTTGCCCAAACCAGCCACCAAGTGTCAGAGAGAGGATTTGAACTCAATTTAGTTCAAACATTGCATTAGTCTAGCTTAAGTTTTTCACTTATTGTCTGGAGCCACTGAAAAACAGTTTAATTAGAATCTTTTCGAAGGAGATGTAGTCTTCCTGCTACTATTGTACCAACGGGCACACCTTTAGGATGGCCATTGTTGCTGGTAGAGTTCATAGCTGGGTAAAACTGTTAGTGGTTCTTCTCCACCAGCAGCCTGTAAGGGGCCCTCCGGCACTTCAGCAGCTAGCCAGCAGCAGGGGAAGCATCCTGACCAGTACCAACTTCATCTCTCCCTGTTCTGTGACCAAAGTGTATGTTGTCTTCAGCACTAGGGTGTTCCCATCAAGCCCTAGTGGGTAGCCAACTACATAGGCAATGACCTATATCATTTAGAGAGAGGGTCTTCTGGAACACTCCTAATGAACAGTGGGGAGAGGGGTCAGTTTTCTTTAGTAATGTGGGCCATGGTAGACTTCCCATGCTCTGGCCAATAGCACCCTATACCTGTGTGCACACAGGCATGGCAGATGGCTCCCTACACCCATGTGCACACAGGCTTGGCAGATGGCTCCCTACACCTATGTGCACACTGTCATGGCAGATGGCTCCCTATACCTATGTGCACATAGGCAGTGCTAGTTAGAGTCAGTCCATCGCAGAAAAAAAAGGAGTAAGAGGATAAAAAGACATGAAGTTGAGAAGATGTGTAGGAAGTGTAAGAGACATTCAGGGAGAGAGCCAGTGGTGGGTATGATCGAAGAACGTTGTAGTCAGTAGCTGTAGAGATGGCTCAGCAGTCAAGAGCATTAGCTGCTCTTCCAGATGACCCAAAGGCAGCTCACAACTACCTGTAATTAAATCCAGCACCAGGGGATTCTATCCTGGCTTCTGTGGGTACTGCATGCCTGTGCCGCACAGACATGCAGGCAGGTAAAGCATACATACATATAAAAGTAAATTTAAAAATTTAAGACTTTAGTATGCATTGTATTCATGATCTAAAAATTATCTAATAAATAAAACTTTAAAAAAAAAAAACTTTTTAAAAAGAAAAGGAAGGAGCAAGCAATGGTCTCTGAGTTCCTCACTGAAGATAAGAGGCATTCTTTGCAAGTGCCTGTAATGGTACAGACTGAAGCCAAGATGGTGGTTTTTAATAAGACTGAGAAAGGGTGGGTTGCTTTCCCACTGAAATTGTGGACCAGATATTCTCCAGCCTTAAAATTGTTCGTGTTTTTGATCTTGAACCAAAGGAAAAACTACAAATTCCTCTGTTTGGAACACTCTCCGGAGGAGTTCAAGGGAACCATCATTATGAGCATGGTCCTCACCAGGACCGTGAGAGTCCAAGCTCTGTCAACAGTTTCTTTATAAATTCCCCGGTAGGGCTTGCTCATTCATCCTGTGTTTTTCAGCTAAATGATCTAAAATGTCAGATCTTAAAGTATGACTGATATTATTCCAAGAACTAAGGAAGAAAATGGGTGTCAGGTGACTCCAAGAAATAGCAGCGTATTTGCTTTAAGCAGCATTTGAACAGGAACTAGCTGCGTTTTACTCTTTTTTTTTTTTTTTTTTTTCCTTGCTTTGGATGAAGGTCTTAGGAAGGGAGAGGAGTTGGGAGTTGACCTGAAGTAATAAGTTCTTTTGTCACTTAGCTATGAGCAGAACTGTTAAAAGTCACCATATAATACAGAGTTGGACAAACTACTGAGAAATTTCTCCACTTTCCAAGTCTGCTCAAAGGCCTGGAAACTCATGAAGAGATAAGTTTAAAGAACTCTGGCACTTTGCATTTAGTCTAAAACATAAAAACCCAGAGAAGCAGCCATTTCTAGCCCTGTCCTGATGCATGGAAGCAAGCAGAGACAGAAGAAAGAGAGCATGAGATCCTCTCAGAACTTAGCAAATAATGAATTTAATTCCTTTTTCAGTGCTAAACCTGAGGCTTGAGACTCTTTGGAATTTCCTTCTCGTGCCTCTACAGTCTGCACCCCTACGACTGTCCTTTCTCCATCTTCCTCCTTAGAGATGACTTGCCTTTAATGCAAAAACAAAGATGAAAAAAATCATATATCTTATGAAGAAAAGTGACCTCCATTTATTTAACACACTTAATATTGGGTTCTATATGGCTTATATGGCTATTTGTCATAAGAAGGGTAATAAATAGCATGGGTGACATGAGATAACTAAACCAGAAGAAAGTCGGGCATGGTGATGCATGCTTTTTATTTTAACTGAGAAGCTAAAGCAGAAGATCTCGTGATGGAGGTCAGCCTGAGATACATTGCAAACTTTAGGGGCAGGAGGGCTAGAGGAAGGGATAAATTTTAAAAGATAAAAAGAAACAACTTACTGTGACAAATCTACACAACAGAAAAATATAAACTATGCCAAAGAAAATAATAATAGAATAAATTATTTAAGACTGCCTTCCCGCTGAGAATTACATAAATGTAACCTTTTCTGGCTTCTCATCCTAATATGCCCAGTTAGATTTTCACCTTGATGAACCTAAAAATAAGAGATAGGATATATATGAACATCTGAGCATAAATTCCCACTCATCTCATAGGATCCACAGATGCCCTGAATAGTTATAAGAACACAAAGCAATCTGGGTTTACTTTCTAGGAGAGGAGCACGCATCATTCCCTACCAAGAGTTAGACAGAAGTTTTGCTTTAAATTATTTTGGATAGTGACTTTTGATCAAGCATTCACTCAATGAGTAGTATTTCATAAGCAGATAAAGGATCCAATAAGCAAGTCAACGTGTAAGACTATAATATTGATAGCGCATCCCACTGTAAGAGTCTACACAATTACACTATTAGTACAACACAACTTTAAGTCAAAACGGTCTAGAAGCTAAGGTATTTATGTGTTGGCATAATCTAAATATGGCTCTCTTCTAAGTAGGAATTGTGCTAAAATCCTGAACGTAGGTTTACTGTAAGAAGCCAGAAGTTCAGACACTCAACCAAATTTGATCCAAACCTCTCAGGTTGAAAATATAACAAAATGAGAGGTTTTTTTCCAAGATATGACATGTTGTTTACTGCTTTTACCTAACATGGAAATGAAATAGGCACAATACTCCTGTGGCATGTCACGGCTTCTACTTTTGGTTGGAAAACACGAACCGGTGACCATGAATATGACAAATCAAAAGAAAAAAAATTAGAGTCCAGAGGCATTCTGAGCTAAGAAAGGGAATTGATGGGAACAGAATTTCCTAACCTGACCACCAGTTAACCATAGCTTAGATGCCCAGTGGCCTCTGAGTCATTAACTCCTTGTTCCAAAATAACACAAGAACATTTTGGACTAGATCTTTGCTGAATATATTATTAATAATATTTCCAGAAAAAATAAGCAGAAATCCTTGGTGTATAAAGTGGTACTCATGTAAATCCCTTTATACAGGATCATCTGGAAATGAGACAGCGCATGCAGTTTGCTAAACAGATCGTCTACAGTGTTTTTCATCATCTTCATTTAGAAACCCAGGACAAAAGACAGAGCTAGCTTCAACACAGTTGATAACTTTTGACAGGAATCTGGAATTGTTAAGGGAAGGAAGCACACTGAATTTTCCAAAGCTTTTCTAAATTGTGAACAGGAAGAGTATTTTAAATTTTGTTAAAAGCTATTTCATGGTGTCTTCAACTTAATTTCTTAAAAGAAAGTCCTCAAAAATATTGTCTTGTACCAAGAGTGGAGCCCTTGTCCTCATGCATACCAATCAACGACTCTAGCACTGACATTTGCTTATTTTTTATTTCTGTTTTGTTTTGTTTCGATCTAAAGTTCTCCCAATATTGCCCTAAATAGCTCAGACTTGTGATCCTCCTGCCTTAGGCTCTTAAGTAACTAAGACTACATATAGGCACTGAGGTAGTTTGAATGAGAATGTCCCTCATAGGCTCAGCTCTTTGACTGCTTGGTCCCCAATTGTCAACAATGCTTGGGAATGCTTAAGAGATGTGACCTTGCTGGAGGAAGAATGTCACTGGCACACACCATTCCAGGTTTGTTCTCTCTGCTTCCTGCACCTAGCTCCTGATGTGAGCTCCCAGCTGGCTGTTCCGGCAGCCACGCCTTTGGCCTCTGTTCCACCATTTTGGATGCTAAGCCTCTCATACTGCCAGAGATAGAAAGGAGAGATCTGACCTCCACTGCAATGCAGTGAAAGGTGCCTTTAGCACCATACCTCACCCAGCTGAACTTCCAATTTGTGAAAGAAAAAGGCCTAAGGAGTATTCTGTTCTTACAAAGCAAAGACAAATAATCATCCCTGCTTCGAATGTGGCTTGAGGGGACAACGGTCCATGGAAAAATAGCGTCAGAGTTTGGCAGTGTCTTCCAACTTTAGCAAAGATGCAGGAAGGAGTAAGGAAGCTGTGGAATCTTCTCCTTCAGTTTCAGAGATGTGTCATGGCCAGGTGTGGGGCAGGTTCCTGCATGGAGACCTTGAGAGGCCATGGAATGGCGTTGTGAAATAGAGCCTACATTGTGTTGCAAACCCCATATTTGGAGAATCCAGAGCTGTGGTATATCTGCCAAAGAAAGCTGTACACAGGAAATGGAACCAGCCCAGGAGAGAGATGTATATTATAGGAACAAATCTAGAAGGGAAGAGCCAGCTAAGTCCTTTTGACACTGGATGTGGAAGAGCAGGATTTGATGTTTGCACAGCTTGGCTCACTCTTGTTTTGGCCCAATATTTTCTCACTCCCTTTCGGATTGATAATGTATATTCTGTATCACTATATATTGGAAGTACGTAACTTGCCTTTTGATTTTTACAGATGGCTTTAGTTAAGAGATTGCCTTGAGTCTCCAAAGAGGATTTGGACTTTCAACTTTTAAACAGTGAGGAGAGAAACAGACTATGGTGACCTTGTGAAGTTGGACTAAATGAAATTGTACTATGATGTGGCCACAAGCCTACACAGCTGGGGAGTGCGATGTGGTGCTTCAAATGTGAATGCTCTGCATAGGCTCAGATGTCTGCATTCTTGGTCCCCAGCTGGCAGCTTGGGTACGTTTAGGAGGTATGGCTTTGCTGGAGAAAGTATGTCACTGGAGATGGGCTTTCAGGTGTCAAAAGCTACACCCCATTTCTACTTTGTTCTCTCTGCTTTCTGCACATAATTCAAGATGTGAGCTCTCAGCTCGCTGTTCCAGTAGCTGTGCCTGCAGTCTCTGCTTCATCATCATGGACTCTACTACTCTGGAACGGCAATACCAAACCAACCATTTCTTCTAGAAGTTTCCTTGGTCATTGTACTGGTTGGTTATGTGTGTATCCCACAAGTCATTAATGACAAAATATTAGAATGTCCTCATCTATAATCTAGACATATCACTTGCCCCCTTAAACATAAATACCAAAAATAATGCACACACTAATATCCCAAAATTAGAAAGCAGGGTAGGCAGAGGAAGCAAAGGCTTGGGATTTGTATTCAAGCAAGCCTTTATAGCTGAATACATAGAACCATGCTCAGTCCAATTGGTGACTGTTCTAGCTCTCCCAGTGACACCAGAGTCCTTGAATGGCCAAGTCTCTTAGATAAGATGTCACCACAGACATACTTTAAATCACTTCTGCATTACTTACAATACCTAATACGAAGTGAAGGCTGCAACAAATAGTTGTACTACTATTCAGGGAATAATACTTTTTTTTGTCAAGTCTGAACATATTCAGTGAAGACACTGTTTGCTTGTTTGTTTGCGGTTTGTGGTCAGGGAGTTAAGGACTTTTTTTTTTATCAGACAAGTAATCAAAACCAAAATACATTCCTTAGAATGGAGAGTATGTCAGGCAGAGCAGTCACAAGCAAAAGGCTGCTTCTAGTTTTTGGTCATGGTATCTGTTCATAGGAGTAAAACCCTAAGACAGAAGCCACTGTCATCCACAGGTCAGCCTGTCACCATTTGGTGCAGCAGTTGGTGATATAGATAAATCTATGAAGTTGAGATGCTCACTAGAGAAAAGTAATGGCTAAATGCAGATGGATTTTCCCTTCAGTATTTTCTAGCCATTTTTGGTTGTCTGGCTGCCGCACCCGTGGAGATGGAAGGCCAACTGTGTGGAGACACAAAGAAACTGTGTGACTTGATGAGATAACGAACAGAAAGGAACATGGTGATAGGACTGAGACATGACCTTTGTGTCACTGACCTCCTGACCCACCCCTTAGCCAAGGAGCCAGCCAAACTGACGGTCTTCCTGGAAGCCAAGAAACCTGTTGGTTGGTACAGTTAGCTAAAAGAGTAGAAGTATGTGTCGCTCAGAATTGGCTCCCAACCTATGTTCCACCAGGATGGTGATACTTGTATCTCTAGGATAATAGAGAATGATGGGGATCACAAACAGAACAATTATGAAAGAGCCTTAACCTTTATAGGGAGTAATGCTAGAGTGTGCTTTGGCTGGGCTGGGTGAATGAGGGCCTGCCTTCCGGGGTAGCGTAAATTGTTCTGGTGTGTTCTTCCCCTGCTGTTCCAGCCACTGCCTTTTTGCCATAGCTCTCACTCTGGGCTTCCATGTTAGTACTCTGTAAAAATGTACTCAGGGACTAAGGAATCTTCATATGAAAATGTTAATTGAGCTGTTATGAGTAGCTTCAAATTTTAGTTAATGGATCTTTTTAAAAAAATTAGTAACACTGCAGCTGTTGTTTGATAGCAACCTAGCTTTCTTCCTGGAGTCAAGCTGTTGGTAGACTGAAAAGGCATGTGGTGTGCTGTGGGGAACACAGTCAGTGAATGGGAAAGCCTAGGGTAGCACTGCTGAACTGGAAGCTCACAAACTATGGCTATGTGTTTGTCAGGCCTTGAACATATGGCAAAAAATACTGTTGGACCTTTTGATGAAGATTTGCCTACTGAGATAATCCTTGGACAGGAATCAAATTACTCAGAAGAGAAACAAGTGCACAAAGAGCCAAATAAGTACACAGAGGGTTCTCCATAGTCATCAATTTCACAACAATAAGCCCCTTAGAATGAGTTATTTCCCAGAGGCAAACCGTGTGCTTTTTTATCTTTATTTCCAGAGTCCAGGCACAATGCCTGATGTATGATAGGTGTTCTATAAACACTCATGGAACTGGGCTGAACCGCAGTGCTTCATGTCCCTTGCAGAGGTCCCTTTTACCAGGTCAACAGCCGCACTTAACCTTGACTGCTTGGTTAAACAGAAACCCCCACCCCCACCCCGACCTGATCGACTCCTCTAATTCTTATTCCATTGCACACTCACCTCCTCTGCCCCACACTGGCTGTAGTTTACACTTGCAGGAAACAATACAGACCATAAACAATAAATTCCAGGGAGGGAAGGACTATGGCCTTTTGTTTTCCAGTCATGCAGTAAATATTGTTTTTGTTGGCTCTCAGTAAATATTTGTTAAAATACTGAGGCAAGAACCCATAATTTTCATGGTTTCCTCTCATGCTAATAATATTCAGAAGGCTTTAAATAATATGAAATAAATTATCCTTCGCATACTCACATAATAATGGGAACTGGAAAAACAAAATATTTTATAAGGCAAGCCAAGCCGCCAGGAAACACACACACATGCATCACACATATGAACAAACGCACACTCACAAACATGTACACACACAACACACACAGACACACACAAACACATTCACACATAAACCATACTCACACACACATACACACACATCACACACACACTCTCTCTCTCTTTCATGTACAAAGATATGCAAACACACCACACACATGCACACACCCACACATACACTCATAAACACTACACACACACATACCATACAAACACATACACACACATACCATACACTCACACACATATACCACACACATACATACACATAAACACACACAGAGACATGCAAACACACACACACACACACACACACACACTCATTATAGACAGAAGTTACTCCTTATCCTGGAAAGCACAGTAGAAATGGAAGTGTCTGTGGAGAACTGTACTCATTTGTAGGCATTTCAACATTTTCTTTAAAAAGGACAGACAACCCATTAAGTTTAACCTGAAGGAGTTGTTTTGTTGTTGTTGCTTTTTGTTTTTCGCATAAGGTTAAAAACTCAAATACCATCAACTTCATTACACTTGACCCAACCATTTAGTCATCCATCCGTAAACAGTTTCTCCTTGGCACTGCTCTCTGTAGCCTCAGAAAGAGAGAAGAAAGACCCCTGTTCTGATCCGGGCTACAATGCTGAAGAGTTAAGAACGTTGTGAATAATGAGGCCCTTTTCTGGTTACAGAGAAAGAGCAGAAACTGAGACTGGTCACATTTAATCTAATACAGGACATTTATAGCAAGCTAGAATACAGTATCCAGCTATTCCAGTCAACAACTTAATAAGCAAAATTCCAGGAGCATGATCAAGACGAGCTGGGAGATCCAAGACGGCGAGTGTTCTCATTCCCTGAGCCTTGTTTATGAAGTAACCACCTTGTTACAGAGCAGACACAGCACAGAACAATGCAAAAGAGCCAGGCACAGCCCCAGCGGTCAACAATGCACAAACAGGGATCCCCAGTCCAGGCCTTCCCCCCCCCCTCAGCCTCTGACGGAAACACCAGCCAGGGGCAGGGCAATAGGGGTCACTCACTTTGCCCCAAAGAGAATCACCTCTCTTCATAACCAGGGTCCTCTGGGACCATGCTCTCTGCCAAGTTAGGTATCAATAAATAAGAACAAATTAATAACACCTCCCCATTGATATAAGAGGGAGATCTAGAATGGTGGGCTGGGCTTAGTGCTGATGCTTTCTTCCTTTCTTTCTTTGTTTCTTTTTTATTTATTAATCATTTTATTCATTTACATTTCAAATGATATCCCCTTCCCAGTTTTCCCTCCACAAACCACCCATCCTGTCCTCTCTCCCCTTTGCCTCTATGAGGATGCTTCTCTGCCCACTCACTCACTCCTGCCTCACTGCCCTAGCATTCCCCTGAGCTGGGTCATTGAACTCCACAGGACCAAGGGCCTCCCCTTCCATTGATGCCAGATAAGGCCATCCTCTGCTACATATGTAGCTAGGGCCATGGATCCCTCCATGTATACTCTTTGGTTGGTGGTTTAGTCCATGGGAGCTCTGAGTGCTCTGGTCCACCCAATCATATCAAAAATTTTAACCCAGAATTGTTTCTGTCTAAAGGAAATGAAGGGACAAAAATGGACTAGAGACTGAAGGAAAGGCCATCCAGAGACCACCCTACCTAGAATTCCATCCCATCTGCAGACGCCAAACCCCAACACTATTGCTGATGTCAAGAAGCGCTTGCTGACAGGAGCCTGGTATGGCTGTCCCCTGGGAGGCTCTGCCAGAGCCTGACTAATACAGATGCAGACACTCACAGCCAACCAACCATGGGACTGAGCCTGGGGACTTTAATGGAAGAGTTAGGGGAAGGACTAAAGGAGCTGAAGAGGATTGCAACCCCTTAGGAAGAACAATAGGAAGATGGGAGTGGGTGGGTGGGGGAGCACCCTCATAGAGGCAGGGGGAGGAGGGTTGGGATGGGGGTTCCCAAAGGGGAGACCTGGAAAGGGGAAAACATTTGAAATGTAAATAAAATAAATATGAAGAAGGAGGAGGAGGAGGGAGAGGAGGAGGAGGAGAAAGGGGAGAAGAAGAAGAAGAAGAAGAAGAAGAAGAAGAAGAAGAAGAAGAAGAAGAAGAAGAAGAAGAAGAACGCTATCAACTAACTAATGGCTCGATTTCATTTCCCGTGATCAGCTTTGACTTTTTAAGCTTTCAAGGCTGTCATTTCCCTATGTAATACCCAGGAAAAAGAACGTGATTTTATATCCAATTTAATCTAGCCTTATCCCAGAGCAAAACTGCAAACAAGAACAGCAAATGAGCTGGGAACAGCAAGGCACAGTGGCTGGCTCCTGTACAGCCAGCACCCTCAGGCTGAGGAAGGAGGGTCACCACAGGCTGGAGGCATCAGAAGGAACTCTGTATCAGCCTGTGCTACAGAGCGAGGCCCTGTCTTACCCACACAAAACAAAAAACAACTGAAAGATTCCATACTCTTTTTAAAGCATACAATACATTCACCAGATGCCACTGTCTTCAGAAAAGGACAGAATCTCTGTCCTGTCAGCTTGTCAGTTTGGAAAAATTACCTAATCAAACTGTGTAAAACATTAACAGTCATACAGAGATTATATGGTGGTTACTTAAGATAGTTCATGAGAAGTATTTAACACAGAATCTGCAGACAGTAAGAACTCAGCAAAAATATATATATATATACACACACACATACACACACAGTCTGTGTGTGTGTGTGTATGTGTGTGTGTGTGTGTGTGTGTGTGTTAAGCCAAATATGTTTTTTATTTGGAATAGATTTTTAATGTATTCTTGGGCAATTTCACAAATATAAACAATGTATCTTGATCGTAGGGACCTCTGCTCTCCATTTCCATTCTCCTCAAGCCCCCCCAACACATTTCCCCCTACCCCTCATTTTTTCCATTTGGTTTGGTTTTGTTTTCTTCTGTAGCACTCTGAGCACACTTACCACTGCCTGTTGGCGCGTTGACTGGCATTGTTGCCCTGCTCTCCTACAGATACTGAAACTGCAGTGAGTGAATGGTGAAGGCACCATGCTGTGTCCAGGGCTTCACAGCACCCTTCCTGTCTTCCTGCACTTACACTTTCCCACCCCTCCCACGATGTTCCCTAAGCCTTTGGAGAGGCTGACTTCCATCTCCCACTTAGGGTTAAGTGCTTAATAGTCACTTATTCTTAGCACTGTGACCAGCTATAAGTATCTGCATCAATAGCTGATCACTGCAGAGAGAAGTATCTCTCTCTCTCTCTCCTCCTCCTCCTCCTCTCTGGATACTTTATTTACATTTCAAATGTTTTCCCCTTTCCAAGTCTCTCCTTTGGAAACCCCCTATTCCATTCCCCCTCCCCCTGCATCTATGAGGGTGCTCCCCCATCCACCCACTCACTCCCATCTTCCCTCCCTGGCATTCCCCTATACTGGGGCATCGAACACCCTCAGGCCCAAGGGCCTCTTCTCTCCCTGATAACTAACAAGACCCTCCTCTGCCACATATGTGGCCAGCACCATGGGTTCTTCCATGTGTATTTTTTGGTTGGTGGTCCACTCTCCAGGAGCACCAGGGGGCCTGGCCAGTTGACACTGCTGCTCCCTCCATGGGGCTGCCAACTCCCTCAGCTCCTTCAGTCCCTTCTCCAACTCCTCCATCTGGGACCCCATGCTCAGTCCAATGGTTGCTGTGAATTGAATCTTGGGTATTCAGAACTTTTGGGCTAATATCTACCTATTAGTGAGTACATACCATGTTTGTTCTTTTGTGACTGAAGAACCCAGCAAATACATTTTTGCATCACAAATATTGTTGCATTACTTCTGTTATCATTATCCCTCTCTGTGTGTGCTTTTTATTGAGAAGAATCAAAGTCCTGGTTAGGGCGAAGATTTCAGACCCATAAAGAGACCTAGAACTTATAGTCTACTGATTCTACAAGTATTTGCTCAACTTCTACAAAGTACCCAATTTGGCCACCTCCCTGATCCAAATAGGTGAGTTTCTGGAAGCTTACGAAGGAGAAGACAGACCCATAGACGAATAAGCAAGCCTCTTACAAACTGGACAAGACTAGGATCCAAGTCCTAAGGGAATGAAATGTAAACACCTGGAGAGGTCAAGCATAGAAATGAACATCAGGGTCAGAGTTATATTTACTTCTATCTGTCCAACAGTACAAACCTGAAGATTATTGTTATCATACAAGCCTGGGATGTCTGAAACCCTAGTGGCTACAGAAAGTTCGCCAGTCACTGATAAGCATAAATTATACAAAAGATGAATTTGTGTTTGTGTGTGTGCATGCAGGTACATATGTGTGCGTGTGCCTGTGTTACTGGTTTCTCATAATGAAAAATAGCAAACAAACAAACAAACAAAAAAAGAGGGTGTTTACCTTGTCCTTACCCAACATGAACTGGAAGTTGGTTAGATGGAAAAGCCTAGCAGTAAACCAGGGGTCCCAATCCAGCTTAGTTGACACAGTCGCAAATGTGCTGTACAATACAACAGATGCAAAGGCAGTTTGTGCCTCCGTCTGAAAACCTGGTTCTCAGGTTGCTCATCACTGATCATAAAGGGACTGAAGACAGCTGCAAAGTTCTGCAGACAGAGTTATCTAAGAGTTCCCAAACTGTCTATATATCCTTTCCTGACTGTTTTGGCCAGTTATCCATCTGGTTTCCACAGGCAGTGTTCCCTTGTGATGGCAGAATCATCCTGCCGGGAATGTGAACCCTGCTTTTAATCTCAGGACTTGGGGAGAGGAGCAGAAGCAACAGACCTCTTTTGAGTTCAAGGCCAACCTACTCTACATAGAGAGGTCCACTTCAGCAAGGGCTGCATAGTGAAACCCTGTCTCAAATAACAGAAAGGCTAGGGATGTTGTGGGGAGATTCCCAGTGACGGTGGTTCTCAACCTCCCTAATGTCCCCAGCTTAACCCTGAGCTTACTTTCTATGGTCTTCCCCAAAACATCAGGGTAGGGCCTCCAGTCAATGTATAAGAATTCCATGAAATTTCAAGTTTAACAAAAATCTGTAAAAAGATGTGTGGTGGCTGAAAAAAAAAAGTCCCTGTGCTTCAAATTATAAAGATACTGGATTTTTCAAATCTGGTTTCTGCCTAACTTTCCAGCATTGGAAAAGTTCATGGACTTTTCATACATCAGGAGGGTGGGAAAGCCAATCCAAAAAAAAAGAGGGGAAAGGAATAAAGAAGAAAAGAAAACAGAAGAAAGTGCAGTGAGCAGAGATCTGCCCCTAAGCCAAACAGCTTTGAAATGAGAACCAGAACAAGAGCAGACAGGGAACTAAAACACGGACCATTAGTGCCTTCAAAGTCGGCACTGTTCCCTTCAGGAAGAGAACTTGAGCCAGGCTGGTCTCGCCTCCAGGATCCTGTGATCCCTTCTCTCCAAAAATTGTCTAGTTTAGGCAAAGACAGTATTTAAGGAAAACTTATTTCCCCATTAAGTGTAATAACAAAAACAAACAAACTCCCCATCTTCCAGATTACCTTGAGAACACAAATGTTTTGAGCCAGTGCAGGAACTGACATGGTCTGTGCCTGTTTGTCAGGGTATCAAGTAGTCTAGAAAGATGTGACTCACTGTGAGAAGTAGAGGCTCTCTTTCAAGAGAACTGTGGGTTTAGAGGTCATTTGGTACACCATGTGTCTATGGTGCATGGTACACCATGTGTCTATGGTGTATGATGCTTTTTTTTTTCATTCTGCTTCTGTAGTTTGTTTTGAACTGTCATTATAGATCAAAACTTCTGTACTCTGATGAACACAACTACACGTTCAAGAGGTTCGAGATTTTTAATATTAAGTAATCTAGCTCAATACTAGAATGTCTATTTGATTGTTTCAATGCTCTGAAGTTCTTCATCTTGTGTATTTTGTCCATTATTTGCTCTGTCTTATGTTAATCATAGACATGATAAAGTCTTTATCTGAGAACCGTACTATCTATGTCATCTTCGGGTTTGTTGTCTCTTTAAATCCAGGATTCTAGTCATTTCTTCCTGTTTTGTAGCATACATTGAAATTTTTTAATTTAACACTAAATAATATGGATGTAAAGTTATGAGGCAATGAATAAAATCCTCCTCAAAAAATGGGGATTACATTTTCTTCTGACAGTCAGAAAATATGTACTTGCAACAATTTCAATTCCCAGTTCCCTAGGACGTGGTTCCTGCCCCTAGAATTTGCAACATGGCTTGTACTGACAGACTGTGGTTATGTACAATGCCCTCTCCCTCAGCACTGCTGGAAGTCCTAAGCCCTTCCCAACACCACGTGACTGCAAAACCCTCAGATCAGCCTTTCAACGATCCAGATAACGGTCTGTGTGTCTGCTGGATTTCTTGAGGTTTCCTGGCCTAAGAAATCTGCCTACGTGCATAGCCTCATGGTAATAAACGTGGAGAAGGGAGCTTAATGGCTGGAGAGCCAAAGGCTAGGGTGCTGTGCCTTATTAGGAAAGATTCAGAAAAAATCGGAAGATGAGAAAAGCAGAGTGTATTGTGAAGCAATTGCTTCATCCACTTTCTGTCTGTATCTATGTCTTTGCACAACACATCCTTCCTTGGAAGCCAGTTTCCTCACAGGCAAGAAGAGCAGAGCTCCCATGGCAGAGCCCTAGCTATAATTCTGAAACATTCCAGATACGAGGGAGAGGGCTGTGTGTTCAAAGCCTGCTCTGTAGGAAAGTCTCAAAAGCCAGTCTCCCTCAAAAACAAAGAAAAGAACTGCCTCCAACCTGGGTCATGTAATTTCATTAGTTTTATAGGACAGATGCCTTACCTCTTGATCTAAAAAAAAATGAACGAGACTGAAATGTGAAAATGTTTGTTTTTGCTAGTTATGTCCAATGAATATCTAGTTTACAGTACCTGAAAAGGCAGGATCATTTCAGCCTGAGAGACAGAGCATTCCCACCATTGCCGTGTGTGTGTGTGTGTGTGTGTGTGTGTGTGTGTGGCGCACGCGTACATGTTCTCTTATGAGAATACGTATGAAAGATAGAGGTTGATCGCAAGCGTCTCCCTCAGTCAGTTCTCCACCATTGCCTCTGCAGGGAGAATAGCTCGCCAGCTATTCCAGGAATAGCTTGTCTCTGCCCCCGCAAGGCTGGGTTACTAACCGGCTTTATCAAGCCTGGCTTTTAAACAGCCCACAAGGGATCCGAACTGGGTCCTTCCTCATACTCTAGCAGCCCAGCCCTGTTCCTGTCTTTCTTACCTTGCCGTCATCAGGTCATCAGAGCAGGAAGCCACGCCCCATCTGCTCCATCTTCCATCTATCACCTGAAACCCAAGTTCACAGTGTTACTTTCTTTTTTTTTGGTTTTTTTTCGAGACAGAGTTTCTCTGTGTAGCCCTGGCTGTCCTGGAACTCACTTTGTAGACTAAGCTGGCCTCGAACTCAGAAGTCTGCCAGCCTCTGCCTGTTACTTTCTAAATCAGAGAGAAAGCTCTTGACCATGTGCTGCTAAATACTTCTAAGTTCTGTTGGGAGGAAAAGTGCAAGTTCAACTTCATATTTTCTAATTATTATTTTAAAATAAGATTTAAATATTAGCCCACAGATCAAATGAATGAGCAGTTGAAGGGAAAAGAGACACCAACACCATTGAGTTCTCAGTTTGCTTTGCTCTCAGTTTGATGCTCCCCACATCCTTGGGCATTTGTTATGCATCCACGGAACACAGACCCTGTATTGTTTAACCCTTTCGTCTTCTGGTTCAATTCTTTTTTATATATAATTATTATTTGTTTTTTATTCTCTGGTTCTTTTTGAAAGTATGTATGTCCTGCTTGTTTATATTTTTTTCATACTTTATTTACATTTCAAATGTTTCCCCCTTTCCAGATCTCCCCTTTGGAACCTCCCTATCCCCTCTCCCTCCCTCTGCCACTATGGGGGTATTCCCCCACCCAACCATCCATCCACTCTCATCTTCCCTCCTTGGCATTCTCCTACACTGGGGCATCTAACACCCTCAGGCCCAAGGGCTTTTCCTCCCCCTGATGGCTAACAAGACCCTCCTCTGCCACATATGTGGCCAGCACCATGGGTCCCTCCATGTGTATTCTTTGGTTGGTGATCCTGTCTCCAGGAGTATCTCTCCCTTCTTTGATGTCTTTGATGACAGCAATCCACCTTCCCAGCACTGCACAGTTACAAGGTTCACTTGTATAATATGCTCAACGAAGGAACTCAGTGATTTCGTGTAAGTGTAAACACATCAGAAAAAGAGACAAGCTACGGGAGCCTGGACTGTGTGTTACAAACAGGAAGAGAGACATTGTCTTAAAAACAAGGTGAAGAAGGAGAGCCAGCCTTGGAAAATTGCCCTCTGACCTCCACATGCACACCTTGACTTTCATACACAGCCCCACCTGATGACGATGACGGTGATGGTGGTAGGGGTGGTGGTGGTGATGATGATTTTAGTGATGGTAGTGATGGTGGTGGTGAGGATGATGATGATGATAAAATTTTTGATGATTCTACTAGCACTAAGAGCAGTGTGGCTCAGTCTTTACTTATATATAACTTGTACTATCATTATCTGGGGTGAGAGAAACTAGATCTGATAAAGGTGGCTTTAATCTAAAGTAAGACACAGTTCTGTGTGTTAGAGGAAAGAAATTTTATATCCACGATAACTTTAGTGTATGCCAGTTCCTACTACCATTCAAAGCATATGGGAGGGACATGGAGAAAATAGAAATAACCTCAAGTTGGGCCTAAGGAGTGCTAAAAATACCTCATGATACCTCTTGAGACAAACCCCACTGTTCTGAGGCACTGATCTCAGGTTTATATTTAGCCTTCTATCAAAGGGCATTCCAGGGATGAGATGATGTCATTGCTGCTGGGGATGAGATGATGTCATTGCTGCTGGGGATGAGATGCTGTCATTGCTGCTGTCCCACTAGAACGTGTCAGCTGTCTCCTCTTGTTTCACAATTGCTTCGTAGCCTTATATGTAAATTTGGGATATTCTGAAAAGTTTTGGAGGAGACTGAAAGTTCACAATAAGTAAATAAGATACAGCTATAGCTTGTATTCTACTTGTTATGAACAACACAACTAAGGCCTGTGTGTGTGTGTGTGTCTGTGTATGTGGGTCTGTGTATATGTATGTCTGTGTGTGTCTACATGTGTCTGTGCGTGCATATATGTGCATGTATATGTATGTGTCTGCCTCTGTGTGTGCTGTATGTGTGTAGTACATCACATTGATGTGTGGATGCACGCTGTCTGTGTATATGCAGAAACCAGAACAGATCACTCCACATCTTCTGTCACATTCTGCCTGATGCTTTAAGACACAGCCTCTCCCTATACTGAAAGCATGTCATGCTTTGGGCAGACTGGGTCATGCAGCCACACCTGGGCATATTTGGACCTGATCTCAGATCCTTGTGTTTACAGAGCAAGTCTCCCACCCACTGAACCACTTCTGTAGACCCTTGTTTTCAAAACAACTTATTTTTTTAACGAATCAGTATTTATTTCCATTTCAAAAAAATGGTGATCTATTATTTATTTTGTTCTGGGAGTGTCAGGGAATGTTTTGTTAGTTGAGTTGTTAGTTTGAAAGTTGTAGGATGTGTGTAAAGAAAGGGGGTCAGAAGGCTCTCAGGAGTCTGCGCACTGAGACCCACCCACCTTGTATATTCTGAAGTGAGTGGTTTCATGTTTGCGCTGAGTGGATCTCCAAGGTCCCTGTGGTCCGCTGTCTTCATACGCAGTGCATATTGCAAGGGGCTCTGCAAAACAAAACACTCAATAGAAAGCAAAGATCTGCCATTAATAACAAGTACTCACACAGTAGAAGAAGCTTAAAATGATAAGATGCATTCTGGCTTAGGTTTTCCAGTGCATCTTTACATTTTCAGTTTTTATTTCCTTTTACGTCATCTTGTCTCCAAGCTGTTAGAATTCTAGGTGATATTTTTTTTCCAATTAATTTTCTGAGCACACTGTTCAAATGTCTATTGGTCTATTCAAAGCCAAGTGCCTGACAACGTCTTTATTGACACCCAGAACATGCTCATCAAGTGCCATCAATACACACAGCACAGAGGTTCTTCTAGGGCTAGTGGGAAGGGCAGCTCATTTCTGCCCTTGTTGGGTTCCAAGTAGTGAGGCATAAGACCAGTGTCATCTGACTACACAAAAGCTGTGAGAAGATCAGTCTAGAAGCCACAGAAAGAAAGTGCATGAGAACCGAAAAACAGATGAAGGTGGCCAGCTTGACCAGCAGCACAGAGATGTGAGGGGGGTTCAGTAGAAATCACCATTAGATGAACAGTCTTCACATTAGGTGTTAATGGACACACCTTTGATTGAGAGAAAGAATCAACAGAGGAATCTGTGAGACACTGATGACTTGAAGAATTGTGCTCTGCTCTCCTAGATGAACCATATCACCTGGCAAACACAGACATATCAGTACACTCTCATTACTTTAGAAAAGGTACCATAGTGTCCGAGAAACCTATGAATCGGACATAAGAGACCAGGTGTCACCAGCAATCAGTGCTTGTGATGTGCTCTCCACAGTCCACAGCCCCCACATCTGAGTATGAAAATTCTCAGTACTTATAATAACTGTCGGACATATATTGAATGCAAAACTTCACGGCAGGAGCTGCAAAGAACCATAAAGAATATGATGTCTTCCCTCAGGAAAGTTATATTGATTCACTATGTATTTGTTGTGCCTTGTGTTATTTTCCTATACACATAGAATTTTGCAAATTATGGAAAGAAAAATTATTAGGTATCATCTACTAAATCAAGAAAATAAACAAATAAGCATTACTAGTATGCCTCCCATAAACCTGTCACTTGTCCCTGAAAACTATTATAAAGTTATACACACACACACAGCCCTACCTAAACGGATTAAAAATGAAAACAATAGATTGGGCACATGAATAGAAGGTAGAGTAAAAGCAGGATTCAATTTCTGACTCCGGTATCCCAGGTCCTTCCTCATCCTTCCCAAAGGTTTCCATCCTAAAGTCTGGAATGCCTGCTCTGCGTTCCATTGCTAAGGTCTGGAATGCCTGCTCTGCCTCCCTCTTTCTCTTCTGGCAGCATCCATAAGGAACCCAGGTCAGCCAATTGTATGTTGGTCACTTCCCCTTCCTCTCTCACCATGCACTCAGCTCTTCTCACAGGTACCACATGCAGACAACCCCACACTCACAGACAGTTGAGCAGGGGCTCTCATGCCCTGAGCACAGAGCTGCATTGGAGCACTTACCGCTCCATGTCCAGGCTCATGACCCATTCTGCCGCACTGGTGCTTCAGAGCTTTCAGCGTTCTGTGTCTGTCCAACTCATATAACTGTGGACGTCATTGATTTATTCTCAGAGCACATTCCTGGCTTCTGCAAACACATCAGAGTCTTCTTGAAAGTGAGGACCGGGTACTTGCTCATAGTCCACCATATCTTAACAACAACATTAGAAATAAGCTGCACAAAACATTGTGAATTATCTTTATTATTCAGAGGTATTCAAGAGTAAATTTCTAGTCTTCCATTTGGTACTTTGGAATGGGTTTAGCAGTCTGAGAGAATTTCACACTGAAATGTTCTTACACCTAAAGTTTGATTTCTCTGATAACTAATTTTTTAAAATTCCATCAGCCAGTCAGCAACGTTCCTTAAACATGTACTAGTGATATTATCCACTTTAGACTTAGTCACTTCAGTAACTGATGGCTTGAGTAAGCACCGTATTCTCTAGTGTTTGGAGAAGCACAAACTTACCAGGTATGAACACAAAGTCCCCCAAACAATTAATTTAGTGCAATCAACAAACACAAAATACTTACGTCCAGACTGATATGTAGTATTGTAAAGCACCATAGTTCCTAAGACATTTAAGTATGCGTTCTTAGCTACAAGTAGACTATTCGTAGAATAATGTAAGGTTCGAGCTAGTTCCCAAACTATAAGGAATGCACTGAGTAGTAGATTTGTTTATACTCAATGCTATGTGAGAAGATATTCATAACTTCTCAGAAATCAGCTTCCAAGAAATACCTTAAATTATTTAAAACCTTTTTCAAAGGGTAATGATTTCCCAGGAAGCTCCCCTGTGGTCTTTCCTATCTTGAAACTGTAGAAATTTTTCTACCTGGTTCCCTCCAAAAGGCTGTTAGGTCATGTTTCATGCTACAAATATTATATCAGAATATCACAAAATATTGATGTGAATGGAAAATAGTACACATTGGCAAATTCTGGACCTGACAGAATGGTTACAAAATGAAACAACAGTTTTTACAAACGGGAGAGTATGTGAAAACACATATATACAAAGACACACACAGACACATGCACACACAGCCATGGACACTGACACACACTCACACACACACACATACACGCACACACACACGCACACACTGGAGAACTGTGCAGTCACTAAAAGCAACTAGATTCTGCCATTTGGGAAAAAATGGATGATAAAAATAATAGCATTAAGCTAAATAATCCAGACTCATACAAATAATGTGATATTTCTCTCATATGCAGAATCTAGGCTCATGGTGACTACTTAGAAAGAGGAAGGGACCATTAAGAGAGGAAGAGGTGGTGAGATTTTTGGTTTTGTGATGTTGGGGCTTTATTCTGGGATTTGATGCATGCTAGATGTCTTAGTTATGCTATTGCTGTGATAAGATACCATGAAAAAGGTAACCCACGAAAGAGTTTGTAGGGATCTTGTGGCTTCAGAGGGTAAGTCCATGACCATCATGACAAGGATCAAGATACCAGGCAAGTAGGGATGGTGCTGGGGCAATAACTGGGAGCTTACATCTTGATACAGCAATTATAAGGCAGAGAGCTGAGAAAGAAACTGGACATGGTGTACGGCTTTAACACAGCTGTTCCAACAAGACCACGCCTCGTAATTCTTCTCAAATAGTTCCACCAAACTGGGAAACAAGCATTCCAGTGTACTGGCCTATGGGAGTCACTCTCATCCAAACCACCACATAGGACAAGTGCTCTACCACTGAGCCCCATCCCCAGCCAATGGAGAAATATTAAAAATGATAAGGCACAAGTCCATTGCACATACAGTTACACCATCATAATGAAGCCCATAATTTTGTAAAATGAGCATGGATTAGTAAAAATAACTAATGTGTGTGTGTGTGTGTGTGTGTGTGTGTGTGTGTGTAGATAGACAAATAGGTAGATAGACATACAGACAGACAGATGATCTATGCAAGACAGTCTGTCCTGCTAAGAGCACAGATGAACTAAGAGCAGAGTTTCTGCTCGGTCCAGAGAGCAGGGAACCATCAACAACACAGCAATTGAAGGATACAACAAAAGATTGTGAGTTACCCATATCAAAGATGGCAGAAGGAAATGAGTACGCAAAGGAACCGAAGGAAAGATCAGAGGTGGTGAAACTAGACTCAACCGCCTCACAGTAAGATCCAGTCATCACAGATCTGAAAGGACTGTGAGGGCGGGGCCATGGAGAGGTAGTTTGGTGGCAATTTGCAGTATGACAACCTAACACAATTACTTGGAGATAGTAAATACAAGGTCTCTCTGAGTAACTATATAGGTGTACCATTGTGGTGTGTGAATTTTAACAGTATCTAAATCAGTGCTTCTCAACCTGTGAGTTGTGACCCTTTGGGGGGTCTCATATCTGATATTTACATTACTATTCATAACAGCAGCAAAATTACAGTGATGAAGTAGCAACAAAAATAATTTCATGGTTGGGGGTCACCACAACAGGAAGAACTGTATTGAAGGGTCGCAGCCTTAGGAAGGTTGAGAGCCACTGCTCTAAAGGAGTGTGAGGGCAAAAGAGAAGACAACTTTGCTGGAGGGATCTCTTTTATGTGAGAGAGTATGCATATGTCCATGGGTCAATAAACAGCATCTAAGAGGAACAGATGAATTAAGAAACACGAGAAAGAAGGACCAAGCATCATTTTACAGGAGACAGGAGGATGTCAGATCCAAAGTACAAGATGTCTGCTTGAACTCTGCATCAACAGAAAATTCTCCAAAGTGTTCAGTATGGTATTTACTAGGTATATGTGGCCATTGGACATTCACAGTGTAACTGAGGAAAGGAACTTTTTCATTCACTTTGCTTAAAGTGTATTTATTTATTCATCAAGAGGTTTCACTGAGAAGTCCTGCCCTGGAAGTTGGTATGTAGAACAGGCTAGTTTCAAAGTCAAAAGGTCTGCCTGCCCTTGCCCCTCCCTCCCCCTCCTTCTCACTGCCTCTGCCCCTCCCGCTGCTCTCCACCTGCCCCTACACTTACCCCTGCCCCTGCAGTGATAGGTTTAAACAGGTACGCCACTGTAGCCAGCTGAGTGCTTTACATTGTAATACTCCCATGTGGAAACCCTTAAAGAACTGAATGATACAGCTGCAGAGTGTAAAGCAGTGAACTGAAGCTGAAGATCTCACTATCCACCCCAGCATCAAAGCTGGAACTGTTCCCATCTCCTGTCTCGTACAGGAGGGGACACTAAAACATGAGGATGGCTTGAAACCAAACCTGTTGGGAGGCCAAATGCCAAAGTGGCTAATAATAGATTGCTGACGAAAACTATTGAGTCTTAGAGAAGGAACTCAAACTGTGTGCTCAAGAGAAAAGGAAGAAGCAAGAGACCAAAGTCTTAATTCAGTCCAAGAACTGATGAAAAGAGGAAGTGAGCAGGGCCAGTGAGAGAGGATAAGCAACTTAAGGGGTGATAGAGCAGTTCTGACTGGATTAGCTAGCGGGAGCTGGCAACAGGAACCTAGAAGTGAGTTTTGAATGTCTAGCTGTTCTTGTGGTTATCTGGCAAGGGAAGATCGTGGCTGGAGTCTGGATGTGAGAAATCAAACCAGCAGGAGAGACTGACCTGATACTGCTGTGGTTACAGATGCTGAGAAGTCTCCAGACCCTCCATCTTCTTGCTGGAGACATGGTGACAGCTTGAAGGCCTGAAATCCAGAGAGCCACGATGCAGCTCCCAGATTGCATCTGAAGGCATGAAAATCAGGAGTCCACTGCTAAAGAGATCCACATTCTCTCTCCAGCATCAGGCAGAGGAAGGCTAAACTCAGCTTCCCAGCCTTCTGCTCCTCATCCATTACAGGGTTCCCAACTATATTGGGGTGAGCCTACTGTTTTACTCAATCCTGTAGCACACATGCTAATCTTTTATGGAGACATGCCCAAAAATAATTTGTAATTAAATACTTGGGCAGCCCATGTCCCAGTATCCACTGTCAGGTGCTGCAGAGGGTGAACCAAGTGGGAACTTTCAAGTCAGGAAGGCCATAATACGAGTGTGCTACAAACAGAGAAGACACACTGGAGAAATCGCAGGAGGAGATGGAGCTTCAGAATATGGCTTCCTCAGACCCCACTGAACTGGGCAGCGGGGAACAGAGCAATGGGACAGGAATGGCTGTCTATGGCACTGACTTGGGCTCCTGTAGGACTTTGGAGAGAAGCAGAGAGGTTTGAAGAAGGTTGGGTGATGGTCATTTCCCACAGGAAGGGGCTCCGGTTGCTCTAATCAAACTGGCCACCCTTTAAGATCTTCTGTCCCTAGCAGGTTTATGTTTACTTCCTTCCAAAAGGCAAAGGAAGTGATCACAGATTTTTTTCTTTGATACCATTAACATAAAATTATATTGAATTAAATATTAAATAAGCCCTGTGGCAGGAATTAGGCCATGGCTTTTGTAACTGTTAAAGGCAATCCCAATATGCAAAGGCTGTTGCAGGCTTCGTTTGCACAGTCCTCTCAGTTTTGGAATTGCCCTGTACCGCTTCCGGGTTTTCTCAGGTTAAATGACTGTACTCACAGGATGTCATCCATTGTGAGGGTGTGACTATATCACCTTTGCGTTCGACCGCGTTCACCCTTGTGTTACACAGATGTGTTTCTCTTCCTCTCCTTTTGAATTCATGATTGTAGTACAAAACTTAGAAATGTATATTTTCTCCTTCAGACACACACATGCACACATAGACCACACACACATTCACATTATACACGCATACACATGCACAGACCCACACATGAACACATACACAGCACACATTCATGCATATACACATACATGTCCTCCATGTTGCACACAAATATTCTCCATATACTGTATCTACTACTATCACAAAGTTACTAAATTGAAGAAGGAACAATGACCTTGTTACATTTTACCACAAATACCCCTTCTTTGTAAGGTGAGCTAACGAAAACAGTTGTTTAGGTAGTTTATATATAAAACTGTATTGCTTCTTTCCAGGACCTATGTTCCCCCTGTGGCAAATTGATGACGGAAAAGAAAGGAGGAGGAGGAGGAGGAAGGGGAGGAGGAGGAAGAAGAAGAGGAGAGGAGGAAGAGGAGGAGTTAGGCAAAGCAGAAAAGACCTAAGGAGACTCAGAAGCTTACTTCCATCATACATGTAAGCTGACTAAACTGTGATCCATACACATATAATGATACATATATACACGCAAACACTTATTTACACATACGCATATACACACAAAAATCAGTTTCTACTGAAGCAATGGGAAAGAAAAATGCAAATTGGGTTCCCATTTTAGACCAATTCTCTTCTTGTCTCAATCAGTGACAGAATATTTGAAATAAGATGAGAACTTTGGCCTTGCTAATTTATATTGGCAGCTAACTTAACAAACTGATTCAAACTACAGAGTGAGTTTTTTCAAGTTATAAAATTTCATACTAGAATTTGAAAGTAGAATTGTTTTTAGACTCTTGATGAATTAAATATAAGTCAACTTTATTTTGTCTGGCTTTATTCTAAGCATTTTTTGTTTAAGGTAAACTATAAAAGCTTATTTCTTTTAATGATGTCTTACCTCACCTCCTTTATTTCTCTGGGCTAATTATGGTTGAATAAGAACAGCTTGGAAGAGCAGAGAGCAGAGTTATAATGCCTTCCTGTGCCAAGACTGCCGGTGACACTGAGGAAACCCAAGCAGAATGGTCCCAGTGCCAGGGAAGGCTGCTAGGGGATGCGCCAAGTGATGCATTGGATTCAATCCATTGCTGCTATCTTTATGTCTCCTGCTCTCTCTCTCTCTCTCTCTCTCTTCCACTCTCTCTCTCTCTCTCCTCTCTCTTTCCCCTCTCTCATACAGAGAGAGAGAGAGAGAGAGAGAGAGAGAAAGACCTAAGATTTCCCCTCACCCTTACCACTTACTGTGGACAAAAAAAAAAAAAATGGCTTCCAGATACCATTTCTGCTCAACATAAGACCTTTTTCGTTTCTTGGAAAGTTGGCTGTATGCATGAGAAAAATAAGGGTTTAGAGCTCTGGAGTCCACTTGAGATTAAGACCAGGTTTCAGGCAGTAAAATGAGAACATATGAGAGACAGATGCTGTACTACCATCCTGTGGTCCCCCTTCTGACAGCTACTTCAGAAGCTGGCCAGGAAAAATCTACTTGACTGGTATGGGAGGGGCATGCCTGGAAAGTGGTCAAAGCCAGAATGGGATCATTTGGCCTTGGTAGTGCCCAACCCTACTGCAAAGTAAGAGTGCTTCAAAGTCTATCTGAAACTGGACAGGAAGCTTGCCTGCTCACCTAGTGGGTTGGAAACAAACCAATGGAGACGCAGGAATCAGCTACATATGGGAACAGCAGGGCAAATGGGATCAAGAAAAACCAGCACAGATGTGTTAAAAAGTGATGACAACAGTCCAAGAGATCCGATTGGGCAAAATTAGCATTTATTGTAAACATGGAAGAAATACCTTCATGGTAAAATATGTTCAGATATTAGTAAGTACACCATCAAATGAAACTTAATGCTATAGTTGTTAACTTTCTCACACAGGCATGAGTCACAGAGAAAATTCCCTTGTTATGAGCCTCCATTCCTAGACGACACTCTCAAACCTTGCCACACACAGTTACCACAGAGATCATTCCATAAACAACACGAACCGTGACATGGTTCAAAGCCAATCACTCCACACCCAAAGGGGAGAGGGCAGAAGCTTCAAGTCAACTATGCATTCAAGGTACCTAGTTCAAGGAGAGTGCATTTTCAACGAAGACAAGTTCATAAAATACACTTGGTAGCATCCATGACATCCAGGGGCATGTCTATTGAGGGCCACTCATGAAAAACCCACGTTTACCGTGGTCATTACTTTGGTGTGGATAACCTGCCATCCTCTTTCATATTTATTCATAAGGGCCGCTTATCAGTGAATGGTTATTTAAGAGCTTTTTACGATGTCTGTGGTTAGTCCCATTCTCAGCCTAAACAAGACAGCACAGTGTTGGATGTGGACCTTTCCAACGTGGGATAAAGCTGATGTCACAGCAGAGCACACCCTGACGTGAGCCTCTGGGATCCCAGCCATCATCTTAATTCATCTTTCCTGGTTGAACTGCATTGGTTCATCAGTGGGTAAGAAGCAGCACATCTGTCTACACAGCAAAATCACACAATTTAATTGGTAACAATGAAAACAAATACACCTTTAAGTCACCAGTATCTTTCAACTTCACTTTTATCAGACACACCGAAGTAACAGAGTATCAAGCCAGCATGCCTGCGGCATTTTACGTGCCTCTCTGGGTGTGTGTTTTAAAAGTTTAAGAGAATCTAAGATAACTATCTAAAGGACAGATACTGTATACAGGGCGGCAGGAAAGGCAAGCTTGGAAGCAAAGGCAAGGGAACTGTTTTTAGAAAAGCCAAATTCAACTTCACACGTTACTGCACCACCTCTAGCTACAGTTGTTATGTGAACATCCTTGCACCTTAATTCCCATCCCTATAAACTGGAAAGAATAATGCCTCCTAGGGTTATAATGAAGCTAAAGTAAGATGCTTTCTGTAGAGAGCCAGGTGTTGGACTTCCCTGTAACAGTAGCACTTCTGAGCCTACAGCCTGAGGAGCAATAGTTCAAGGCCAGCCTGAGCTATGTAGCCAGTTTGGGCAATATAACTAAACTAAATTAGCAGTATAAGTGAAAGGGCTTTGTAAATTTGTGATATCTATCTCATGCACCTAGCACCTTAAGGAGTATTCTAGTTAAATTGATCAAATAAAATATGAATCATACGAGCAGTGGTGGCGCATGCCTTTAATCCCAGCACTCTGGAGGCAGAGGCAGGCAGATTTCTGAGTTCGAGGCCAGCCTGGTCTACAGAGTGAGTTCCAGGACAGCCAGGGCTATACAGAGAAACCCTGTCTCGAAAAACAAACAAACAAACAAACAAAAAATCTGAATCATGTGTTTGAATAACAAATGAAACCAAGCACAAGGCATCCCTTCACTTGCTTAACATCTGATATGCCTGTTTAAGCAGACGTTTCCTTCTTTACATATGGTAAGAGCTTTGATCTAAGAGATAAGATACCTCCTCTAAAAGCCTTTTTAGTGTGCTCAGCTTTTAACGTGTGACTCCCCACAGGCATTCACACAAAGGGAATGGTCCCCTGGGCTGATAAATGCCAGGTATAAATCACATACCTAATCCAGGGACCCCTGGTATTGCAAGTCCAGGGCTCAGACCACAGGCACGTTTCCAAGGGTCAACCGATGGAGCTCTGTCTAAATTTATCCCCCACCCCACCAAAATTCTGGGGTGTGTTCGTGTATTGTTATCAGCAGTCTTCATTCCATTTCATTTCCTCCCATACCATGAAATAGTACTCCATCTCAATTTGTTCCTCCTAAATCTATTGATTAGTCTCTCAAAGTACACATTTTAATAAATGAGTATCTCCCTTCTAGATTTACAAAGCACATTTCATATTGCACTTAGTTCAATTGGAAAAGAGGGTCAGATTCTCCCTCATTCTCAGTGTGTTTGACTTGCCACCTGTTAGAGAAAGCTGGGTCCTAGCAATGCTTATGCTTTCTAGCGCCACCTGCTGTTTGCACAGGCCTAGCGTCAGAACAGGCTCCTGAGTCAGCAGAGAGAACAAGCCCAGATAAACTTACAGAGCGGTGTGCGTAGTACCTCATTAAGACACAAAGTATCCCCCCTTTCCTCCTCTAACCCGGACTTCAAGTTCAAGCAAGGAAACGAGCAGGCAAATGTGAAACAAACCACACAAAGCAATTACCTTTCTGACCAATACCTCGGAGTCTAAAAATATCCTAAGAAAATTAGAGAATTCATTATATAAAAGAAGAAAAAGCAGGAAAGCAATGAATGTAATTTCCATAGCAAACATCCATGCTTCCTTCCGACTTCTAACTCCCTGTGAGAGGGCTCTCTCCTTAAACTTCATCTGAAGCAAATAGGTCCAGGAAACCACACCAGGGGCCCTGAGGGTTTTAGAAAAATATTTATTACTATTTTTCAAAAAGACTCTGGCATACTCCCCCTACCCTGTTTTTTTTGGGGGGGGGGGGTTATAGAATTAATTTACATGACTGAACCTCCGACAAGCCAGAAACACTGAGAAGCCCATTCCCTAAGGGTCCTAGGACAAATCACCCAGTTTCCAGACGCCCTTATACGGCTATGGACAGACTTCCTATAAGGTTGACAGCCCAGTGTATGTGTTGCGTATGGGTTTTGGCTTTGAGTCACATCCCACCGGTATGTTTCCCTGGGACTTTTGATTTCCTCTTTGAGGGCTGGCAACAACTTCCTGCTTGTTCTTATAAGAAAATGTCTATGACTGAAAATTGGAAATTTGCAAGGTTCCTTCCTTAAGTACATAAACACTAAGTCTGGCCACTTTACCATAGTTCTGCTGGATTCTCTTTCTGTCTGATCAAGTAACCTTTTTAGAAGGGGCAGAAAACATTGTACAAGACTCAAGAAAAGACCTGTGTGCAGAGCGCCCCATCTCACCCACACATACCTTCAGTGGCCACCTTAGTGAATTCCTCACCTACTGGGAGGGTTGGTTGGGGTAGAAATGTTCTCCTGATGTCACTTACTAACTAAACCCCTGCTTAGAAGTCAAAACAGCTCCTTTCTTCTGCATTCAATTTCAAGGATTTGTCTCTCCCATTTCTGACCTGCTGTCAATCAAAAACGTTGGCTATCGGGCAGAGTTGGATGAGGTTGTAAGAAGCTGCTACATTCGTTTTACCACCCAGGTGCACACAAACATTTGCTGAGTCATTTACAAGACTGTAAGAATTCAGGTTCCAAGGCATGAACCAAGGCTGGTGTGTCAGTCTTTCCTTCTGGATTTCCTGGCACTTAATCATCTGTATCATAATAAAAACATACTTTCCAGTCTGCAAACGTCTTGGATGTCCTCTGTCACACCCCCCCTTCTGTCCCCTCTTGTCTGCATAATTTGTGTAGAGGTAGTCTTCCATCTTCACCCCTTCCAATGTTTTGATCATAAAGCTCCAAACTACATTTCAGATGCACAGTGTATTCTGGGATGTCCATATGGGCTGTACATTTCAATATTAAAACCATAGTTTTGAAACTAACTGTGGCGTTACTGAAAATTTGAGGTGTGAATTTTATAGTAAAGCCTAATATTCTAACGCTGACATTTTTAACAGCAGTATAGGATGATAATATGCTATAATTGGAAGATGGGAAGGGGGAAGGCAAAGGGAGAAATGCACAGGCAAGGGAAGGAAAAAGAGAGGTGAAATTAAAGTTAAAACAGAAAGCATCTGTTTCCTGAGAAGTTTAAGATGGTTAATCCTCACTGAGAACAATGAAATTGAAACTTCTTATCTTCATTTTATAAATGGGAGTCTGGCTCCTCTTGGTGACTTCCCTGAGCTTTATGAATGGCCGTTCTAAAAACACAGCCCAAGTTACTCAATTATAAAAAGCCCAGCCACTTACCCCTGTGACTGAGCCTGATCCCTGGATGCAGCAAGCCATTGGTGGCTCTCAGGTGTACTTGTGGTTTCAGAGACTGCTCCAACCCTCCTGCCTTCCCTCATCACATTGCAAGCTAGAGAGCTCACCTCAGAGCCCACATCCCACCTCAGATGAGGCTCGCCCTTCTCCTCCCTTCCCTTCCTCACCTATCCTTCCTTTCTGACCATTGCTGGTAGATATAATTGGGAGTTTAGGACTTGAAAGATTTCACTGTGGCTTCCCACATAGTTTGGACTTTAAAAAGAATCATCAAAGAAGACAGCAAAAGTGTGAGGCCAAGTTGCCTATAATACACATGTAGCTATTCACATAACTTGGGATGTTCTCTCTTTAAATAGGAACTCTCAGGCCTCTTCTCTTTGAAGAATGTTTGGAAAGAACATTGACTAACAATGTTGGAAATCCTTCCTGCACTCCAGAAACTGCTCACACTTCAAGCTACTCACACCGTTCACTGTTGACATGCAACTGCACTGTACAGCACGTGGCTGACTTAACAAGGTAAATGTGTGCAGACGATGTGGTCAGCCACTTGAAGTCATTAGCTCCCCTACCCCCCACCCCACCCATGCTCACTGTCCATGGATTGAAAAAGTTTAAAAGTGGCCAATTTAAATGGGCTGTTTTCATGTTATAAATCTAGTAGCGTGTTGTTTCCAAAATTAGTCTTTGCAGATATACTTACCTTAACTTATACTCAGAAAGGCCAACTATGAGAGGAAGCCACTCTTGGGTATGGCCAGTAGTAACTGATGTAGCTTCAGGGAAAACATGGGATAGTCCCAGAATCTCTCTACATACTACATACAATGGGAATTGGAGCTACACACACACACACACACACACACACACACACACACAGGAGAGAGAGAGAGAGAGAGAGAGAGAGAGAATAATTAACACAGGTCCTAAATGAATGCACAGTATATAAAACGGGTCCTTACAGAAGCTAAGTAGCAGTGTTAAAAAAGAGACAAGCTTAGGTACATGGTTTACATTTAACATCAACACACAAGCAGGGAATAAGCCTGTTCTTTCCTTGACTTAGCCTCCCTCCATGAGCCTGCAAGCTACTTGAGCCGCAAAAGGCCTCATCACTATTTGTAGACACTTGAGGAAGTCTGCTTAGCTTATAGCTGGGTTATAACTAGATGCAACCTTTTATGGCTTTGCTGTTATGTAAACAGGTGCTTTACTTCAAAACAGAACAAACCCCAACAACCTCGTTGGATTATGGGTTTCAGGATAAGTAAAAAAACGTCCAAGCCTAGACCTCAGTACAGCCATGTTTAAATATCTCAACTGAGCCCCCCTGGCCTCCGTCCTTCTGCTTCTTTCTTCTCCCACTATGTCCCCTGACACCTACTGAACACAGCCACTTGGTCTGAACTGGTAAACATATTTCTAGAAACTCCATGTCCAGTCATTCTCCTTCCCTCCCTGGACCCTGAAGGCAAGTCCTTACATAAAAGAGTACTGAAAACCTCCCTAGGAGAGCCCTGGCTTTCATATCTTTCAGCCACCAAAAACCCATTATCTCTAGTGACCCAAGTTCAAATGCCTGTATTTCAGATACAGAATTTGCACATAGGCATTTTGGGCAGGGAGGAGAGATTTCAAATGGCTATAAGCACCCTTCTCTCAGTAAACATCCAAGAGACTACAGTCCCGTAAAGAAAAACAAAACCAATGAAAAAGAAATATTTTTAGATTTCTAGGGGCCCATGGTGTTTGCCTCTTCAGCTCCTTGAGTCTTAAGAAGTTTTTATATCAGTAGTCAGAACTAGCAAAGCGATTTTTAAGAAGAAAAGATGCAAGAAATAATCGTTGTCCATGTATTTCTAAGTTCTATTTCATCGGGAGAGGTGCGAAGAAGATACGGAGAAAGTTTTACTTCTTGATGTTGTGCTGGAAACACAGTGCCTTTTTTTTTCCTGGCGAGCTGGAGTGTGCCAGCTTTTTCAGACGGAGGAATGTGGAGTGTCAAGGGGTCAGGATCAATCCGGTGTGAGTTGATGAGGCAGGAAGGTGGGGAGGAATGCGAGGAATGTCCCTGTTTGTGTAGGACTCCATTCAGTTCTTTGGCGAGCCGGCCGCCGGGAGCGTATAAAAGCCAGAGCCCGCCCGCCCAGCCTCACACAGCTCTTCTCTCCAAGAAGACTCAGCCAGACCTACTCCAGCTCCGACCCCAGGAGACCGACCTCCTCCAGACGGCAGCAGCCCCAGCCCAGCCGACAACCCCAGACGCCACCGCCTGGAACGTCCAGACACCAACCTCCACCCCGAGTCCAGGCTCCGGCCGCGCCCCTCGTCGCCACTGCATCCCGCTGTGCTTCCTCCCGCAGCGCCCAGACCATGCTCGCCTCCGTCGCAGGTTCCGTCAGCCTCACCTTGATGTTCCTAGCCCTCTGCACCCGGGTAAGCTCCGAGACTGACGAAAGGGACGGAGGGAGGGCAGAGTGAGCTGCGATCTCAGACTGACCGCCTCCCCTTCCTCTCCTCAGCCTGCCACCGGCCAGGACTGCAGCGCGCAGTGTCAGTGCGCAGCCGAAGAGGCGCCGCGCTGCCCGGCCGGCGTGAGCCTAGTGCTGGACGGCTGCGGCTGCTGCCGCGTCTGCGCAAAGCAGCTGGGAGAACTGTGCACAGAGCGTGATCCCTGCGACCCACACAAGGGCCTCTTCTGCGACTTTGGTTCTCCAGCGAACCGCAAGATCGGCGTGTGCACTGGTAAGACCCACAGCCCCCATTCCAGACCCCTGGGCCGAGCCTCTCTCAAGTCCAGTGTGATACCCTCTAGAAAAAGAAAAGCCCTTGTCGGCAGCTGCTTCCAACCGGCCCCCTGCAGTCCTGACCCTAGCTCATTACCTTGACATGTACAGTGATAATAGCTGTTCTGATCCCTGAGACCCTCCGTCTGACCTCTACATCTTTGTCTTCCTCTCCTGCAGCCAAAGATGGTGCACCCTGTGTCTTCGGTGGGTCGGTGTACCGCAGCGGTGAGTCCTTCCAAAGCAGCTGCAAATACCAATGCACTTGCCTGGATGGGGCTGTGGGCTGCGTGCCTCTGTGCAGCATGGATGTGCGCTTGCCCAGCCCTGACTGCCCCTTCCCGAGAAGGGTCAAGCTGCCCGGGAAATGCTGTGAGGAGTGGGTGTGTGACGAGCCCAAGGACCGCACAGTAGTTGGCCCTGCCCTAGCTGGTGAGTTGTCTTCATCTAAGTTACTGTTATTCTCCCCGACTTCAGGGCCATTGCCCAAGTACACCAAGTTAAGGGGAAATTGTCCTATCCGGATGTTTTACCTTGTGTTTGTGCGTTCTGCTCTCACAGCCTACCGACTGGAAGACACATTTGGCCCAGACCCAACTATGATGCGAGCCAACTGCCTGGTCCAGACCACAGAGTGGAGCGCCTGTTCTAAGACCTGTGGGATGGGCATCTCCACCCGGGTTACTAATGACAATACCTTCTGCAGACTGGAGAAGCAGAGTCGCCTCTGCATGGTCAGGCCCTGTGAAGCTGACCTGGAGGAAAACATTAAGGTAAGTACTCTGCCCTAGTCACTCCTTTTTACAAAATGACAGGGAAGAGAACCGGCTGTCTCACCTCCCTTGTTATTATAGACCTGTTGTCTCCAGAAATATCTAACCATGGAGCTGTCTGGCTAGAATGAGAGATGCTGTAACAACAGCTGCCAGTTTTCCACTACAAAATTCCCCGTGGTGTTAGTTAATTCAAGACACTCCAAACGAGGCCGTGTCTATTTTTGGAAAACTGGCAAATGAAACTCCCAGCCTCTCCCCCCCGAATATAAACACATGTCAGATGACATAGGGCCAGTCTACAGAGGGTTGAGGAAGGCCACTCCCGTTGTAGTAATTGTTGTTTCTCTTCTTGTCTTCCTTAGAAGGGCAAAAAGTGCATCCGGACGCCTAAAATCGCCAAGCCTGTCAAGTATGAGCTTTCTGGCTGCACCAGCGTGAAGACCTACCGGGCTAAGTTCTGTGGAGTGTGCACCGACGGCCGCTGCTGCACACCGCACAGAACCACCACACTGCCAGTGGAGTTCAAATGCCCCGACGGCGAGATCATGAAAAAGAACATGATGTTCATCAAGACCTGTGCTTGCCATTACAACTGTCCTGGGGACAATGACATCTTTGAGTCCCTGTACTACAGGAAGATGTATGGAGACATGGCGTAAAGCCAGGGAGTAAGGGACATGAACTCATTAGACTATAACTTGAACTGAGTTACATCTCATTTTCTTCTGTAAAAAATTGATTACAGTAGCACATTAATTTAAATTTGTTTTTCTAACTGCTATGGGAGAAAAACATCCCACCAAAGTGAGAACGTTATGTCATTGTCATACAAATCATCTGTCAATCTCAGACACTGGTTTCGAGACAGTTTAGACTTGACTGTTGTTCATTAGCGCACAGTGCCAGAACGCACACTGAGCTGAGTCTCCAGGAACAGTGGAGATGCCAGGGAAGAGACAGGTACTATCTGAGGTCATTTTAAAAGCAGCAATGTGCCTACTTTTTGGAGTTTAACAGGGGAGGGAAATTATAGCATGCTTGCAGACAGACCTGCTCTACCAAGAGCTGGGCGTGTGTCCTCCACTAGATAAGACTGAGTCTAGCTGTTCTGTAAGAACAGTAGTTTCAGCTCTGACATTCTGATTCCAACGACACTGGTCAGGAGTCGGAATCCTGTCTATTAGACTGGACAGCTTGTGGCAAGTGAATTTGCCTGTAACAAGCCAGATTTTTATTGATATTGTAAATATTGTGGATATATATATATATATGTACAGTTAACTAAGTTAATTTAAAGTCATTGTGCCTATTGTTTTTGTTTTAAGTGCTTTTGGGATTTTAAACTGATAGCCTCGAACTCCGAACACCAGAGATAAGACATAAAGCTTGTCTGTGATTCAAAACAAAGGAGATACTGCAGTGGAAATTGTAACCTGAGTGACTGTCTGTCAGAGCAAATGGTGTGTAGATGGTAAAGCAACATATTGGAAGTCAGTTTTCTAGCGGGAAATGGTAAAATCACTGTTGGTGAACAAATGGCCTTTATTAAGAAATGGCTGGCTCAGGGTAACTGGTCAGATTTCCATGAGGAAGTGTTTGCTGCTTCTTTGATTGACTATGACTGGTTTGGGGGGCAGTTTATTTGTTGAGAGTGTGACCAAAAGTTACATGTTTGCACCTTTCTAGTTGAAAATAAAGTATATATATTTTTTATATGAAAGGCTTGGCTGTTCATTCCTGTAAACTTTTCTTGGGTTTTCCTGGGTGTAAACAGGAAGTTCATATTTATCTTAAGGTAATTCACTAAGAAGTTTACAAATACCTTTGATATGCATGAATCACATGAAATCAATAGAATTTTGCATAAACATCCCTTACACAGAACCAAGCAGACATGCACATCAGTTGTCTACATGGTGCTTAAGGAATGCTTGAAATTCAGCTCTATGTAGCTGACTCTGGCTTCCACCAACCCCCCAGCATACTTCACTCCATCCCTTTTGCATTGGTACATCTGGGCATTAAAGTTAACGTATAATCTTTCACATCACAGATCAGTCTGTGCCTTATATGGAAAAAATGTTTAAATATTAGTTTGTGTGTTTGACTATGCCTCTGGTTCTGAACTTGAAGACCTTGCTGTTAAATGGGAACACAGAGTAACATATACATTAAATGAAATCAGATAATAAGCTTTGTTGTACAAATTTCATTTTTCTATTGCTATGACAACTCATGGCACATGTAAAAGATAGGATAAGTCAATTTTCTATCCATCAACGTTAATTTAAAAATGGTTTCTATTTGAAAGCGATTTCACACTATTGTCCCACATTACCAAAATAGTTTATAGGTGACAATATTCAATTCTTCAAGAACCCTGAGATAGAAATGATATAGGACATATCTGGCTGTTACTGACCAGTTAAACAAACTGAATCACAAACACTCTAGAGGCATTTTTTTCATAGATGAGAACAGCTGTGGATTCCAGAGAAAAACACAGACAGACAGACAGACAGACAGACAGACTAACCTGTCCTGGGATGATTAGCAATCTTGTAGTCACTCAGAGAGACAAAAATACACCTGAAAGCAGAGACATTCTACAAACACTGCCCATACCACAAACCAAATGAAAAACTTCCCATGAAAAAGGTATTTCTAGTCACAACACTGGGTTTTAGGGTGCACGCTCACAGGTAGAAGGCAACACTGGCAGCAGCTGCTGCTACCCCAAATAAACACTCCCCAAATAAACACAACCGAGGGTACACAAACAGTACATTGCTGGCTCCCAGGTCTTTTCCATCAACTGATGCCCAGCCAGAACAATAAAGAGCCTTGGAGAAAGCATAACTCCGGAAAGAAGTCAAATAATTGTGGAGAAAAAAAAAAACCAAAGCTGTAGGGAGGAGGGGGTTGAGATGTTTCCAAATCTGTGCACAGAAACAGTAAGTAAATTGCATAACCAAACTCCCATGGGCAGTGTGTAACAAAATTAGGAGGCAAGATACCCTTGACCCCGAGATAGTAATGAAGACAAATTGCCAACCACCCAAAGGCCTGAGTTGTCAGTGGGCGTGGGAAAAAGGAAAAGAAGGGAGCATGTGATGTTTTGAGAAGAAGAGAGGTCCCAGGGAGGCAGAAGGCCCTGGCTAGAACTACAGCCGATTTGGGAACAGTTAAGGACATGAGAGGGGCTTTATACCACTCCAGTACAACTTACATTTAGGACTGCTTACTGAGAAAAGATGCAAACACTTAAAATTGGAATCAAAATTAAGCCAATCAGGGCAAGAGACATTGAGGAAGAAGACTGAGATAGAAATAGGAAATTGAGCTTGGTGACACAGGCCTATGATCCCAGTCACTTAGGAGACTGAGAATCTTGTGTATTTCTTTGTGTTGCTGCTGTAACAAAATGCTTGACAAAAGCAATGGAAGGAAGGAAGGAAGGAAGGAAGAAAGGAAGTGTTTGTTGTGGCTCATAGTTGAAGGTCACAGTGTCATGAGGGCCGGGGTGGGTAGTCAAGGTGGTAGGAACTTCAGGTAGCTGGTCAAGTTGCAGTGAGAGATGAATGGTAGAGTGGTCAGCTAGCACATTTGTGTTCATTCATTCTGGGACCAGACCATGTCCCATAAAATGGTACTGCCCACAACTTAAGTGGATTCTCCCATCTCATTTAACCAAATCTACAAAAACCTATCTCAAACATATCCAGAGGCCTGTTGATTCACTTTTCTTTCTGTTGTTCTAATGAAACACTGACCAAAAACAAGTTGGGTAGACAAAGTTTATTCCAGCTTACAGTTATGGCCCCATCATCACGGGAAGCTGAGGCAGAAGATCAGGACAGGAACTTGGAGGCAGGAACTTAAGTAGAGACCATGTGGAATGGTATTTACACGCATCCCTGAGCTTGTTCATCTATGTTTCCTACACAACCCAAACTTACTGCCTATAAATGGTACCACCCACAGAGTCTGGGCCCTCTTATATCAACTAGTTATCAAGAAAGTCCCCTACCAATATGCTCATAGGCCAAGCCAATGGAGGGCATTCCTCAGCTGATGTTCCCCCTTCCCTGGTATGCCAAGTTGACAATTGAAACTAAGGCAGTTGTCTTGATGAATCTAGATTCTGTTGTTAGGTCTCAAACCCAGGACAACTAACTGAGGTGCTATTTAACATATCAAAGTGGACTTGGCTGCCAGCTTTTCCCAGACTCCCTCAGACCCTACCTGTTACATGGTCCTTCTGGCTGGCATACCCTATCTTCTGGTTTGGGCACTGGATGAATGAAAAGAAAGAAAGAAAGAAAGAAAGAAAGAAAGAAAGAAAGAAAGAAAGGGGAAAAAAAGGACATGACTGCTCCTAGGTATGGTGCAGGGAAGGTTTATTATAAATAAAAGGGAGAGCATAGCTAGAGGCAGGGGCATCTGGGAGAGTCCAGAGTGAACATGACCCTGAGCCATGTAAGGAGAGAGGAAAGGGAAGGGAAGAGGGGAGAGTTGGGGGTGGGGGGAGATCAGGTGCAGCAGCCAAGAAGATAAAAAGCAAAAAAAGCAGGTAACAAAAATATAATATAAATATTATAATATAATCCAAAATACAATTCAAGGCTGCATTACATAGGGAAGAGCCTCTCAGAGGAACAGTAGACCAAGTCTTGTTGATAATCAATGTTAGCCACCACAAGTCCATTGTCTGTCAACTAGACATGCAAACATAACACACATAAGTCACACACAACCTTCAAGTCCTTGTCTTCATAGCTCTCGGTCCTGTTGGCACTCAATACTAACCATTACACTGAACTGAGAGTCCAGAAAGATTACTAATCTGTCAAGAAAACAGTATTAGACTTGTCCCAAATTTAGTTGCTTTGATTCACCAATCCACAACAGTGAAAAACAAAGATCCCAGAACCTCAGAGGATGGTGTCTGTTTCTGAAAATGGAATGATGGGGCAGATAAGTAAGCTCTGAGTTCTCCAGGTACAGAGGCAGATACTAGATTACATGAACAAGTGGGTGTGTCTTTGAACACAATGAAAGCAAAGGAAAAAGAAAACAAATGAGAGCAAAATATGAAGGACAGAGTCAACCCTTTAAAAACAGGAGAACTCAAGGCATACTGATCCTATGAAAGCTTTTAACAGAATATACTAGTAAGCGAGCTTCAAACACATGTTTGAGACACTTGCATAAGGACTTGTCAATCACATTGAATACAGCTTATTACTTTTTTTAATTACTCTTAATGTATAGTCATTGCACAAAATAATCGATTTCATTTTGGTATCTTCATATGTGTGCCATGTACTTTGCTCATATTCACCCACCATGTTTTCCTTCTCCTTTATTTTGTACTTGCCTTTATGTTTTCCCAAATATTCCCCCTTTCTGTTATCGTGTGTGTGTGTGTGTGTGTGTGTGTGTGTGCCCCACAAAGCCCCACAGAGGAAGGGAGACAGAAAACCAGCCACAGTGTAACAGTCGTGAGCTACAATTGCACCCCTGAACTGGGCTTGGGAATAGCAGGAATCTGTGAGTTCGCGGGGAAATGCAAAGATGACTCAGCAATTAAGAGTGCTTACTGCTCTTGCATAGAACCATGTGGGTCACTCACATAGCTGCTCATAACCAACTGTAACTCCAGATTTAGGGCAGCATGGTCTCCTCAGGTACCAGGCACACACAAGCTAAAAGGCATTCATGCAAACAAAAACTCTCCATGAACCTACACAGCTGGTGACAGGTGATATATGTTTAGCCCAATAATTAATCCTAATGTATATGGATGTACAAATTATCTGATGTAAACTTCTTATTCAGTTTATGATTTGAATTTATGTGTAAACTTGTGATGAACTCCTTACCATGTGATCATCTCTTCTGGAAGATGTGTAAGTGCTGAGGAAAAAGAGAGAGCTTATTCCATTTTTTCTTAGATAACCCTTATACCCCTTTTTCTTGGAAGCCCCTTTCCCCATTTTTCTTAGAAGCCTCTTTCCCCTTTTTCTTAGAGAGCATTCATAGGAAACTTTTTAGAGCTTATAAATGAATGCTAAAATCACTTTTCAAAGTGTCCCCTTTTCTTCCTGCAACATCAACTAGCAGGTTGAAGGTTAGAGCTGTGTAGTTCCTGCAGAGATAGAACAAAGCCTACTTAACTTAATCTCCTGCTGTTTGATGAGGAGGTGCTAAACAGTTTCTCACCTCAGAGGAACTCAGAAGGCAGGCCAGCTACTGAAGCAAAGTGACTTAGACTTAAGACAGGTAAACATTTTATTATTATACAGCAACTCTAAATATCTTGTAAGACCAAATCTTACACCCACTGATGTTCTTCTCCCTCTGAGACCTCAAGAAAAACCAGAACAAGAAAGAAGACCTGCCAGGGTTGGTCCCCAGCAAAATGTAGATACTAAAACACCAAGAACTTTCTGATAGTAATTGATTTTAAGTAGATATACTAGAACTTTTGAAGGGTGAAGCCAAAAGAAAGATAAAAGGTAATTGAAGATACTCATTTCAAAAAAGGTCAATATGCTTCTCATGGAGCCAATTATTTCCCACAAGAAGGAACTCTAGAAAAGAATGCAGCATGTCTGTGAATCCCTCTTGCTCCCAGTCTCAGCTCACCAGTCTTCTTTCCCTTCTTGTTCATCGTGCATCCCTGTCAAAATGCCATCCTCCATTCGGCAGTGTGGCCAGAAAGCAAGGCATGTACCAGCAGCTCGATGAGAGTGGTCAGTCTTGGACATTCAGCCTCAAAACTGTGCCAACCAATCCTTTTTAAAGAAGAAAGCACAAAGGCTGGGAGATGCCTCAGTGGATAGAGAACTGGCTGCTCTCCAGACTGCTTGGGCTTGACTCTCAGTACCCACAAGGTGGCTCAGAGCCAGTTCTAGGGGATCAAATGCCCTTCTTTGAACTCCAAGGGTCCCAGGGATGCACATGCTACAATATATACAGATAGACAAAATACTCATACACATAAAGTAAAATAAATCTACTTACATATTTTTAAAAAAGATCACCAGCCTTAGGTCTTTTGTCACAACAGTAAAATGCGACAGTCACCTTCTGAGACTCATAAGGAAAAGCATCAGAACACACATAATAAAATTTTTTTCAGTGATGTCATTTATGGAGTATACTACATGCCTCATGTAGTACCTCAGAGGGCATTAGCCCCTGATGGACCAAGCCCAGACTTAATCCAGAAATAGCTTTGAAAAAATAAATCAATATTATTCATTTCATGATGTTCTGTTTAAAGTACATTTGTGTCTTTTTATGATCTATAAAATAAATCTTTTCATTGACACTATTCATTTCATGATATTCTGTTGAAAGTATATTTGTGTCATTTTATCATCTATAGTGTAGTTTTACAAATTTATGAAGTAAACAATCGTTATTTTATAATAGGAAACAAAAATTTTAAAATAACTAAGAATATAACAGAATTGTTGGTGATTTGTATGGTTTTGGATTTGATAAACAGTTCACAAAAATAAATAAATGAATGGCTTAGCTGTTCAAGTTAACACATTTTAATTAGCTTATGTGCTAAAAAGTATGGTTGACACATACATTCCTTAAGAAATGCCCATATTCATTGCATAGCCAGTGTGTCTGCTTATCCCATGTTTCCATGTGCTTCCCTCCACAAGTATACAACTATTCTCTACTTCATGATTCGTGCTGATTATATATAAACTGTTACTAAGACTAAGGACAATGTAAGCAAACCAAATCTTTCTTAAAATATGAGTTCCAAATCTAAATATAGAGCCCAAGATAAAAGATATGTAGATATGGCTTCTGTATTAGATGTTTAAAATATAGTCAAAATCAAAGATTCATTGAGAATTACATCTCAAGAATGCAAACTTGAGGGCTGGAGAGATGGCTCTGTGGTTAAAAGAATTCACTACATTTACAGAAGACCCAGATTCAGTTCCCAATACCTATATGGCAACTCAGAATCATTTGTAACCCCAGTTCCAGGGATCTAATGACCTCTTTGGGTCTCTTGAGATACCAGGCACATATAAGTACATGTAAAATAATATAAATAAATCTTTCAAACTCACCAATCCTGTAGCAAATGTGATTTAAATAAATAAGTGCACATTTGATCAAGACTTTTATTGGTCAACAAATATTATCACAATTTTGTCATCAAAACTAACATGCATAATTTAAGTAAATTGAAAGCTGCAAAATAGCACCAATATTTAATAAAAGCTAACCTTATGTCTACAATACTGTAAATGTTTATTCCTTGTTATATATAGGAGAAATGAACAAAAGACATGTATAAATGTTTCAAAGCAATTTTATTCATCCACAGATCGAAAACATATACAAATGTCTCTTAACAAGAGAACAAATTGAATAAAAGCCATATTCTATGGGATGATACACAATGACAGAAAAGGAACTATGTTATTTTAGGGGAAAAGTTGAGCACAAAATCATATAAACTGAACAACTCCATTGATATGAGACTGAATGGGCAAAATTAATCAACAATGATGGAAGTAAGAATTGTAGCTACTTAGGAGACAAAACCTGATCCAAATTGTTAAATGTATCCACTCTACTTAAAAAGCTTAGTATCAATATTATTTATTAACATTGATAAGATAAATGAGGTCAAGAACTTTTAGTGATTTGCCATTAACACTCAAAAAACTTTCTGGAGGAAATTTTCATTACATAATTAATTAATTATATAAATGGGAAATCAAATGTATTATTTAACAAGGGTAAAACCTCTTACCCCAAAAAACACCTTTGAGAAACTTCCCAAGATGCAATGCACTTACAGACAAGTTACATCTGTTTAAATATCTGATGGGCTCATGCCTACTTTTACTTAAATCTGACAAAACATGTTGACATTTCAGCATATTTTTTCATATTTGCTTATCTACATGCTCCTTACACAATTGTGCATTGTGGTTTATATTCTCGGGACTTGAAGGGCTTCATTTGATTGTAGAATACAACAGGTTTTAAGGCTTCCTGAGTCCTATGTGGAAAATAGTTTCTTGCTGTGTACAGTCCACTTTAGAAAAAGAAATTATCAACATACTGTGTATTTGTGAATGTATTCAATCATAATCCTCATGGGAGAATTGATAGAAGATTCCACTTTTATAGAAAACAAAAATGATTCTCATCTACTTTGCCTTGATCTAATTAAAAAATATCAAAAACTAACTAAAGAAAAGCTAGACGCATCCTGGAACAGGAGCCAAACAAAGTGATGTTTTCAATCATCTGTACTCACACGTGTATAAACAAAATTATTAAAAAGTATTCTGTGTAAACATACTTTTATACAAGAAAACAAGGCTGAATGACTCACAGAGCGTCTAAGTCATTCCTCTACAAAGGCTGGGTAATAAGGAAACACCAACATGCTTCCAGTTTCCATCCAAGATGCTAAAAAGACAAAGCTAGGAAAATAAGGTTTCTGGGGAAATCTGGTTGCGTGATATCTTTAGTTATTATCCTGTATTTTCATGTGACTTCAGATCTGCATCACCCCTATACAGTAACCCACAGAGCACGCCAATTAAACTGTCATTGTGCTGGGTGCTACACAAAGTAATTTGAACTTGTGAAACACAGATAGATCTAATTCTGTAACCCAAGAATCTAAACAGATATTTGTGCTGGGAAATTTTGATCCAAATTTCAAACCTATAAATTTTTATTCTCCTGCAGCAATGTTGGCTTGTGTTCATTTTAAAACCTAAGGCATCTGTCTGATTTACTCTGTGCTTGAGACTGAACTCCTCTAAAACTGAGACATCACCATAAAAAAATTAAAGATAAACTTCCATTGTTTTTATATTTTTTAAAAAATATATTCTTTTATGTCATTCCAGAGGATTTTTTTTTAATGTGAACAGACAAAACTTTCTTTTTTTTTTTTTTTTAATCACAATCTGAATTCCTTAGCTAAATTCTTTCCAGTATGTGTCAGCTTTGCTCAGTGTTTGTTACACCCTCTGCAGAGAGGGCCATTGAGTGCTGACAATGATGCTCAATCCGAGACCTTAAGAAGAACTCTCAGCAACACTGACCGCTTCTTAGTTTACTCATTTGTATTTTTAAAGTGCTTAATTTATTTGGTCAACATTGTCACCATCATCATTTGTTATTGTGTGTGTGTGTGTGTGTGTGTGTGTGTGTGTGTGTGTGTGCAGGATTGTGAATGTCATAGCACATGTGAAAGTCAAAGAATACATTTTGAAAGTCAATTCTCTCTTTCCACCATGGATTCCTGGGATTGAACTCAGGTCATTGGGTGCTTTTACTATGTGAGCTGTCTCACCAGACCCTTGTTTGTGTTTTTAAACTTAACCTATCATTTGGGCTGATGAATCTCAACACAGAAATTATTTCATGTCATTTAAAATGTTTAAGCTAGGGTTATTGGGCAAGTTTACATATTTATATCAAGGGGCTCTGGGAGGTCTGAGGCATTTCCCAGAATACTATTGACGTAGATGCCACAATGTCAGGATGTGGTGAGAAAGAGAGAACCATGCAGGGGAATGGGCCAACACCACAGTTCCCTAAATTAGGATATTTGGGGAAAAGAATGACCAGCTTTCTCATGTGACCTTAGGAGTTCGGTGTGTGGAATTGAGTTTGACCTTGGTGACTTAGCGAGCAACTAGAAATGTAACCCTGAATAATATCACATCCGTCCATTCATGACTTGTGTACACAGTTCTCAGTGACTTCCAAATCCTTTGTCAACGCTGTCTGTTTTCTATGTGTTGTAATAAATATTTAAGTACATAGAGCAGTGATTCTCGGTGTTCCTAATGATTTGATCATTTAATACAGTTCCTCGTGTTGTGGTGACCCCCAATCATAAAATTATTTTAATTGCCACTTCAAAGCTGTACTTTTGCTATTGCTACGAATCATAATGTAAATATCTGTGTTTTCTAATAGTCTTAGGTGACCTCTGTGAAAGGATTGTTTGATCCCTACAGATATCATGACCCACAGGTAGAGAACAACTGACATAGAAAAATCCATGAGGATAAAATATGTTTTAGACTGAAAGACCAGGATCTGTGTGTAACCAAGTTTTCTGCCCAAATTATGGAGAAGACCTATAAAGTCAAGCCTTTCATAATCTATTAAAGTTCCAGGGGCATAGGGATCAGAAGCTCATGTTGACCTTTTAGAAAAGTATCCACAGAAGAGAGCTGTTGAGAGGTACTGTTGGTAAAAATGTAGGCCAGTGGGTGTGGCCCTAGAAGCTACTGCTATGGCAACACATGGTTACCACTGTTGAAAAGAAACTCCTAGAAGTTGTACTTGCCAGATGCTACAGCCAAAAGGCTCCTCTGGGAGCCCATTGACTGGAAGCATCATTGGGTGTATCTAGCAAAGAATGAGGTCTGTGGACCAGCTATGGGAAGAGTGTTTTTTTGGATGGAGGCTATTTTTCTTGTAGTCATTATTTTGTTGAAACATGCTTAGGTGACTCACCCTTGATTTTAGAGAATAGAAGAAAAACTGTTAAGTCTTATTAGCATTGACACTAACCATCATAATTTCCTTCAAGGCCAGGGTGCCCTTGAGATCTTGTGTGCTATTAATAGCAGCATTGATCTGCTTGCTCCCCAGGTGGAAACTTTCCATTATTCTTGGTGCTTCTTCTTTCCTCACCCACATGCAGATATTTTTAACTCTGCTTTGGAAACTCATCTATATAAACAGTAGTCCAAGAGCCAGGAATCACCTGACCTTCCCAAAACACTTCAAAGTGTTTCACCCCCAGGAGCTCTACAGTGTCTTCACAGTGATAGAGAAAAATTAAACCTTAGCTCTAGGAGGGAGCAGGGAAAAGTGGACATGTTAAAATCAACAGAACACACTGTTGTATTTTTCTTAACAAAGCTTTGTACAGGAGAAACGGCTATATCTACTAGGGCTACACTTGTCATGACTCTGTCAGAACCTAACCCACTTAAAGAGGGCTTCTGGCAGTCAATAGATGATTATGTCTTGTTTTTTAATCTACTTCTGACATTCCTCTAATTAGTGTGCTGAGATAACTGATTTTTAAGAGATAACTGATTTTGACACAACTGAACTATTATCTATAATGTTTGTTACTGCTGGTGGTTTTCACCCACGCTCTTTCCCCTACCTTGTCTTCTACATATCTTGTCTGCCGTGGTATCCATTGAGTACTATATATGATTCAGCTTTCTCTTTTCTTAGAACATCAATTATATTAATATTATATATATATATTATATATATTTTATTATATATTTACATATATTTATTATAGATATAATATAATAATATAATATATTATTATATATTAAACTGATTTTAGTGTTCACTCTAGTCTTCAGATGGCATGTTTATAACTAACCCAGGTCTACTTTTACCTACTCCATGGACACTGATATTTAGTAACAGGGCATGTCTTTCCTCCTACATGTCTGTTGTCTTGTCTCTATTTCATTTGCATATAAACACACACATATGCACTAATACATACAAATATCCTCTAAAATAGTTTAATCAACTCAAAAGCATGGTCCTAGGCTGTGACATCAACAAAGCAGCTGATAAGAGAAAAAGTAAACTTTATCTGGATGAATATGTTCTTAACTCCTCAGACCAGGCATGTGAGCACAGCCCTGCCTTCTTCTATACCTAGTCACTGGGGCTGAAGGAAAATACAGGAGAGACAGCAGAAGTCACATTACACGTCTGGGCTCATGTCAGTGGGAAGAGCAATCACTTTGCGTGCTCTCTCTCTCTCTCCCCCCCCCCCCCACTCCCTCTGGTTAACTGGTTACTGTTAGTGGCTACTACTAAGGTGGCCTTGGTGCCACTGGTTGGAGTTTGGCATTAGCTCATCCTCTTCCATCATTGAGACACACCTCATAGTGCCACAGTGTGCTTCTTCTCCCCCATCTGCCATCTTCACTTCTCGTTAAGTGTGATTTCCAAGATCTCTAGACAGTTGTATCTCTCTATCACTTCTGTATACCTACACCCCATCATGTGTCTTAGAGAGCACTGAAGGCACAGAGGTTCTCCTTCCATTTACTCAGAGGGCTTCAGAAAGCCGAGCTTGAGTTTGGGGGTTCTCTCGTATTACTCTAAGGTGCCAAGGTCTTTTCCCACTCTATAGTGGAAGATGCTGTAGCAAGTCAACCTGCCTGCAGAAATTTCCAGAGAAGAAGCAAGTACCAATCCATATCGCATTCACTTTAAATCAAAATCTTTTCTCAAGCAAATTTGTGTTCCCATAATTCTTGTTGTTCATTTCATCATGCTTTTCTGCAATATTTGTAGAAGTCTACTAATTAATTTTCCTCTTCCACCCCAGGAAGTGATGACGTTCCCTAGCTGTTATCAATACTCTCCTCAGTAGGGAAGAGAAGATGTCCTCAAAGAATCTACACTGTGTTATCCACCATACCTGTGCATATCCTGTGCATAGCTTTTACACTCAGATCAAACTAAACTTACTCATATTCCTTGCAAAGAATCCATATTTTACTTTTACTCATGCTTGACCTCTGTCTGGGAACATTCTCTCTCTCTCTGATGCTTCCATTAAATACAACTTTAGGGTGGTGTGTGTGTATGTGTGTGTGTGTTTGTAAAGATACATGCATGTATGTTTATATGTCTATGCTTTTATGTGTATGCATGTGTGTGTACATGACTGTGTGCACAAGTGTATGTGTGTGCATGAGTGTGTGCATGTGTGTTGAGTGTGTGCATGAGTGT